>CM054057.1:269091029-269564362 GCA_028641055.1 Alopecurus myosuroides | reverse complement strand
GACAGAATTCATGAGTCGAGAGAAGGTCGCCGGTGCATTGGTGAGACCAAAGGACATGACGGTGTATTCATATAGACCGTAGCGAGTGGTGAAGGCTGTCTTTGGAATATCTTCCTTTCTGATCTTTATTTGATTGTAACCCATCCTCAAGTCCAACTTGGAGAATATTGAGGCTCCAGCAAGTTGATCAAAAAGATCATCGATACGAGGAATTGGATACTTGTTTTTGATGGTTTTCTCGTTAAGAGGACGATAGTCAACAACGAGTCTCTTTGTTTGATCCTTCTTCGCAACGAACAGAGTTGGGCAACCCCAAGCCGAGGAACTAGGTTGAATGTAACCTTTCTCCATGTACATATCGATTTGCTCCTTTAACAATTTCAGTTCAGGAGGAGCTATCTTGTATGGATGCTTAGAGATTGGAGCAGTACCTGGTTCAAGTTCGATCACGAACTCAACTGCTCTGTCCGGAGGCATTCCTGGCAATTCTTCTGGAAAGACGTCAGGGAATTCACAAACCACCGGAACATTTTCGACTAGAGGTAGAGGTTTTGCATCGAGTGTGTATAGCTGAACGGAACTATTCATGTGGAGAATAGACTATCTGGCCAGAAGGGTGGAAGAGAGCTATTGACTTTTGAGCACAGTCAATTTTTTCTTTATTGGCCTTCAACCAATCCATACCAAGAATGACATCAATGTCAGAATTTCCCAGCAACATGAGTGAAGCAAGGAATATGCGACCTCCAATTAGGATTTGGTTGTCCTTACTTATCTTGGAAGTCAACATTTGAGATCCCGGGGAATGAACGGTGATTTGATTGCTTAGTGGAACCACAATTAGGTTGTATGTTGTGGCAAAGATTTTTGACACGAAAGAATGTGATGCTCAGGTATCAAACAACACTTTAGCTGGAAAAGAGTTTACGGGGAATTTACCGAGAACGACGTCAGGAGCTTCCTCAGCTTTGTCGATCTTGACGTGATTCACCCTTGCGGTCCTCCCGACAGGCCTGTTGTTGGAGTTGAAGGCCTTATGCGGGGGAGCGCGCACCATTGCCTGGTTGGTGTTAGGGCGAGGTGGTGGTGGAGGTAGCTGCCTCTGCGTGCACTTGTCGGCGTAGTGTCTCGTCTGCTTGCACTTGAAGCAAGTGACGACACGAGGAGGACCTGGCCTTGGCTTCCCCATCGAACCCCTTGGATCATGCATCTGAGCTGGGTTGGGTGGGCGGGGAGCGAAGCCTGGAGAAGCTTGGGCATATGGAGCCCGTGTGACAGCACCATTTGGCACCCAGATGCGGCGCTTCTGCGGAGGGGTGGTCATGTTGGAGGAGGAACCACCCTCACGCGAGTGCTTGCGAGACTCCTCGAACGCCTTGCGCCCATTTTCTTCATTGAGCGCGGTGTTAACGAGCTCCTCGAAGTCTTTGGTCTTGACATTGGTGAGAGCATACTTGAGTTCCGGGTTAAAACCTCTGCGGAACCTTGCCATCTTCTTAGCTTCGGTGGACACCTCGTCTCCAGCGTATCGAGCGAGGCGATTGAACTCACTCTGATAGCTGATGACGTCCAGCTTGCCTTGCTTGAGAGAGCAAAACTATTCACGCATCCTTTCCATGAGACCATCTTCAATGTGGTGCTTCAGGAATGCTTCCTTGAAATAATCCCACGTGACTGGCATCCCAGTTCTCATGGCCTGGTAGTTTTCCCACCACGAAGCTGCCTGACCCTTCAGCAGATAGGAGGCATACTTGACCTTGTCTTCCTCAGCTACGTGTGCAATCTCCAGAGCCCTGGCTATCTCACGGATCCAGTCATCAGCGTCCAGAGGCTCGCGTGTGGCCACGAAAGCTCTTGGGCCCAGACTGAGGAACTCCTTGATGCTGACTCGTGGAGCAGTCTGGTGGATGTGCTGATTAGCCTAAAACTAGGCCATCTGCGTCATCACTTGGGTCATCTGAGTCAACAGCTCCGCGATTGGCGGTGGCTCAGGCGTGTTGTTCCTTGTTGGAGGCATCCTGAATTGAAATTCATTTTAGCACAACAATAGGAAGGGATAGACTTTGCAACCGAAAGAGAGATTATTCCGACACATGAATAGATAACCAACAGGTACATCATCACATTTTCAAATACATCAGAATATCCAACACACCATAAATGGTTCGAATACGAAAGGATAACTAAACATAGCTAGGAATGGATACATCGGTACTCCCATGCTCATCACGCAGGACGGCGACTAGGAGTACGGCGAGAGGTACGGTGAGGAGCACGCTCACGAAAGTAAGTAGAACGACGATCCACGTAGATCGGAAGTGCTCTGAGAGCGACTCTCGGTGTGGTGAAGTAGATAGCGTCGTCTCCCTGTGCTCCGATGCGGGGAATCCCAGTGTAACCAGCACCAAGGTTGAGGAGTGGACCTCTGATCGGCTCGTAACCTCCAGCATCTGGCAGACTACGCCCAAATGGCTGATCGAAACGTGCAAAGCGCTCGTCTCCAACAAAGTCTGTGGTGTAAGTCGCCAGACGAGTCAAAGCAAGGTAGAGCTGCTCCCTGACTGAAACCAACTCCTGAGATAGTGTGGTGGCAACTTCGTCACTGTGTCTCACGAACTGAGCGGTGGTGTGCAGCCTGGAGCTATCATGCTCGAAAACATCCAAGTTGTCGTAGAGAGTGAAGTGTGCTCCCTCCGAAGTGATGTAACCACGGGGGATGTGGCGATAGATAGAATCGTCAAATCCCCAGTAGTCAGCACGAAGGACGGTGATACTCACATAAGCTGCCTGCTGCACAGCCATATCCACTGTGGAACCTACTACCTCGTAGCGGTGGACTACGCTCCTGCCATCATCTGACAGAATGTAGACGATAGCCTGGTAGTAGGTCTGCTCAAACTCTCGCTGGTGCTCGTAGACCTGGTACTCTGGTGCCCAACTGAACCCCAGATAAGTGACCATGTCTCTCAGCATCTCCGGATAACCGGCAGTGCTCTCGCAACGAGTCATACGAACCACCTGCGGGTAGAACCTGAGATCCATCTGCAGATGATTTGGGAAGTTTTGATTAGACGCCGGTAGAAGAACTGAAGTGGAAAGCAACAACAAGGTTTCAACGGACGAAAAGGATCTTGAGAAGAACAGGATATCGAAGCAACATTCGGGAAACACGAGACCAAAACTCCTGAGGTACTACGGAAAACCCATCCGGGCTTCTAAAGGATCAATATCTACTGCTTAAGGAATAGAGGATCTGCTTCCGGGGCTTACACGCCTCCGTTCCCAATCGTGAGTAGGCAACATGATAAATCATGTCACAATCACCTCCATTCCTATGGTATAGTAGATATAACCATCCTAGAGAAACCAGGATACGTGAAAACCTAACTTGAAAGTTTAGACGAGAAGGGAACAACAACATTGCACTTCCTTACCAGAAAAAGGGAGGGTGGGTGGGGAAAAGAAGAAAAAGAACAGAATTCCTACTCTCACGTTTCATTTTTCCTATATAGCTACAAAATAGTTTCTAGACTCAACTGCGACCAGTAAAAGGGATCCTACAGGCAGACAGGCTCTGATACCATTTGTCGCACCCTGACTTCTATAGGATACTCACCGGGCCGAACTGGATAGTAGATGATTGGATTACGGGGCCTACGTGCACCCGCATCCTCTTACGAGTAGGCCAACACTTATGTGTGACAACCAAACTCTACTATCCACCGTCGATGTAAACTATCCCATAGCGATCAAGATACTACCATTGACGTACTTCATACCATACACACATGGTACGTCAACGGCGTTAAACGAAATGGTACCACAACAGATCTCTAAGACACAAAAGATGGAAATAAGTTGCAACTGGCTCTCACTAGAGCAGAGAATAGCAAATACAATCATCCAGAGGACACATGTCCCAACATATCATCATTACATCACAGCGGAAGCACTCAAAGTGTCTGAGTACAGACAAAACCAAATAGGCCTAAGAGGCCGGGAATGAAAAGAAGACGGAGCCCATCCACGTAGTCTCGGATCCTGCCCGGGTCCGCTATCTACTCGTCAACAGTCTCGTCGTACTCCACGTAGTAGCCTCCATGGGGATCCTCGGAATCGTAGTCTGCGTAAACCACAGCCCCAAAGGGGTCAGTACATACAAGTACTGGCAAGCAAGACTCACACTTCACCAAAGTGTACCCAGCAACACCAGGTACAAATGCTTTAGGTTCAACGGAAGAATAGGTGATATAAAAGATGCTGCAGCGGGCTGCACTAACCAACTACAGAGACATACTACAACTTCCGGCTAATAGAAAGAAGATAAGATCGCGTATCGTAACCACCTATTGTAACCACCAAACAAACCCATCCAATGTTACCCCCTACTAAGGAAGCAACCCAAGGATAACTCACACAGTTGGATTAATGATGTTCAAGTTGTTGTGTCAATAAGCCTATTACTAGTCAAAATTAGCATTAGTTAGGTGTAAGTTGTTCTGATTACTTGTTAGCCAGTACTTTCACCAAGTCAACCATAACCGCGGAAAACACGGCTTCTCGAGAAGATTTAACCCTGCAGGGGTGCACCAATTTGGCCGTACACGTAAGAATAACCCGCCAGATGGAATGCCTCCCACCAAGCGGGGCACTCAACACAACTCAACTCTTCTTCGCATCAAGCCCAAAGCACCTTGAGCGCACGGCTAATCGAGCCCCACGAAAAAGGGGACCCTCATAGCACTCTAAGAACGTGTCTCCCTAAATGCCGACTACAAAAGTTCCACCCTGGCGCCAAGGGTTCGCACCTGCATATGCATGCGGCAAATGGAAAACCCGAACTAAATGAGGCGATTTGGACGAGATGCGAATCGAATCAAATTGAGGGGGGCGCCCATACAGGCTTCCCACATGCGGTTAGTGCGCTCATCATGGATCAGTAGACAATACCCTTTTCCTAATTAGGGTCGACACTAGCAGGCCTCAAAACCACGCCGGGCCTGCTGCCGGTGCCTTATCATCAAATTATTATTACCCATAGCATTAACAGGTTGATTGAGTAAACACCGAGCCCATAGAACATAGTTAAGTAAGGTAAAGAAGTAACGAACAACAGACTCGAGCAAAAGCAACCCTAAGCATGCTAGTAGTACTAAGGAAACAAGCAAAGGGTTATAGGTGTGGAGGTGAGGCAATATCAGGGTTATAGGTTGACATGTGATAGGATCGGGACACAAGCAACGATTCATAAGGCTAGCAGAAATAGACAATGGAGAGTATCGGTATCCAGTGTGGAAAGGAACACAATGGTTCATGTGAGTGAATACTTGCCTGCAAACCCAGTAGCCTGGTACTGAGCTAACTCCTCAGAAGTGGTGTCGTAAACCTCATCTGTCTCAACGTCGTCGTCTATTCGAGAAGAAGCAAACACACAATCGAAAAGAGACGAACAATCAATAACATGGCATAGTGCACAATCATGGGATGATACATGGCAATTTAATTGATGCATCAAAATAAACTAGTTGACAAGATAACATGTTTAAATGGACCCATATGCAATTTGGATTGCATATGGAAAGTCCATGAATTTAAGGTGGAATTAAATGATCTACAACTAACCAACATGTGGAAGTTGATTAGCATGATGCATGCATGATGAAAACAAGAAGGAGACAACAAGGGATTCAATTTGATATGGTGTTTACCAAGTTTGGAATTTTATTTATTAAGTTAAGAAAATTTGCTTCTTAAAGGAGTTACACAAGCATTTGTTGTTTTCACCAATTTTAATTGTTCAAAATAGATAACAAAGTTCATATTTGAAAAGAACACAAGATTTTAGTTGGAATACATGTTTCAATTATTGAAAAAGGAATTACAATAATTTAATTATGAATTAAACAAGTTTAAACAAGATTTAAATGAATTTAATTCAAGTATTAATATTAATTGAATTTTATTTGTTCAAAACATTAAATAAAATTCTTATTTGAAAATATTATGTTTTTCTGGTTTGAAAACATATTTTATATGTTGCATCTGAATTAATATTGAATTAGCTATGGAATTAACCAAATGTGAAATGAATTGTTTGAATTTGGAATTTGAAAACATTTGAATTGTTGAAAACACTAAAAAAATCATTTAATCAGATAGAGAATTAAATTTGGTGCAGGATACATATTTTATTTGCATTCTTTGGATTTGAATTTCAAAAGTTATTTGCATTTCAATTTCAGGGACTAATCTGTAAAAGAAAAGGACTGGAATTAAAAAGAAAAGGCCAGAAAACATTTTACACCGTGCAGTGACCTAGCATAGGCCACTGCCAGTGGGCCCTGGCCAGCGTGGCGCTGCGTGGCAGCTGACTGGGCCACAGGGGTCACCTACAGGTGGGCCTGGGGCGAGGGGATTAATTCCCAAAAATGTTGCGCAGCGGGGGCTCGAACCCACGACCTGGGCGCGCGCGAGCAGTGTTGCTACCACTGCACTGTCGAATGTTTCTTGTCAGATAGGGACGCGCGGTGAGGATATTATTCAGCTACGCGTTAACTGAATTTCGCAGATGCAATTTCTGAACCTTGGCGTCAGACGGCGCTCGCCGGCGATGTGCTGCGATGCAGCAGCTGCTGCTCGTTGCGGTGGATGCGTGTGGGGCTGCGTGTGCGCGCGGTGTGCATCGTGCAGAGAGAGAGGAGGGTGATAGAAAGGTGATGCTCACCTTCGAAGTAGAGGAAGCAGAGGCTCGGGGATGACGTCGCCGGCAACAGAACGAGGACGGCGGCGGTGATGTAGATGCTTCCAACCACCGTGAAGGTGTCGATGAGGTCGAGGGAGGTACGGGGAGATGATTCCCGCAGCTAGCTTGGAAGGTGGGGCATCGAGGCGGCGGTGATCAACGGAATTCAGAGATGGTGGCGCTCGGGCGGTGGTTCAGAAACGGAGGAGATGCAGAGGGAGAAGAGAAATGGCGGCGCGACGCGAGGTGGAAGGAAGGAGGGAGGTTAGGGCTAGGGCAGAGGTCGCGGTAGGGTTTATATGGAGGGGAGGAGCGCGCGGTGGCCGTCCCATCACGACGGCGTCGACGTGGACAGCGTCAGATCGCTGTCGTACAGGAGGAAGAAGGAGCGAAGGGGTACCAGGCCAGTTTGTGGGCTGGGCCTGGCTGGCCTGCCCCTCTCTCTCCGTTTTCTTTTTAATAAATTTTTCTGTTTCTTTTTTTTTTTGCTGAAAAGAAAAAGAAGAAAAAGGATAGGTTTTGATGTTAGAAAATTTTAGAAAAATTTGGTATTGCTTATTTATTGTAACAGCAACAACTTGCAAAGTTTAGTTTTCCAAAATATTTAAATTATGTTGCTGTTTGAAATTTGTTTGAAATTTGAATGAAATTAATATTAATTGAATAATTTGACTTAAGCAACTTAAAAGTTTTAAATTCGAGTTTATTTGAAACAAGTGATTGATTTGTTTTGTACTTTTCAATAAACTTCAAAATGGTTGCTGTATTGGAATTTTAATTGAATTTGAATGAAATTGAGATTAAGTGAATTATTAAAAGAACAAGTTAATAGTTTGAGCTTTATATTTTAAAGGAAACAAATGATTGTTTTTATTTGAACTCTTTATTTGGAAAAAAATGTAACAGAGCAAGTATGAAACAAGTTATTTGTATTTTGGTTTGAACTTCCAATTGGAAAACAATTGAAAACAGATGAAACCAAATGCAAAGGTGAATATGCCATGATGCAAAACATTAATAAAGCAAGAAACAAACATTCTAAGTTGTTTTTCATACTTGGGATGTTACAGATAGCCTCGGAGGAAATCAGTATTGCTTTGTGATTGTGGATGACTATTCAAGATATTGTTGGGTGTATTTCTTCAAGAGGAAAAGTGAAACTCAAAGTAGAGTCATCGAGTTCATCACTCTAGTGGAGCGCCAACACAATGCTACCATATTGGCGATTCGGAGTGATAATGGCTCGGAGTTCAAGAACTACACCGTTGAGGGTTTTCTTAGTGAAGAAGGCATTGCTCATCAATTTTCCACTCCATATACCCCTCAACAAAATGGTGTTGCGGAGAGAAAGAACCGGACTTTGATGGATGTGGCTAGAACTATGATTACGGAGTTCTCTTCTTCCTATAACTTTTGGGCCGAAGCCGTCTCCACCGCATGTCACGCTACCAACCGGTTATATCTTCGCAAGATCTTGAACAAGACCCCCTATGAGATTCTCACGAGTAAGAAACCGGATGTCTCTTATTTCAAGGTCTTCGGTTGTAAGTGCTTCATTCGCAAGAAAGGTAAACGGTTGTCAAAATTTGAGACTAGATCTTATGAGGGTATCTTTGTTGGCTATGCCACAAACGCTCACGCCTATAGAGTCTACAACAAGTCCACCGGACAATTTGAAGAAGCTATAGACGTGGTGTTTGATGAGGATAATGGCTCCCAAGGGGGCGTATAGATCATGGTGTTGTAGGAGATGCAATTCCTCCCATCGTCATAAGAAGAATGGGGATTGGTGAAATAATCCCCATTGAGGGACACCGGATGACGGAGGGAGAAGGACTATGCCCCACTCAAGTGGAGCCATTGACTACACCCATTGATGATCAAGCTATCCAACAAGATGCACCAAGCCCTCAAGCTAACAATCAAGGCCAAGCTAATGACCAAGGCCAAGCTATTCATCTCAATCATGATCAATATTCTATCATTGTTGAGAATGCTCAACCTAGTGGTGATTCATCACCCATTATTGATCAAGGACAAAATGAAGATGGACATGCCTCCGATGAAGAAGGTGATTCTCAATCCATATCCAAGGAATCTTTGGAGGAGATACTAGCACGAAGAGCAAAGAGAAGGCTAGAGAATCTTGAACGAGCGGGTCATACGGAGGACAAGATTCTTGGACAAGTCTGTGGGAGAGTGGTCACTAGAAGGCAATTGGCGGATTTTAGCAAGGCTCATGCGTTTGTCTCCTTCATTGAACCCAAGAAGGTATATGAAGCTCTCGAAGATCAAGATTGTCTTGAAGCCATGCATGATGAACTCAATAACTTCGAGCGCAACAAAGTGTGGAAATTGGTGCCTAGACCCAAAGATTGCAAGAATGTTATTGGCACCAAATGGGTGTTCAAGAACAAACAAGACAAAGATGGTATTGTCATTCGCAATAAGGCAAGATTGGTAGCCCAAGGTTTTTCTCAAGTTGAAGGTATCGATTTCGGTGAAACCTTTGCTCCCGTAGCTCGTCTTGAATCCATTCGCATCTTACTTGCCTATGCATCTCATCATAACTTCAAGTTACAATAAATGGATGTTAAAAGTGCTTTCCTTAATGGTCCCATTAGTGAGTTAGTATATGTCAAGCAACCTCCGGGTTTCGAGGATCCCAACCACCCCGATCATGTCTATAAACTTGATAAGGCGCTCTATGGACTTAAACAAGCTCCACGTGCGTGGTATGAGCACCTTAAAGAGTTTCTAGTAGATCGCGGGTTTAATGTTGGTTTAATCGATCCCACCCTCTTTACCAAGACGGTTGGAGGTGACTTGTTCATATGCCAACTCTATGTGGATGACATCATTTTTGGGTCTACTAACACTTTGTTCAATGAGGAGTTTTGCAAGCTTATGACCGATAGGTTTGAAATGTCTATGATGGGAGAGTTGGAGTTCTTCCTTGTCTTTGAAGTGAATCAATATTATGAAGGAACTTTCATCAAACAAGCCAAATACACTCAAGACATGCTCAAGAGATTTAATATGGATGATGCCAAACCTATGAAGACCCCTATGTCCACGACCACCGATTTGAAACCCGACCCTAACGGGAAAGAGGTAGATCAAAAGGTATACCGCTCCATGATTGGCTCTTTGCTCTACCTTTGTGCATCTAGACCCGATATCATGTATAGCGTAGGTAAATGTGCAAGGTTTCAAGCCTCTCCGAGGCAAAGTCATTTGGAAGCCGTGAAACGAATCTTTCGATATCTAGTTCATACCCCAAACTTCGGTCTTTGGTACCCCAAGGGTTCAAGCTTCCAACTCATTGGATACTCGGATGCGGATTATGCGGGAGAGAAGACGGATAGGAAGTCCACATCCGGGGGTTGTCAATTTCTTGGCCGCTCCTTGGTATGTTGGTCTTCCAAGAAGCAAAATTGCATTGCTCTCTCCACCACCGAGGCCGAGTATATCTCCGCGGCAAGTTGTTGTGCCCAATTGCTATGGATGAGGCAAACCTTGAAGGACTATGGTATTCATTTTGACAAGGTGCCTCTTCTTTGTGACAATGAGAGTGCTATCAAGATCGCCTACAGCCCGGTTCTTAACTCCAAGACGAAGCATACTGAGATCCGTCATCACTTCATTCGGGATCATGTTGAGAAAGGTGATATTGATCTCTCATATGTCTCCACAAGGGATCAACTTGCCGATATTTTCACGAAGGCCCTTGATGAACCAAGATTTCGAGCTTTGAGGAATGAACTAAATGTCATCGACTCTTCCAACTTCACTTGAAACCTTGCATATATACCTTCATTATACTTGCTATCTAGTCTAGGTGTAGGCATGGAAATAGGGGGAGCGCTACTCAACTCATGAGTATGCACTCCTTTTATTATGCGAAAATCAATCAATCATTGCATATCTAGTCAATTTGTGACTCATTGTGCTTAATTGTGAGTAGTAATTTTGGTCCCAAGATATATCTTCGCGGTGCCAAGTTACACACTCAAACATGGTGGCCTCGGCCACCGACCTTTGGTGTGTTTTGGATCGTTCTCGCATATCATATCTTCATCTTGACAACTCGTACGGGTTCGGTTTTCACTTTTTATGCTTCTTGCGAACCCCGTCGAGTAATGTCGCACCCGGACTTCTAGAGGATACTCGCCGTTCCGTTGAACAGTAGTAGATTGGATTACGGGGCTTACCGGCACCCGCGTCCTCTTACGAGTAGGCCAACACACGTATGTGTGACAACCAACCCCTATCTGTTCAGCGTCGACGTAAACTATCCCATAGAAATCAGGATACTTCCATTGACGTACTTCAAAACATACACACATGGTACGTCAACGGCATTGGAACAATTGATATCACAACAGATCTGTACGACACAAAAGATGAAAATAAGTTGCAAATAGCTCTCATTAGAGCAGAGATAGCAAATACATTCATTCAGAGGACACATGTCCCAACATATCATCATTACATCACAGCGGAAGCATTCAACATGTCTGAGTACAGACAAGATCCAAATAGGCCTAAGAGGCCGGAAACGAAAAGACGGAGCCCATCCACGAAGTCTCGGATCCTGCCCGGGTCCGCTATCTACTCGTCAGCAGTCTCGTCATACTCCACGTAGTAGCCACCATGTAGATCCTCGAAACGTCGTCTGCGGAAACCACAGCCCCAAAGGGGTCAGTACATAAACGTACTGGCAAGCAAGACTCACAGTTCACCAAAATGTAACCCGTCAACACTAAGTACAGATGCCTTGGGTTCAACGGAAGGAAGGGGAAATAGAAGATGCTGCAACTGGCTGCGCTAACCAACTACAGAGATTCTACCACTTACGGCTAACAGAAAGAAGATAAGATCGAGTATTGTAACCAACTGAAAGATAACTTCAAACAAAACCATCCTGGATCTCGCCCCTTATCCAAAGAAGCAATCCGAGAATAACTCACACAGTTGGATTAAAGATGAATCAAGTTATTGTGTCAATAATCCTATTACTAGTCAAGTTGGTAATCATTGGGTGTGAGATTGTGAATCATTAGGTTTAAGTTGTCCTGAGTACTTGTTAGCCAGTACTTTCACCAAGTAATCCATAACCGCGGAAAACACGGCTTCTCGAGAAGATTATCCCTGCAGGGTTGCACCAATTTGGCCGTACACGTATGAATAACCCGCCAGATGGAAAGGCCCTTCCACTAAGCGGGGCACTCAACACAACTCAACTCTTCTTCGCATCAAGCCCAAAGCACCTTAGGCGCACGGCTAATCGAGCCCAGAAGAAAATGGACCCTCATAGCACTCTAAGACCGTGTCCCCCTATATGCCGACTACAAAAGTTCCACCCGGGTACCAAGGGCTCGCAAGATCATGCATGCAGCAAATGGAAAACCCGAACTAAATGAGGCGATTTGGACGAGATGCGAATCGAATCAAATTGAGGGGGGCGCCCATACTCGCTTCCCACATGCGGGTAGTGCGCTCATCATGGATCAGTAGACAAGACCCTTTTCCTATTAGGGTCGACACTAGCAGGCCTCAAAACCACAAAGGGCCTCCTGCCGGTGCCTTATCATCAAATTATTATTTAACAATAACATTAGCAGGATTGATTGATTAAACATCGAGCCCCCAGAACATAATGGACTATAGTAACAGAAAGTAACGGGTAACAGACTCGAGCAAAACAACCTAAGCATGCTAGTAAGACACGGGCTCAAACAAAAGGTTATAGGTATGGAGGTGAGGCAATGTCAGGGTTAAGGGATTCATGTGATAGGTTCGTAACAGAAACAGCTACGACTAAGGCTAGCAGAAATAGACAACGGAAAGTATCAGTAACCAATGTTGAAAGGAACACAATGGTTCATGTGAGTGATAACTTGCCTCCAAAACCCAGTAGCCTGGTACTGAGCTAAATCCTTAGAAGGGGTGTCGTAAGTATCGTCGGTCTCAACGTCGTCGTGTATCCGAGAAGAAGCAAACAAACAATGCAGAGAGATAAACAATCAATATCATGGCATAGTGCACAAACAATGGGATGATGCATGGCAATTTAATTGATGCATCAAAATAAACTAGTTGACAAGATAACAACATGATTAAATGGACCCACATGCAATTTGGGATTGCATATGGAAAGCCCATGAATTATGGTTGAATTAATTGTTTTACAACTAAACATCATGTGTAAGTGAATTAGCATGATGCATGGATGAGGAAAACAACAAAATAACAACAATAGAACCAACTAGAAATAAGGTTTACCAAGTTTGGAAATTCATTTATTAAGTTTTGGAATTTTGGTTTCTTAAAGGTGCCACACAAGCATTTGTTGTTTTCATCAAGTTAAATTGTTCAAAATAGATAACAAAGTTCATATTTGAAAAGAACACACAATTTTAGATGGAATGCATGTTTCACTTGTTGAAAAAGGATTTCAAATAAATTAGTTATGAATTAAACAAGTTTAAGCAAAAATTAAATGAATTTAATTCAAACATGAACTTATTTGAATTTTTATTTGTTCAAAGCATTAAACCAAATTCATATTTGAAAATTTTATACTTTTAGGGTTGGAAAACATATTTTATATGTCCCAAAAGAAATTGTTTTGATCAAGTTATGAAATTACCAATTTTAAATGAATTAAACAAGGTTTAAATTATTTAACCAATTTTAATTATTCAAAACATGAAACAAATTTTATATTTGAAAAGGTGGTTTAATTTTGCATGGAAAACATATTTCATTGGTGGAAATTGGATTTAGAATGAGCAAGTTATTATTTTGGCAATTTTAATTGCAATAATTAAGAAACAGTTGTTTTCAACAATTTAAATTATTCAAAACAGCAAACAAAATTTATATTTGGAAAGTACATGAAAAGTTGATTGGAAAACATATTAAGTTTGTTGGATTTGGAATTTTTATGCCCAAGTTATGAATTTTGCAATTTTAAGTGAATTTGACAAGTTTTCAAATATTGCACCAATTTAAAATATTCAAAACAGTAAACAAATTTTATATTTGGATAGAACATTTAATTTGGGACAGAAAACATATTTAAAAAGTTAAAATTGGAGTTGGGATGAATTTCTTATGCAATTTACAAAATTGGGTGCAATTCTGCCATTTTTAGTAAACAGAGGAAAACATGCTCAAAATTAATTCAATTGTGCCCAAATAAAATACCAATGTGTAGAGTTTGTTAAGACAAATTTTTAGAGTCCAAGTTTGTTAAAATTGGATGAGTAGAATTAAAGTTATGAAATTCCAAAGTTTCCAAATTTTATTGCATTTTCAGTAATTAATTAATTAGTGCTAAAATTGTTACAGAAACATGATGCAAACTTGGCATTACTAGAAGGAGCACAAAATTATGAGTTCACAGGATTTTGAATCGTTCAAATTGGAGTGATATTCAATTTTATATGGAATTTAGAAGTAATGGTTCAGATCTGGTTTGCTGAAATTCTGGCAGAAAAAGAAAACAGAGAATAAAAGGTGGAATAAAAGGTGGGGTGAGGGGGGATCGAACCCAGCACCTCCAGTGCGCTCGGAAGGGGTGTCTACCACTGCGGTGGGATTGGTTTCGTGATAGAAGGGGGACTCGGGGGGGGGGGTATGTGATGTGGCTGTGCGCGATTTCTGAATTTTTTTGCACGTACTGAACATGACGGACGGGAAACCATCGCTGCTGCTCGCCGGCAGTCGATGCGCTCGCCGTGGCCGTGTGCAGGAGGGGCGCCGGGGCGTGGGGCTGCTGCGGGGCCAAGGGAGAGAGGAGGAAGCGAGTGGGAGACGGGGTCCTCACCTCGAGGCAGGCGAACAGGAGCAGGTCGGGGCAGTTTCTGACGGCGGACAGACAGAGGGCGACGGCGGCTTGGAGGGGATGGCGCCGGCGCAGTGGTGCGTCCCCTCCCAAACCGAGGGGATGGAGAGGACGAGGGCTCCATGGCGGTTCCATTTTCGGCCTTTCCCTGGCCGGGGAAGGAACCAAACGCCGGCGAGTGGTGGAGCCTTTCGGTGGTGGTGTACAGGTACAGAGAAACAAGGGATTAGAGGGAGAGGAAGATGGAGGAAGGAGAAGAGAGGAAATTGGAGGCGGTGAGAAGGAAGAGGAAGGAGAGGGGAAGGGCATAGGGAACCCTAGGGCAGGGATTAGGTCTTATGGAGAAGGGGGAAGGAGCTCCACCGTTGGTATTTCTTCTCTGTATACGTGGAGGTGATGGATGTTCAGCCGTACGTGAGGTTGAAGAAGGCTGAAGGGGTACCAGGCCTGGGGGAAAAGTTTTGGGCTGGGCCTAGTTGGCTATCTCTCTCTCATCCCTTCTTTTTATTAATTTCTTTGGTTTTATTTTTTTTGCTGAAAATAGAATTGGAAGAAATAGATGGGATTTTGAATCTGGAAAATTTTGGGAAAATTTGGGTGGGTTAAAATGGTCAACAGCAACCACTTTGCAACTTTGAATTTTCAAAATTCTAAAATAACTTGATGTTTGTATTTAACTCAAAATTTGGATGATTTTTATATTAATTGAACCTTAATGAAAACAAACCTTTTAATAGGGTGAACCCTATGTTTAATTTGATTAAATGATTATAATTATTTGGTGATTTTCATATATTCAAGTTGGGTGCTGTTTGGTGGTTTGTCTTGAATTGGAAAGCAATTTGGAATTAATTAATTGAAATAAAAGCACCATTTTATTAGTTGAAACATTATGGAATAAATGGAAACAAAAGATTAGATGGTTTTGGTAATTTTCATAATTTTCCAAATGGGTGCTGTTTGTACAATGCAATTGGATTTGAATAACCTTTTAGTTAACATTTTAAATAAGTGAAAGATTAGAAGCCACAAATTTAAATAGCTGAACCTTATAGATTAATGGAAACAATTGGTTGTTTTATTTGGAAATGTCATTTTGGAAAATTGTAACATCACAAGGATGAAACAAAAGGTTTGAATTTTGGTTTGAAATTCAAATAGAAAACAAAGGAAAATCAAATGAAAACAGTTGGAAAACAAATGGAAAACAAGCAAAACAATTGCAATCAACATGATGCCATGATGCAAAACATAAAATAAGAGAAAGCAAACATTCTAAAGGCTTATTTTTCATACTTGGGATGTTACAAGTAATGCCCCCCTTGAAGGAATCGCGCCCCAAGATTCCTACTGAGAAAAGAAAAGGTCTGGATACTTCTTGGGAAGATCCTCTTGAGCTGTGACACATGAAACACATCGTGCACATTGGATAGTTTTTCTGGAAGTTCAAAATGATAGGCATTTCTGGCAACTCTTCTGGAAAGATGTCAGGGAATTTGGAAACCACCGGAACATTTTCAAATAAAGGGAGAGGTTTTGCATTGAGGGTGTATAGTTGAATAGAACTTGATTCATGTGGAGAATAGACTATCTGGAATGTGGTGCTTCAGGAATGCTTCCTCGAAACAACCCCGGGTGATAGGAATGCCAGCTCTCATAGCTTGGAATCAACAACAACAACCTTTCTGGCCAGATAGACTTGATATTTGGGAAGTTTTGATTAGTCTCCGGTAGAAGAACTGAAATGGAAAACAACAACAAGATTTCAACGGACGAAAAGGATGTTGAGAAGAACAGGATATCAACATCGGGAAAAACACGAGATCAAAACTCCTGAGGTACTACGGAAAACCCATCCGGGCTTCTAAAGGATCAATATCTACTGCTTAAGGAATAGAGGATCTGCTTCCGGGGCTTACACGCCTCCGTTCTCAATCATGAGTAGGCAACATGATAAATCACGTCACAACCACCTCCATTCCTATTGTCTAGTAGATATAACCATCCTAGAGAAACCAGAATTCGTGAAATCCTAACTTGAAAGTTTAGATGAGAAGGGAAAACAACGTTACACTTCCTTACCAGAAAAAGGGAGGGTGGGTGGGGAAAGAAATAAAAGAACAGAATTCCTACTCTCACGTTTCATTTTTCCTATATAGCTACAAAATAGTTTCTAGACTCAACTGCGACCAGTAAAAAGGGATCCTACAGGCAGACAGGCTCTGATACCATTTGTCGCACCCGGACTTCTAGAGGATACTCGCCGTTCCGTTGAACAGTAGTAGATTGGATTACGGGGCTTACCGGCACCCGCGTCCTCTTACGAGTAGGCCAACACACGTATGTGTGACAACCAACCCCTATCTGTTCAGCGTCGACGTAAACTATCCCATAGAAATCAGGATACTTCCATTGACGTACTTCAAAACATACACACATGGTACGTCAACGGCATTGGAACAATTGATATCACAACAGATCTCTACGACACAAAAGATGAAAATAAGTTGCAAATAGCTCTCATTAGAGCAGAGATAGAAAATACATTCATTCAGAGGACACATGTCCCAACATATCATCATTACATCACAGCGGAAGCATTCAACATGTCTGAGTACAGACAAGATCCAAATAGGCCTAAGAGGCCGGAAACGAAAAGACGGAGCCCATCCACGAAGTCTCGCATCCTGCCCGGGTCCGCTATCTACTCGTCAGTAGTCTCGTCATACTCGTCGTAGTAGCCACCATGTAGATCCTCGAAACGTCGTCTGCGGAAACCACAGCCCCAAAGGGGTCAGTACATAAACGTACTGGCAAGCAAGACTCACAGTTCACCAAAATGTAACCCGTCAACACCAAGTACAGATGCCTTGGGTTCAACGGAAGGAAGGGGAAATAGAAGATGCTGCAACTGGCTGCGCTAACCAACTACAAAGATTCTACCACTTACGGCTAACAGAAAGAAGATAAGATCGAGTATTGTAACCAACTGAAAGATAACTTCAAACAAACCCATCCTGGATCTCGCCCCTTATCCAAAGAAGCAATCCGAGGATAACTCACACAGTTGGATTAAAGATGAATCAAGTTATTGTGTCAATAATCCTATTACTAGTCAAGTTGGTAATCATTGGGTGTGAGATTGTGAATCATTAGGTTTAAGTTGTCCTGAGTACTTGTTAGCCAGTACTTTCACCAAGTAATCCATAACTGCGGAAAACACGGCTTCTCGAGAAGATTATCCCTGCAGGGTTGCACCAATTTGGTCGTACACGTATGAATAACCTGCCAGATGGAAAGGCCCTTCCACCAAGCGGGGCACTCAACACAACTCAACTCTTCTTCGCATCAAGCCCAAAGCACCTTGGGCGCACGGCTAATCGAGCCCAGAAGAAAATGGACCCTCATAGCACTCTAAGACCGTGTCCCCCTATATGCCGACTACGAAAGTTCCACCCGGGTACCAAGGGCTCGCAAGATCATGCATGCAGCAAATGGAAAACCCGAACTAAATGAGGCGATTTGGACGAGATGCGAATCGAATCAAATTGAGGGGGGCGCCCATACTCGCTTCCCACATGCGGGTAGTGCGCTCATCATGGATCAGTAGACAAGACCCTTTTCCTATTAGGGTCGACACTAGCAGGCCTCAAAACCACAAAGGGCCTCCTGCCGGTGCCTTATCATCAAATTATTATTTAACAATAACATTAGCAGGATTGATTGATTAAACATCGAGCCCCCAGAACATAATGGACTATAGTAACAGAAAGTGACGGGTAACAGACTCGAGCAAAACAACCTAAGCATGCTAGTAAGACACGGGCTCAAACAAAAGGTTATAGGTATGGAGGTGAGGCAATGTCAGGGTTAAGGGATTCATGTGATAGGTTCGTAACAGAAACAGCTACGACTAAGGCTAGCAGAAATAGACAACGGAAAGTATCAGTAACCAATGTTGAAAGGAACACAATGGTTCATGTGAGTGATAACTTGCCTGCAAAACCCAGTAGCCTGGTACTGAGCTAAATCCTTAGAAGGGGTGTCGTAAGTATCGTCGGTCTCAACGTCGTCGTGTATCCGAGAAGAAGCAAACAAACAATGCAGAGAGATAAACAATCAATATCATGGCATAGTGCACAAACAATGGGATGATGCATGGCAATTTAATAGATGCATCAAAATAAACTAGTTGACAAGATAACAACATGATTAAATGGACCCACATGCAATTTGGGATTGCATATGGAAAGCCCATGAATTATGGTTGAATTAATTGTTTTACAACTAAACATCATGTGTAAGTGAATTAGCATGATGCATGGATGAGGAAAACAACAAAATAACAACAATAGAACCAAATAGAAATAAGGTTTACCAAGTTTGGAAATTCATTTATTAAGTTTTGGAATTTTGGTTTCTTAAAGGTGCCACACAAGCATTTGTTGTTTTCATCAAGTTAAATTGTTCAAAATAGATAACAAAGTTCATATTTGAAAAGAACACACAATTTTAGATGGAATGCATGTTTCACTTGTTGAAAAAGGATTTCAAATAAATTAGTTATGAATTAAACAAGTTTAAGTAAAAATTAAATGAATTTAATTCAAACATGAACTTATTTGAATTTTTATTTGTTCAAAGCATTAAACCAAATTCATATTTGAAAAGTTTATACTTTTAGGGTTGGAAAACATATTTTATATGTCCCAAAAGAAATTGTTTTGATCAAGTTATGAAATTACCAATTTTAAATGAATTAAACAAGGTTTAAATTATTTAACCAATTTTAATTATTCAAAACATGAAACAAATTTTATATTTGAAAAGGTGGTTTAATTTTGCATGGAAAACATATTTCATTGGTGGAAATTGGATTTAGAATGAGCAAGTTATTATTTTGGCAATTTTAATTGCAATAATTAAGAAACAGTTGTTTTCAACAATTTAAATTATTAAAAACAGCAAACAAAATTTATATTTGGAAAGTACACAAAAAGTTGATTGGAAAACATATTAAGTTTGTTGGATTTTTGGAATTTTTATGCCCAAGTTATGAATTTTGCAATTTTAAGTGAATTTGACAAGTTTTCAAATATTGCACCAATTTAAAATATTCAAAACAGTAAACAAATTTTATATTTGGATAGAACATTTAATTTGGGACAGAAAACATATTTAAAAAGTTAAAATTGGAGTTGGGATGAATTTCTTATGCAATTTACAAAATTGGGTGCAATTCTGCCATTTTTAGTAAACAGAGGAAAACATGCTCAAAATTAATTCAATTGTGCCCAAATAAAATACCAATGTGTAGAGTTTGTTAAGACACATTTTTAGAGTCCAAGTTTGTTAAAATTGGATGAGTAGAATTAAAGTTATGAAATTCCAAAGTTTCCAAATTTTATTGCATTTTCAGTAATTAATTAATTAGTGCTAAAATTGTTACAGAAACATGATGCAAACTTGGCATTACTAGAAGGAGCACAAAATTATGAGTTCACAGGATTTTGAATCGTTCAAATTGGAGTGATATTCAATTTTATATGGAATTTAGAAGTAATGGTTCAGATCTGGTTTGCTTAAATTCTGGCAGAAAAAGAAAACAGAGAATAAAAGGTGGAATAAAAGGTGGGGTGAGGGGGGATCGAACCCAGCACCTCCAGTGCGCTCGCAAGGGGTGTCTACCACTGCGGTGGGATTGGTTTCGTGATAGAAGGGGGACTCGGGGGGGTATGTGCTGTGGCTGTGCGCGATTTCTGAATTTTTTTGCACGTACTGAACATGACGGACGGGAAACCATCGCTGCTGCTCGCCGTGGCCGTGTGCAGGAGGGGCGCCGGGGCGTGGGGCTGCTGCGGGGCCAAGGGAGAGAGGAGGAGGCGAGTGGGAGACGGGGTCCTCACCTCGAGGCAGGCGAACAGGAGCAGGTCGGGGCAGTTTCTGACGGCGGACAGACAGAGGGCGACGGCGGCTTGGAGGGGATGGTGCCGGCGCAGTGGTGCGTCCCCTCCCAAACCGAGGGGATGGAGAGGACGAGGGCTCCATGGTGGTTCCATTTTCGGCCTTTCCCTGGCCGGGGAAGGAACCAAACGCCGGCGAGTGGTGGAGCCTTTCGGTGGTGGTGTACAGGTACAGAGAAACAAGGGATCAGAGGGAGAGGAAGATGGAGGAAGGAGAAGAGAGGAAATTGGAGGCGGTGAGAAGGAAGAGGAAGGAGAGGGGAAGGGCATAGGGAACCCTAGGGCAGGGATTAGGTCTTATGGAGAAGGGGGAAGGAGCTCCACCGTTGGTATTTCTTCTCTGTATACGTGGAGGTGATGGATGTTCAGCCGTACGTGAGGTTGAAGAAGGCTGAAGGGGTACCAGGCCTGGGGGAAAAGTTTTGGGCTGGGCCTAGTTGGC
Organism: Alopecurus myosuroides; assembly: GCA_028641055.1. Classification (NCBI taxonomy): domain Eukaryota; kingdom Viridiplantae; phylum Streptophyta; class Magnoliopsida; order Poales; family Poaceae; genus Alopecurus; species Alopecurus myosuroides. The sequence continues at coordinate 269,543,360 of CM054057.1, read as the reverse complement.
TATCTCTCTCTCATCCCTTCTTTTTATTAATTGCTTTGGTTTTATTTTTATTTTTGCTGAAAATAGAATTGGAAGAAATAGATGGGATTTTGAATCTGGAAAATTTTGGGAAAAATTGGGTGGGTTAAAATGGTCAACAGCAACCACTTTGCAACTTTGAATTTTCAAAATTCTCAAATAACTTGATGTTTGTATTTAACTCAAAATTTGGATGATTTTTATATTAATTGAACCTTAATGAAAACAAACCTTTTAATAGGGTGAACCCTATGTTTAATTTGATTAAATGATTATAATTATTTGGTGATTTTCATATATTCAAGTTGGGTGCTGTTTGGTGGTTTGTCTTGAATTGGAAAGCAATTTGGAATTAATTAATTGAAATAAAAGCACCATTTTATTAGTTGAAACATTATGGAATAAATGGAAACAAAAGATTAGATGGTTTTGGTAATTTTCATAATTTTCCAAATGGGTGCTGTTTGTACAATGCAATTGGATTTGAATAACCTTTTAGTTAACATTTTAAATAAGTGAAAGATTAGAAGCCACAAATTTAAATAGCTGAACCTTATAGATTAATGGAAACAATTGGTTGTTTTATTTGGAAATGTCATTTTGGAAAATTGTAACATCACAAGGATGAAACAAAAGGTTTGAATTTTGGTTTGAAATTCAAATAGAAAACAAAGGAAAATCAAATGAAAACAGTTGGAAAACAAATGGAAAACAAGCAAAACAATTGCAATCAACATGATGCCATGATGCAAAACATAAAATAACAGAAAGCAAACATTCTAAAGGCTTATTTTTCATACTTGGGATGTTACAAGTAATGTCTCTCGTATACCAGTGACGATTTTCCGACCCAAGCCCCCCTTTGCCCAAACCATTGTTTCTATCGAAATTCTCGTGTTTTTCCAATCTTGGCGTGCCAAAATTCAGCTGGGCGGAGGCTCCGGTGAATCCACCGGAGGCTCCGCTGGTCCTGTCCACCGGAACCCACCGGAGGCTCCGCTGGCCCACAGTGACTCAGCGGACCAAAACTTAGCAGTTTTGGGGACAGGGAGCAGAGGCTCCGGTGCGAACCACCGGAGGCTCCGCTGGTGGGAGCGGAGGCTCCGGTGAATCCACCGGCGGAAATTTTTTGTGGATAAGTGCTGGGCGTGCGGGGGTAAGTGAGATGCCGCCCCCAAGCTTTTCGCCTCCGGATTTGGGTGCTCCACCGCGGGGAGGCCTTCTCCTTGCCTTGGGACGCCCCGGGAACCTTCCCTCCTTCCTTTTTCACCATGGACGACGCGGGTACGTGCTCTCTCTCTCTCTCATCTAGTTGATGGATGGGATGCATAGGAGTTCATGTTCTTGCTCTCTAGATTCGTGGATTTGGAGTTTTAGGAGTGGAATTTCTCAAGTACAAACCCTAGCAACTTAGATAATGCGTGTTAGGCTTGAATCGTTGCGGTTGTAGGGAAGCTTCGTTTGCCCTAACCCTAAATTATTCAACCCTAACTCCATGTATATCTTGGCTTCTTGGTTTTGTGCGTGCTTTACCGACTCGAGCATTACTCGTTCTTCATGTTCTTCTTGCTTTCTCTCTTAGATGCTTCCGGTTCCAAAGGAAAAGGGCAACGGTACAAGACCACCGGCCGCCGCAAGCCCCAACCCGTGGATGAGATTCAAGCGGAACTTGACAGCTCTCAAGGCAAGCGCAAGCGGTACCCGGCACCCGAGAAGACCTTGCCCAAGAAGAACACCGCACCAACCGCCTCCAAGATGTCCGATGCTATGTTCGTGAAAGAAAGACGTGAGAACCCGTACGTGATTGCCCGTGAGCGCTTGATGCCACAATTCCGGGGTAAGGATCAACGCTTTCACACCATCTTCCAAAAGGAAATCTATAGTGAGATCTTGATGAGGAAGCCGAAGGAAAATGTTGTTCCTCAACATGCCATTAGTTTTGGACACATGGAATGGAACCACAAGTACTTTGGGGAGGCCCTTGAGCTCATTGAGAAGTTTGGTCTAGGTCCAATTATCGGTCTTCAACAAGATTTTGATGAAGAGCTCGTCTGTCAGTTTCTAGCCACGGTTCATCTCGCCAATGAGACCAACCGTCACCTTATTTGGATGACTCAGGGAAGACAACTTTCCATCGCGTGGAAGCATGTTGGCACTATTCTTGGTGGCTACCCGGATTTTGGTCCTTTTGCTGAGGGAGAAGAATTTGGTAACGGATGGTTCCGAGTTCACGCCATGAACACCGCGTCTCTTCCCAAGGATGAACTTACTCCTCTCTATCATTGGAAGAAGTACGCTGTTGGGTTCGTCAAGGGTCTCTACCCCACATATGACATCATGTTGCGGATCTATAGATAGACTATCAACCCAAAGGCGGGCAATGTGGACGAGATTCAAGGTTTCTTGAAGAACCTAATGCTCCTTACTCATCAACAACGGATGGATGCCACTCCTCGCAAGCTTGATGTGCTTGACTATATTTGAACCGAGTTGTGGCATACCATATGCAACCGCAAGAATGCTTGCTTTGGGCCATTCGTCATGAAGATCATCTTACATGCGTGGAATGAAAAGTTTCCGGATGAACCTCTTGATGATGAGCATTGGATCTCTCACACGGAAAAGAGACTTCTTATCAAAGATCACACAGAACCCATTGTGCATCCCACTCCCGCCGTTCGCAAGCACAAGGCTAGGCCTCGCATCATTGTTGATGAGGAAGAAGAAGGGGGTGGTCCATCTCAACCTCCTCCCTCTAGCAATGCTTTTAAGTGGATGGCAAGAGCTCTCCAGAAAGTGTTTCGCTTGAACAAGAAGATTGAGCAACATCAATGGGAAGCACATTATGATAGGGAACTCAAGAACCGCAACAAAGCTCAAGCATCTCGTCAACGTCTTCGTGAGGAAGGTCTATCCATTGAATCCCCGGCTCTTGATAGCATCACGGATTGGGATGCATGGCAAGCAAAGGAATCCAAGGGCAAGCTCATTGAATGGTCCGAGGAAGAAGGAGACAAAGCTACTAGCTCTCACCGCCGTGCCCCCTCTCCGGACCCGGAAGCCCCCTTCGAGTGATCTTCGGGGCGTTAGCATCTTGGTCTCCCTCTTTTGGTATCTTGATGCCAAAGGGGGAGAGATATATATTAGGAACGGGCATTTGCATGGGGTCTCCCTCAAGCTTTCTCGATTTGCATCTTTCATTTGCTTGAGGGAGTTTGGCTTCTTATTTGAATCATTTGGAACTTCGGTTTGTTTACATTATTCGTATCTATCGTGAACCTCGTTATATTATGATTGTGTGAACCTCGTATCATATTATTTATGTGTTATGTGTGTTGTGTGATATCATTGTCATATTACTCTTATATATCATGCCTAGATGCTCTCAATATGAAAGGAGCATACCTTTAGGGGGAGCTCCGTTCATATGGTGTTCTTAATCATGCAAATAGTTATGTTGTCATCAATTACCAAAAAGGGGAGAATGAAAGATCATCGTCCGTTTTGGTAATCATATGACAACATAACCATTTGATCTAATGTTTGTTCAATGGATGAAAATGCCCAGGTTATTAGGTTCACTAATTTTATGGGGCACGTGTTCGTTTTATATGAAAAGATCAAGGAGAAAGGAATCCAGGGAACTGCAATGTGCAGGAGCGGAGGCTCCGGTGAAACCACCGGAGGCTCCGCCCAGGCTCCGGTGGGGGTCCGGTGTGGGCGCCGCCCAAATCCCTCTCTGGAGCAAACGAGCGGACCCACGAGCAGAAGTTCTGGTGGAGCTCCGGTGGGCAGAACCTCCGCCAATTCCACCGGAGGCTCCGCCACCCTCCAACACTAGGGCTGCACACAAATGGCCTCCGGTGGGCATCCGGTGGAGGCTCCGCCAAAATGCCCTTCTGTTTGAGAAGAGCGGAGGTTCCACCGGAGCCTCCGGTGGACATCCGGTGCCCCCGCCCAACCTAGTGTAAATGGCCTCCGGTGGGGGCTCCGCCAAACTGCTGCTCTGTTTGAGAAGAGCGGAGGTTCCACCGGAGCCTCCGGTGGGCGGAACCTCCGCAGATCCCACCGGACCCTCCGCTCCGTGTTCCAGCACATGTGAGCTGGTGGTCTGCGCAACTGCGCAACTAACTGAAGACCACCGGAGCCTCCGGTGCTCCTGGACTACAACGGCCACTTAAATGCAAGGGGTATAAATACCCCTTCCCTTACCTCTTAAATGCTAAGCTTTTCCCGTTCTCTCTCCTAGCCATTAATGTAAGCTTCAACCACCTAGATCTGCTACTCCGTCCACCCAATCACTCCCAAACTTGGTGGAGAGGTAGAGGAGACCTAGATCCACACTTCCACCAAAGGAATCTCAAATCCATCCACCACAACCTAGTAGATCTAGAATCCTACTTCAGGCCTATAAACCTTAGTAGATCTCGTGCTTGTAGTTTCCACCTTGTTGCAAGAAGCTACAGATTGCTTGAGAGCCTCCATCCATCCTGTGGAGTGACCTCAAGCCCTTGTAAAGGTTTGGTCAACGCCTTCAAGTCGACCTCATAGTGGAAACGAGCATCTCCCTCACCGGAGAAGCTCAAGGAGAACAAGGTGTGCACAGCCGTGCTATTGAGGAGCGCCTAGGTGGCTCCCTACCTCTCCAACGTAGACGTACTTCTCTTTGAGAAGGAACTACGGTGAATCATATCCTTGTCTCCTTTTTTACACTTGTTGTTTGCTTTACTACCTTACGCTTTACTTCCGTTGCGCATATTACTTTGTCCACATAGGTTGCTCACCTAGTTGCACATCTAGAGAACCGTATCTTATCTTGCTAAGCCCCACTGAAAAGAAAAGAAAAGAAAAATTGGTAGTCAACCTATTCACCCCCCCTCTAGTTGACCATAGTGCACTTTCAACAACTCGTCTGATATTGGTGTGCAACAACCAGTGGGGAAATGACTCTTCGGTGGTGGGATAACCCAGTCAAGGAGACGTGTTTGACCGACATGATTTACCATTCTCAATTGTGGGGCCAACTTTAAACATCGCCCGAAAATTTGATTTGCCAGTTATAAACTTTTGAAGACACTTTTGGGTTGCAAAATTCCTATCTGACAGTTATTGAAAGCTCATCCATGGTTTTGGTGTTGATGAAAACACAATTAGTTTCTCTAATTGTGTTTGTGTTGCATCCCCTCAGATAATTGCAATACAACTCGAAGGCGGTGATATCTCTATCGAATTTTATACTTGCAAAAACGCCGTACCTTTTGGTATTGGTGGAGATCGTATGCTCATTAAGGGGGAATCAAACTTTCTGAAACACAGGCAGTGGTAGTACAACAGGAAGCAACAATAGTACGTTGCCTGCATTTCAGAGCAGCCAGCGCACACTGCTCACTCAGCCCAAGTGAGATTCGACCAACTGTGGTACCGGTGGTGATACCGCCTATAATCCCTTCGGGAGGTCCTTCCCATACCAACAACGGTACCACAGTGGTAGTACCGCTGATCGGTAGTAATGGTGGAACCACCCTTAGGGGTTGAGTGAAAGTTTACCCAGGCTGCGGCAGTACCACACCTTGTACCACCTATGGCCCCTTCGGGGTGGCCCAGTCAGTACCACTGGTGGTAGAAGAAGTGGTAGTACCGCTGAGCGGTAGTAATGCCGATGCCACCGGTAGTACCGGTGGTGCGGAATAGGAGCGCACTGCAGAGAAACCGCCTGACTGTGTGCACCTGCTCTCCCCTGTCCAATGGTAGTACTGGTGCTTGTAGCGGTAGTACCACTGGTGCGGGTTGGTGTGCCCAAAGGCCAAATTTCAAGGGGGGTATTTATTGCCCCCTTCTTCCCCAAAGTGAGCTAAGCTTTTCCACTCTCTCCAATCCATTAATGCAAGCTTCATTCTACTAGATCTCCCACTCCAACCACCCAAACGTGCCAGAACTTTGTGGAGTGCTCGAGGAGGTCTAGATCTGTGATTCCCCAAAGGAATTGCAAATCCACCCATCAAATCCTGGCGGATCTTGAGATTTCGTGGGTACCTTGTAACCTTAGAGTAAACCCTAGTGCTCGTACCTTCCACCTCGATTCAATAAGATTCAGATTGTTCAGAGCCCCCCATTAAGTTATGGAGTGGCCTCAACCTCGTGTGAAGGTTTGGTATACGCCTTCAAGTCGATCTTATAGTGGAAATGAGCATATCCCTCACCGGAGAAGATCACGAAATATAAGGTGTGCATACCCATGCTATTGGAGTGCCTAGGTGGCTCCTCACCTCTCCGACGTATATGTACTTCCTTTGGGAAGGAACTACGGGAAACATATCCTTGTCTCCCTATTTACACTTGTTGTTTACTTTGTGATTTACATTTTGCTTCTGTTGTGTACCTTGTATCATATCACATAGATTGCTCATCTAGTTGCACATCTAGTCAACCTTGCGATTCATCTTGTTTATACAAATATAAAATAAACGAACGAAAAATTGGTAGTCATCTACTCACCCCCTCTAGTGACCATACTTGTACTTTCAGTTGTGATATGTCTCTTCTAATCTAGTGCCCAATAAGTAGGTAGAATTTTTCCAATTGGCGCTTCGGTCACACTAGTGATGTCATGCAATTCTAAAGTGCATCAATTTTGATTAAGTTTCTACAAAACTTAAGTAAAAATGGAGGTGATGGACATGTTACAAGGTATGATGGAAATTAAGTGAAGGATTGCACTGGTTTGTAAGCATTATCCTAGAATATTCTCTAGTGATCACAAAATTATCATGATTTGGAAGTTGACCTAGCCTGTCTCCGACAATGACACTATTTAATTTACAATACATACCTTTCTTGCAGAAAAAATAACATGAAACAATCTATAACACCCTAGATCGCTGGTATGATTCATAGACTAGGGTTCACCACATAGAAGGAGGGAGAGAGATCTAGAGAAAAGGTTAAGGGCGAGAGACAAAGCAGATAGCGACAGTAGAGTGATTTCATTCAAATGATCCATGGTTCTCCTCATTACAAAGGTGACTGTTTTATAGGTCCACCTAGTCTTGGGCTCGGCCCATTTCTTACAATTGGCCCACGACCCACATTTACTAACCAAAAACTGTTAAGTTGTGAAGTAGTTAACGATAACGCGATAGAGAGTAACATCAGTGTTACACTTCCTCCCCCTTAAGATGCATCTTTCCCCCAAAGTGCGGCCGATGGAAAACGATTCTTGATCACATCATAGTCATCCCATGTTTTTTATGTTGTAGGTAGAGAAGTCCATTTGATCAGAATTTTTAATTTTGCCGTGTTACATATCTTGCTCAACCTTCTGTCAAGTATTTCTTCTGGTTGCACATACTCCACATCAAGTTCCAGAGGCACTGGAAATTCTGATAACACATGAGCATAATTTGGGGTAAAGGATTCAACTGAGACACATGAAACACCAGATATATAAGGCTAGATGCAGGCAACTTCACCTTCTACGCCATTGACCCAATTCAAGCCTCAACTTCAAACGGCACATAGAATTTATATGCCAATTTAGACATGGTCGGTTTACCTCTAAATACTAGGCATATGGTTATAGCTTGAGATAAACCTGCTTCCCAACTTGAAATTATCTAGCAGGTCTATTCTTGTTTGCATAGTGCTTCTTCCTGAGTTGTGCCTTTCCCAAATGATATTTCAGAAATTGAGCAAAACTGCCTTTCTTGCAAGAAATCCTTGACATTAGGATGAGCTACTGTATTAATATCAGCAAGCAACCCATAATGTGGTTCATGATTATACAATGCCTTAAAATAGGACCAATCAAGAGAAGCATCGTAATAAGTAGTGTACCCAAATTCTTCCATAGCTAGACAATTATACCATTGGATGCGATTATCATGAACACACCTAAGATACATTTCAGTCGATTGATTCACACGCTCTGTTTGGCCATCACTCTCATGATGTTATGCACTACTCATATGATGTTTAGTGCCATATAATTTGAATATTTCCTTCCAGAAGTTACTAGTAAATACCTTATCTTTGTCAGAGAAAACTAAAATAGAGAAACTGTGTAACTTGATCACTATATTAAACACAACTTTTGCCACTGTGGAAGCTAAATAAGGATGTTTTAGATGAATAAAATGCGCATACTTAGTGAACCTGTCCACAACCACTAATATCACATTGTATCCACCTGATTTCAGAAGTCCCTCAATGATATCCATGGATATATCTTGCCAAGCGCCAGCAGGCACCTTTAGTTGTTATAGCAACCCAAGTGGCTTGCAATGTTCATGTTTAGCTTGTTGGCATATGCCGCATTTCTTAAACAAAAAATCTACAGCAGGTTTTAGTCTTTTCCGTGCAAATACCTTCTTTATTCTTTTCTATATATCATGCATCCTAAAATGCCCCCAATGGCACTAGCATGAAATACCTGATTTTTTTTTTAGTTTGCAATCCAGTGTTTGCTCCAATCCACACTTTATCATTAATTTTAAAAAACCTTGATGTAATAAAAATCCTCTTATTGTGATCCCGCCACAGTTAACCTAATAATTAGTTTCTGTGTTGCAGGGTCAACATCATAGGAATTAAGTACTTCTTTTATCCAGACTGGATGTCCAATAGAAATAGCATGCATACTGAAATCATGTCTCAATCTAGATAATGCATTAGCTGCTAAGTTATGTGTTCCTTTTATATACTGGAAAGAGGACTAAATACATGCTAGATTGGCCATGGATTTCTTGTGCAATTCAGTAGATAGCAACTAATTCTGCAGACTGCACAAACTCTTGTGATCTATTTTAATATTTAAAGAACCTCGGGCCAAGTAAGTTCTTTGTTGATCTACTAGAATAATAATTGCGAGAAATTCCTTTTCATATGTAGATAATTTCGGGTCGTTTATACTGAGGGCATTGATGTAGAAAGCAACATGATGGACTCTTTGCATCAATACTCCTGCAACACCCGTGGCACAAGCATCTATTTCTATAATGAATGGGTGAGCTATGCTTCAAGAGACCAACAAAAATAGATTTTTAAGCAATTGCGTGAGTTGTTTAGCAATCACACGACATCCTTGCACACTGTTTTTTTCTTGTAGCCAGTAAGACTTAGTAAACTCGTTAACTTGGTGACATTTCCCGGTATAGGCCAAGCCATCATAGCTTTAGTTTTATCTGCATCAGTGGCCACTCCTTTATTAGAGATAATGTGACCCAAATATTTCAGTTGATTTTGGGAAAATTAAAATTTACTTTTCTTGATATATAGTTGATGTTGATCGATCACAAATTTCCTAATAATATCCTTGAACACTGAATTCATCACAAACTGGAAAGTGGTTGGGACATTTGTTAAGCCAAAGGGTATTAGTCTTAACTGGTACTACCCATGATGTGTTTTGAAAGTAGTTTTTTTTCATCATGAGGCATCATTGTTATCTGATGGTAACCAACCCTCAAATCCAATTTAGAAAAAACTGTGCTCCAGTGAATTCATCCAATAACTCGTCTACTATAGTCATTGGGAACTTGCTCTTTATGGTGTTAGCATTCAATTTTCTGTAGTCAATATAGAATCTTCAATTTCCATCCATCTTTTTCACAAGTAGTACATGACTGACATAAGGACCCATGCTAGGAATAATTGTTCCACGTTGCATCATTTTAGCAACTTGCCTTTATATTTCATTTTTCTAAAGAGGAGAATATATATCTATATGGTCTTGCATTTACTCGTGTTTCTCCTGGCACTATGTGAATAGCATGATCAAATTCCCTATGAGGTCGCAACTGAGTACTTCCTCATGTTTTTGCAACAAACTTTGCACTTCATTAGTTTCATGTGAAATTGTTGTGATTTGCACACATTCATTTTTTCCAACTTATTTTCGCCACAACCCATACCTCATATGTAGCAGCTGCTTTACCGAGTTGTTCATTTGAAATAGCATGTACTCTTTTAGACCCAGTTGGGTTAAGACCTTGCAGAGTAACATTTTTTCCCTTATAGCGGAAGGAAATCCATTTTTTCTGCCATTCACACTTCATTATACCCCATTTCTATAGCCACTCCATGCTTAGTATCCCATCATAACCTTCTAATGGAATTACCTTCATATATTGAGAAAATGTGTGTCCTTGGACCCACCAAGAAAACCATATACCATTTGGTTGGTCATTATAATATTTCCAATGGATATCTTCACTCTGGTGCTAGCCATTTCTGTTGTATATAATTTCAGTTTCTCGACCACCAGCTGATTCAGGAAAGTATTTGATCTGCTTGAATCCAATAAAAGCAACATTGTTTTGTCTCCCACCTTTGTGCTTAGTTGAATTGTGCCATTATGTGTGGCACCAAACACTGCATTCGCTGATATATAGCAATCAGATCTATCAGAAGTGTCTACCAGTGTATTCAGATTTCATCTATTTCTGCTGCATGCACCGCCTTGGCTTGCACTTCTTGTCAATTGCACTGATGTCCAGGAGCATACTTGTGACCATATTAACCTAATCCATTTTCTCTTCTGTACTCCTTCAGCTTCCTAGCCTTCCACAATTCACCTTTCTTGAAATTATTTTGTTGTGGAGTATGTGTCAACACTACTTCCTTACTTCGCACAATGTTGTTCTTCTTGTAACTTAGCTTGGTATTTCCTTTTGACCTTTCAATTAATCTTTCATCTATAGCGACAAATGCAACTGCTTTTGTTAGTGTGTATGGCATTTGTTCCTCCACGGCTCCACGTAATTCTTCCTTAAGACTGAGAACAAACTGCTGCATCAGCATCATTCCACCCATGTGTGGGTCATACAACTTAATTTGATACATCAGAATATCAAACTGGGTTTTTTACTCTTCAATTGTGCTAGTCTTTTTCAGTGTAAGTAATTTTCTAATTCCATCTCTAAGCGCATTTCCTTCAAATTCTGCTACCAATGCCACCGAAAACTCTGGCCAGTTGTGCCACAGATTAGTCAATTTATATGCCTGGTACCAGCGAGCTGCACTATCTCAAATGTACATGGTACATGTTGATATTTTGAAACCCCGAGAAATGTTTTACAACTGGAAAAACGTATTACAAGTATCTACCAGAATTCGCACATATGTTCCATCAATTTTGGAAAATCCATTTTTGGCATCCAACTTTCTGTCTGCTCCTCTACACCGGTCTGTGCGCTGCACTACTCTCATCATATGTAAGAGTGGGGTAGGAGGTGGTAGAGTTACTTTCGGCATTCCCAGTTGTTGTTGCCGATTCGGTTGTTGTTGTTGTTGTGTCGCCAACGTCATCCATAGTTGTTGTGACTGCGACTGATGCGGTTGAGGTAATGGAGGTTGATTTCCTGGTGGTACTCCCATGACGATGGATCCATCTCGTGCCAGTATGATGAGCGGTCGTGTCTTAGGTCCCTTCAACGACCGTGGGGCACGACTCTGCCTTTAGCTTTCCAAGCGACTGCATTGACAGAATCGATGCCCTCCCACCTTGTCCAACTCCCTGGTCTTTTCCTCAATTTTGTTGAAGCGGTCCAGGAGCGTCTTCTTCAAGTATTCCACGCCCTCCATCACGAACCTCATCTGAGCTGACGGAGTCGATACATTCAACGACGATGTTGAGACTCGCTCTTAACCACCCAAATGCCGATCTCGGATTTACACTAGATTCCCAAAAGACTCCACAACCGAACGGTCGATGTTACTGGGATGGCGTCTAGACTTTGAGCATGGCAACGAGCAAAGGCTCTGCTAACGAGTGTAACACCCTGGATCGCTGGTATGATTGCCACACTAGGGTTCATTGCACGAAAGGAGGGAGACATCTAGACTAAAGTTAGGGGGGCGAGAGAGAAAGCAATAGCGACATGAGAGTGGTTTCATTCAAATGATGGACGGGGTCCACCCATTCTCGGGCATAGCCCAATTCTTACGACTGGCCCACGGCCCACGCTCACGACAGCCGCTGACCAAGAACAGTTAACGTGACATCTGTGTTACACAATCTAATAATATGTACTCCGCTATAATAATACTCTCTCCGATGTACAATACAAACTTTGTACTAACGAGCGGCATTTTTTACCGATGGGAGGGAGTACTATTTTAACTATGCTATTGGCAATCCGCTTTGGCGATGGGCCAAGTAACTTTTGCAGGCCTGTTGGAGCTGGACGCAAGAGTGCGCCTCTGCGAGCTCCATGATGCTCTCCACCGTGCCATCTTGGATGAAACGGCAAAGCCTGTTGGCACACATCATCTTGAGCCTCTCCAAAAGGTACATATCCGCGGCCACGAAGAGCTGCCGCGCCGCCGCCTCGTCCGCGCTCCCTTCGACGTCCGGCAGCTGGTCGGTGTTAATGTATCGGAGGACGGCCTTAAACACCTCGGGGCTGGTGCCTCTGATCTCTACCACGCGCGCGCCGCTCGTCTCGCTCCATTGGCCGTAGAGCAGCCTGTCGAACCACGGCGACTGTTAGCACTAATCTTGATTTGTTTAGGTTGTTAGCTAGCTACATGCGTGGCTGTTAGCTGCATGGGCGCGTGCGGCCTGATCGTGTGGCGATCACAGCGTTACGTGAGTTAGTTAGCTGGCTGGGTCAATGTGTTGGCCGGTGTGCGAGTCCTGGTCATGTGGATCAAGGGGCTACGTGTGTGGTGCTGCAGCTAGCTAGCTTCGTGTGTGTGCATGCAAGTTAGTTGGTTGTGCATGCGATTAGTGGGCAGCACATTGTGTGTGCGTGGAGTTAGTGGCTCCTGCTAGTGTGCGTGTGTGAGCCTACTTAAACCCCTGTAATCATGTATGAGTTACTGGTTCGAGCCAACAAAGAAGAGTAGGGCGTTGGTGCGCCCACGGCGGCGTTTCGTGCGCCGGCCGGGAAAAAACCTTGTGCTTCTTCCACCTTGTTTGAGCGAGAGAGAGCCACAGCGGGGCTGCCGGAGGGCAGCCCCAACATTTGGTATCAGAGCCTTGTCGATCCGAGGCGTGGCCGCGGTCAGTCCGCGACGAGCACGGTGGACACGGAGGCGGCGAGGTGACGCCGTATGTGCGGCGAGCGCGGAGGCCGTGGCGGACCTGCGTAGTGGCGCAGAGGCCACGGTGGCGCGACATGGCGGCGGCGTGGAGGAGCTGCGCGGCCACGGAGGCCGTAGCGGCGTCATGCGACGGGCATGGCCGAAACGTCCGGCGTGTGTCGCCGGCCGAGGAGCTCGGTGTTTGTCGCCGAGGAAGGAGAAGACTTGGTCCGTTAGCAGGCCGGCCGCGTTGACAGCGTTAGAGCGCGTCATGTGCGCGAGCTGGGGCATGCGGATCATGGCGGAGTGGGTGCGTGGACTGCGTAAGTGCGCGTCCAGTGCGCGGCCGTGGCGTCGTGAGTGCGCGCTAGAGCGGCTAGAAGACCCCTCCCTGTGTACTCCATCATGGCATCGAGTTGGAGCTCGAGTGAAGAAAGAAGATGCGTTAGTGCGCCGGGAAGAGTAGCTTCGGCGTGTGTCGCCGGAGTCAAGGAAGATGGGGGCGACCGGCATCAGTGCGCCAAGGTCGAGTGTCCGGCATGGTGGTGACCGGCGTGAGCGCGCCCAGGTCGAGCAGCGGAAGCGCGGCACGTCGTGGCGGTGTGGAGGCTATGCACGGCGTCATGGTGGCTGCGACGGCTGTCCCGTGATCACAAGTTCAAGATTAGGAGGGAAATTGTTAGCACTAATCTTGATTTGTTTAGGTTGTTAGCTAGCTACATGCGTGGCTGTTAGCTGCATGGGCGCGTGCGGCCTGATCGTGTGGCGATCACAGCGTTACGTGAGTTAGTTAGCTGGCTGGGTCAATGTGTTGGCCGGTGTGCGAGTCCTGGTCATGTGGATCAAGGGGCTACGTGTGTGGTGCTGCAGCTAGCTAGCTTCGTGTGTGTGCATGCAAGTTAGTTGGTTGTGCATGCGATTAGTGGGCAGCACATTGTGTGTGCGTGGAGTTAGTGGCTCCTGCTAGTGTGCGTGTGTGAGCCTACTTAAACCCCTGTAATCATGTATGAGTTACTGGTTCGAGCCAACAAAGAAGAGTAGGGCGTTGTGCGCCGGCCGGGAAAAAACCTTGTGCTTCTTCCACCTTGTTTGAGCGAGAGAGAGCCACAGCGGGGCTGCCGGAGGGCAGCCCCAACAGCGACTGGCTCGCGAGCACCAGCCTGTGCGCCTCCATGACCACGCCGTCCACGCTGAATCTCACGTCGAACGGGGCCCTCCCGCTGGCGAGGAACCTCGCGGCGTTCTCGGCGAAGCAGGACGGCGGCACCGGCACCTCGATGGGGCCCAGCAGGACGCGAGGTTCTGGCTTCAGGACGCTGATGGTGCAGCGTATGGTGATGGAGTCGTCGTGGAGCGCGCCGAGCTCTGCCCCCTCGAGCCGCTTCCGTGAGATGAACCGGCGCACGCCCCGTCTGTAGCCGTTATAGTCGAACGTGGTCGCGGCGAAGCTGAGGCCGTAGACGACTTTGCCGCCGCCGCCGTTGCGGGGGTCGACGAGCTGGAATTTGACGGCGGCGAGCACGGCCCTGTCCGGCATGCGGACCGTCTGTAGGAACAAGGCGGGATCGCGCCAGTCGAAGAAGCTGTAGCCGTCGGGATAGAATCGGATGTTCCAGTCGAGGCCGTCGACGGTGAAGTTGGCGGAGCGGATGGGTTCGCCGATGCCGATGCCTTTGGTCCGGCTGTAGTTGCGGATGGTGAACTCGTGCGTAGCCGACACCCTGGGCGCGTCGGAGTGGACCGATCGCGTGGTCTCCTGGCTGCTCCCCATGGCAAAAGCTTTCGACACGACGACGTGGCGGACATAGAGAGAGAAGAGATAATATGGGCGCGCGCGCGCGTATCTCCGTCACGTCCTTGGCAACTCCCAGTCCTTGCACGATTCCGACACGAGGCAGCGAACTGCTGCTTGTAGAACACGGAGCCGACTCCAACTGGTTGATGATGGTTTCAACGAAATCACTCTTCCACGGGGGACAGAGCGCGTGTGGCATTTTTTGGCGCATCAGGGTCGACAAGCCAGGCTATCAGCGCCGGCAGTTAACATGTTCAATAAAAAAGAGCTGTTATGTGGTACCCCCAAATGAACCATGTCCGTTTATTTTCTCTAATCCAAAGGCTCGTAACGTTTCATACTACCCGCTAAACTGTGACCAGTACGTTTCCTACTACTGCAATATTCGGCACCCGTACGCAGATGGGCTCTGACCCATGATGGTAGAAGGGTGCTAGCCCAGAAAAAATCATTAATTTTCAGTCCAAGACACTAGATTGGTGCCAGCCCAAGACAAAATGACAGAGAGGCCGTCCCAGCTGAGTTCATCGATCAGAATTCAGAAATCCCAATCCCCAATTTCCACGAAACCCTAGCTGGTCGAAGCCTTTGACGAGGAAGCAGAGGTAGTCGTTGCCGCGTTTCCATGTCGCCGTTGCGTTCTGGTGGTGGACCTCGAGGAGATCCCACACTCATCGTTGAAATAGATTGATGGGGATGGGGCTCGTCGGGCGGGCAGAGCCACAGGGCGTCGCGTCGTCCTCGGCATCAGAGGTCTCACAGACGTTGTCCTCGGCCACGATGGTCCGTCGTCGCGGCTGTGGTGCGGGGACGCCATGTGCGCAAGCGCGGGCGAGGGACTGGCACACGCTGTAGCCGGAGGAGGACTGCCCCGGACGCTCGACGATCGCTGTATCCAAACGGATACCGTCAAGGAAGCACAATATTCACTCTGCTCAAGGATTCAGTTGAACTTTGTTTTAGGATGAACAATTTATTTCGCATGATACTGCTACGCGTATGTGCTCATGTCGATAAAGAATTGTTGAATGCACTTAATGCAGATTCGCAGCACTATCCAAAGGGATACTGTAATTGTTTGGTTTGAAAGGAATGTGGTGTGCTATTTTGACTGACTAGATATAGACTTGTACAGTAGGCTAGCTTGTGTTGGCAGCTGCTGTTTGGAAAAGCTAGAGCTGGAACCGAATATTAGTGGAGCAGAAGCTACACCAAACTTGCTGTCAACGAGCCTTCCACCTATAACAAATGTAGTACTACTACCATCAGTCCTCAGGTTACATCTGTATAATGAACTCTCCACCTATTATTACATCCAATTCATGAATATGCTAAATGTTTCTAAATCGAAGCTCATAAATGGTTAAAATAACTATGGTCGACGAACGGCAGATCCTTTGTTATCATCGTCCTCATTTGTAGATTTCTTGGGGGCCTTTAGCAAGACTTGTGTGGCGACTTGACGAGTGTCACCGCCAACTTTGGTCGAAAAGTGTTGATTATTTTTTTGACGAAATGCAGTCAAAGCTGCTTTCATTATTTAGAGAAAGGATTAGTACAAAGTGAACAGAAAGAAACGATCTAATCTAAGGTGTTACACAGCATCCGTAACACCAACAACAGTATAGTAAGTATAGTACAGTGAACTAAAAAGGCCTTCAGTCAGGTTCCCTGGGTCTGTGTGCCACCTTGCTCACTAAACCACGCCCGGCGCTGCACCATTTCAACAGCAGTTTCAATGATCTTTTCATAAGCTCTGAGGGCTGTCGAGTAGGAGTTGTTGAAAATCCTCTCGTTTCTCTCTTTCCACGCATTCTAGAGCCACCGAAGACGCAGGGCAGTCCCCTGATAGTGTAGGTTCTTGATGCCAAGCCCTCCAAAGCATTTCGGCGAGCAGACCAGAGCCCAATTGACAAGGCACCTGCCCCCAGAAGCAGCATCCTTATTTGCCCAGGAAATTTCTAATGACCGTGTTGATTATGGCCTGCCAGTTATAAAGTTAGTACAGTCAGATATAAAGTTAATATGACTGTAGATAAAGTTAAAATAAGTTTGTAACAAAGCTAATAATGACCTGATCAAACCATTCCAAAAGCTCTCTCCCCGTCCAAATTAATCATATTCTTTATAAAAAAAAGGCCACAAGATGTTCTGGAAAATCATATCAAATGGTTCATAGGATGATAGCTATTATTGTGTTTTGAACTTGGTTAGACTGATTTGATATAAGACACAAGCATATTTGATGCTCTCAGCAGACTAGGCATTGCCATATACACATCTGCAAGAATTTCTTGTAGTTTCACTTCTCTTAGGTCCTTTGTTGATTAACTTCATAGTACTTAGGTTTCTGGACTCTTAACATAGCATGACCTATTTCTTTCGGATGCTGATTCAGCTGGGAAAGGATTCAATTACTTTTTTACTACGGCAACAGCATATCAACCAACTGTACCATATCAAGAAAATACCATCAACGGAGAGAGATAATCGGACAACTGTAACCAGACTGTTAGGCATAATGATACCTATGGAGAATAACCCTGCTAATATATTCGTGCAAAGGACCTCAGTTCGAGTAAAGCAGAATTCGTTTCACAGAATGCAATATAGTGCTAACATGCACTTTAAAGGCAGATTACAGCTAATGTTATTTTGTGTGTCTTCATAGGAAAAACTAAAAGTTTGTAGTGGGCCTTGTTTGTCTCTCCATTATTCTGCTTGTGATTTCTATAGACGATATGCAATACTGACAAGGGAAACCACACAAGCTTGATTTTGTTCTAAAATATTCAGAGGTAGCTTCAATGCTTCTGAATTACAGTATGCCTGGGCTGAAGGAAACAGCGAACAGCACAACTGGCCAGGAGCGTGCTCCGTCGATTGCGACTGAGTTCAAGAAGCAGGGCGTCGGCGTAGGCGTCGTCGGTGCGTGCTTGGTGGCGGCAGCACGACCTCGGGGTAGCGGCGGCGCGAGATTGCCGCCGAGTTCGAGAACCAGGGGCGCAGGCGGCACCGGCGTCCAGAACGGCGAATCTCCGGGTGCACGGGGGAGACGGCCTCGGCGTCGTCGGTGCATGCTTGCTGGCGGCGACGCGAACTCGGGGGTAGAGGCGGTGCGAGCGCGCTCGGGGCTGGCGGCAATGGACGTCCGGGGTGGCGGCGGCGCGAGCATACTGGGGTTTGGACGGGATTGGGGATGTCACGGATGGGTCGATTCGTTAATTCTTTTTTAACCAATTTTCGACTGCTGGGCCGGCTGGGCCAAATCTCTATCAACCGTAGGATGAAATCATACTACTCGTATTTTACCAGTAGTAAAAGGTACTATAGAACACACCATAAAAAAAATGCTAGTTCCACTGTTATGTCTATGCATATGCATGGCTAGCTAGTTGGATCAAGTTCCTGCTCGCATGAACCGTGATTGCACTACACCCTGTGATTAGCACAATTCATTGCATGCTCCAATAATTAACATGATTCCTCTAGATGCTAACTCGATTTTGGACGTGTCCTTCCTTTTCTTATGGTTGATCAACGTAGTAGGCTTGGTCAGCTTCGTGTCCCTCGTCTCTGGAGTACTATTATGCATGAGAGGAATACAACGGCTAGCCGTTTCAATTAGTATGTGGATACCGGACCCATTATAAGCCTCACTAGGGTTTCGTGTACAGTGTGGCACATGTATATTCTGTTATTCACGATACAATCCACAGAGGTTCGAATTACACGGTGAGAAAGGAGACGGGAGATAAACGAAATGGGACGGGGAACTCAGAGACGTTTCGCTCTGATCCAACTGGATACCTCCACACACACGCTACACACCAGTATTTACATATTTTTTTTAGAGGAACAACCGAAACTTAAAGTGTCGGAGACAAGATGTTCTCCCGGATCAACAACTCAACCGGGGCAGAGAACCAAATATGCCTTCCCACTTCTAGACTGGTAGCCATGCGAGCTAGTCTGTGAGCTTCTGTATTTGCTTCACGTCGTTCGTGACGGAACACCGCTTCATGAAACCCCGATTTTCTCAGTTGAATGTCGCGTATGATCATAGCGTGTTGTCCCCTGTCCGCATAACCCTTGATATCATTCACCACATTTAGGCAATCGGATGCTACGTGAAGCTTGCTTACATGCAGGTCCGCGGCAAGCGCGAGCGCCGCCGAGAATGCCATCGCTTCAAGAACTTCCGGGTTGATCAAGCCATCAATCACAACAACCGATGCTCCCAGGAACTTGCCTTCCGCATCCCTGCACATCGCACCAGCAGAACCCCGCTGCTGCTGCTTGGCCATCGCTGCGTCAACATTGATCTTAAGTTCTTAACAGCACCGGCCGGAGGAGGCGTCCATGGCGCCCACCTAGGTCTCGTACTCCCACATAACACAGTGGCCTCAGTCTCATTACAGACCCGAAGCTATTGCAGGTACTTTGTGATGAAGCAGTGGGTAGATAGTGGCGGCTGCTGCTCTCCTTCGTGAATCACCTTGCGAGGCGCCCACCAGATAGCCTAGAGAGTCACCAGCACCTCAATGAACTTATCTCGAGAGAGACTAGAGCTCAACGAAAACAGCCAGAGCCGTGGATCATCTGTTTCGTCATCCAGAGAATAACATCATCATCTCTCAACGCCCAAACACTTCGAGACATGTTGCACTCAATCAAAGCATGCCTCCATGAGTCTGTCGAGGCATTACAGACCGAGCACATTGCGGAGTTAGTCATCATACGCCGACACCGAACTTCTCCTGTTGGTAAAGATGCTTTAGCAAGACGCCAAGCAAAGATCGTGAGCTTGGAAGGAACCTTGACCTTCCACAAATATTTTAAACCCTTTTCATCATAGTCCGGGTTAGAGTGCGCAGCCCGCCCATCGAAATAATCTTCACGGCGTCTCTTAATATCCATCATCATATGATAAGCAGATTTGACGGTGAACACACCTTTCCTCTCAAAATGCCACGCCCAAAAATCCTCCTGCCTATGGAAGCTGATCGGGATCTGTTTTATCACTTCTATATCCATTGAGAGAAAATGAGTTTGCAATTTAACCATATCCCATGTCCTCGTAGCTGGGCAAATCAGTTCCGATACTCGAAGTGGAGGTTCATCCGAGATACAAGCATATGGCCTAAGCTTATAGTCCCGGGGAATCCAGTTATCACCCCCACACACTTGTTGAGAGGCCATCACCAATCCTCCTAATAAGACCATATCGGAGCATGTCTCGGCCTTCACATAGGGAGCGCCAAATTTGAGACGGCCGAGACCCTAGGCTTGCTTCCAAAATATCCGTCTCCGGAAAATAAACAGACTTAAGGATTTTAGCACTCAGGGAATCGGGATTCACGAGAATGCGCCAAACTAGCCTAGCAAGCAAAGCTAAGTTGAAAATCTCAATGTTTCTGAACCCCATACCACCCCTGTATTTCGGCATCGTCAGCGTTTCCCATGAAATCCAAGCCACCTTCCTTTCACCTTGTTTACCCCCCCACCAAAACTTCTGAATCATAGCTGTAATATGTTCACACACTCCTCTTGGCAGCTTGAGAAGAGCCATTGAGTATGTTCGGATTGCTTGAATGACCGACTTGATCAGGATCTCTTTCCCACCGCCTGACGGTACCTTCTCCATCCAGCCTTGTAGCCTTTTCCAAACCTTGTCCTTAATATATGCAAAAGCTCCATTTTTTGCCCTTCCCACTTCTGATGGCAGTCCCAGGTATTTCTCTTTTAAAGTTTCATTCTGTACTTCTAACAGATTTTTTATATCTTCCCTGACCTGTTCGGAGCACCCCTTGCCAAAGAAAATAGACGACTTATCTTTATTTATCCGTTGACCCGAGGCATTACAGTACCTTTCAAGGACTTCCCTCATACTTGTGCTATCGGCCACAGTAGCCTTGCACAAAAGAATGCAATCATCCGCAAAAAGTAAATGGTTAACCTTTGGGGCCGACCTTGCAATCTTGATGCCTTCCATCTCATTGTCTGACATGGCATGTTTCAGCAAGCATGATAAACCCTCCGCAGCCAGGAGGAAAAGATACGGGGAAATAGGGTCCCCCTGTCTTAAGCCACGGCTAGGCTTAAATTCAGCAGTCCTTGATCCATTGAACAATACCGAGAAGGTGACCGAGCGAACCCCTCTCATAATAGCCGCAACAAAACTTGGAGCAAAACCCAACTTCTTCATAATAGCTTCCAGATAGTTCCACTCTAGGCGATCATATGCCTTTTGCATATCCAGTTTTAAAGCACAGAAAGACTCCTTCTTGCTCCTCTTTGTCTTCATGAAATGCAAATATTCATAAGCATTAATGACATTGTCGGTGATGAGACGACCTGGCACAAACGCCGACTGTTCCTCGGATAAAATATCAGGGAGAATCTTCTTCAAACGGTTAGCAAGCAGTTTTGAGGCAATTTTATACACCACATTGCACAAGCTTATAGGTCTGAACTGAGAGAGGAGAAGGGGGTTTTGTACCTTAGGAATAATTACGATGAACGTCATGTTTATCTCCTCTGCTGAGTCATCTCCATTAACGATCCGAATCACAATCTTGGTGAGCTCCTCACCACAAAGACTCCAATGCTTCTGAAAGAAATGCGTTGGGAAACTGTCTGGGCCCGGGGCTTTGGTTGGGAACATTTGAAACAAAGCCTCCTTGATCTCTTGAGCGTCATATGGAACCTCCAGTTCTGCATTCATCTCATGTGTGACTCTACAAGGAACATGAGATAACACCTCCTCAATGCACACGAGCTGAACATTGACAAAATTCCCAAAGTACCCCGTACAAGCGTTATAGCGTTATAATTATATACGAAATGTTTGCCAGAAATAATGGGTATTCATCTGAATACCCATGAATTGAGCTGGGCCCGCCCCTGTCTGCAAGGAAGTGCTGAATAGCTCAAGGTCTCGGGTCTTTTCTTCGAGTCGTGCTACAGCATCGGCAGTCTAGAGAGTGGGGCGAGCGAGCATTATAGGGGCAGAGTATCTTGTAAACCACGCATCCATGAAGTTTGTGTTTTACGTACGTACCATTCGTTGCTAAGGGCATCTCCAGCCGTTGCGCCCCCCCAGGGCCCAAAACGCCGCCGTTTTGGTGCCGCCGCGGCGCTAAACGGCGCTATTCTGGAACCTGGGGGGGCTCGTTTCCCAGTCGCGTCCCGAGCCCAACAAATCGGCCCAAACAAACGCAGTTGAAAACTAGTCGAAATTTTATTGAAATTTGAAACTGCGTACATATTCGGCGCGATTTGAAAGCTAAAACGATAAATTTAAACTAAAAACAGCGGATACTACGCGATGACTACGCCTACGTCTACGCTTCGTCGTCTTCGTCGTGGCGGTGCTGGTTGGAGGGTCCAGCGCCGTCCTGGCTCGCCGCGGCGAGACGGCGCTGCTCCGCCCGCTCCGCTCGGGCCTGCAGGCGCAGCCGGTGCAGCTGCGCCTGCTCTGAGGGCGGGCGGTTGCGCCGCCGCTCACCCTGCAGCGCTAGCTCACGCTGCGCCTCGTAGAGGGCGATGACGCCCTCCTGCTCGACGGAGGCAGCCCGCCGGGCCATCTGGCGGCGCACCTCTCGCGCCGCCTCCTCGAGGACGCCGCGCACCTTGCGGTACGCGTCCTCGTTCTGCGAGGTCTCGAAGGAGTGCAGCCCGGCGTGCTGCTCGGGCCACACCGGCTGCCTCCTCACCTCGCGCCTCCAGTGGCGGGCAGCCCGCCGTGCTTCGCGCGCCTCGTCGTGCTCGGGAGGCTGCTCCGGCGCCACCACCTGCGGCTCCGGTGCAGCTTGCTGCGCTGGCTGTAGCTCGTCGTCGCTGTTGGGCCACGCCTCCCAGTGGTTGTCCATTGCGGCGGGGTTCGAAGGTGGAGAAAAGAACGGCGAGGAGGGGTCGAGAATGTGCGTACGGGGAGGGCGCGGCCACCGTTTTTATAGCCTGGCTGGGCCAGTCGCCGCGCCGCGCGTGTCGCCGCTGCCGCACCGCCATTAATCCGGTGGACTTTGACTGGCCACGCGTGTCGCCGCTGCATGCACTGGCCGCCGCCTCCGGCAGCCTTTGACGGCGCGGGCCCCGAGAAGGAAGTCACGGGCGGGGGTTTCCGTTCCCGCGCTTTTTCCCGGCGCGTCACTGACAGCGTTGGCCCGCCCGCGCGGCCTCGCAGTTTTGCCCCCCCAGGCCGAACCCAGCGGGCTGGGTTCGGCCTGGGTGCCGCGGCGCCAAATAGCGCCGAAACGGCGCTATTTGGGCCTCTGGGGGGGGCGAGTGGTGAAGAAGCGGCGCTATTCGCCGCTTCCGCCGCGAAAAAAGCCCCCTGGGGGGGCTCTGGGGGGGACGGCTGGAGATGCCCTAAGCTAACACGTAACCGAAAGTGGCAACCAGGAGATCGGTCGACCATCCAGACTGATAAATTCATGGCAATCAGATGTGTTAGTCCTCATTATTAATTGTAACTGAAAAGGTTCCTATCATCGATTCATCATGTTTTCGTACTGTACGTGTACATAGTTGGACGATGCCAACACGTTAGCTACCTATCACTAGGGTGTTAAATTAATCGGAATCAGGTACGTACTTGCCCGAAACCGCTGCCTGCAGGGTGGTGAATCACACCCGTGCAGTTCGTAGTTCCTGTACGGCAACTAATGCACGGATCGAGAGTGCCTGAAATCGACTATCACACGGTACAGAGAAGAGGAAAAAAATCCAGAAAAACATCTTGTAGGATTAACACCTCAGATATCTTTTCATCAGAGAAGATATATCTAGTGTTCCCTCCCGCCCCTTTGGATGCTACCATTTCAAAAAACACAAATTTAATAAATGTTTTAAAAATTCGTACGAAAACTGTGAATATTAACAAAGTATGTTTGTACAACCTCCAAATATTCTAGCTCCAAATTAGAAACGAACAATGAGAAACATAAAAGATAAATCTGATATAAATAGTGGCATTTTTTATTTTGTCTTTTTGTGACACCAGCGACACTATTCAAGTTTCTCAAAAAAAAAAAGCGACACTATTCAAGCATGCTATTTTTTTTGGGGTTTCTCAGTGTTCATATTGAATTTACAGCTGAAATTTGAAGAGACTGTACAAAACTACCATGTAAATATCCACAATTTTTTAAGGTTTTTTTAACTTTAAAATTTATTTATTTTGGTGATAGCAGGGTAACAACCAAATAGGTGGGAGCACTATATATCCTCTCCTTTCCATCACCGGAAAATTAGAAAAGATAATGCGTCGGACTGCTATGATCAACTGCTTAATGCTGTCACTTGCACATGATGTGGCTTGTGTCCAAATTAAGGATGCGACAGCCAGCACAGCTCCATGGACTAATTAAGGAGCGGTGGCTCAGCATAACGACCAACGGACAAACCAACACCTTGCACAGCCACACCGGCGAAGGCGTGTGTGGGCTGAGAGACCTCGACGTCTTACCCACCACCACCAGCCAGCGCATGTATACGGACGGCGTTGCAACGATTGTCTCTCCGTCGCGTTTCGTTACCAGGTGGTCGACTAGGCTGCTGCTGGTGGTATAGGCTCAGTTACAATCGTTGCAAATTCCCTGTTCTCCATCTCTTTCTATGGCAGCTGGTGATCCCTATCATTGTGGGAGGTAATCATAGCGTCAAGAATCATATCTTGCTTGATACATCGATGCCTGACAGATGCTCATAGCTGCTGCTTGGCCATTGGTTACTCGTGAATAACTACATTTTTTATTTCAAACTATTTTGGATTTTCCTTAATCTAAAAAAAATCGAAGGAAAAGTGCGAAAAATGACAAGAAGATATTGGAACATCAATCTAAAAGAGACGATAGAAGCAGAAATCTATCATGGTCATAGTATTAAGAAATGGAATCAGAGCTGTGAAACAACGTATTCATTATTTCAAATATTTTAAATCTAGGGTGAGAACTTAGGTTTATCGCTAGAGCCCGGTGATGACGACGCCTTGATCGTTGGATTCTTTTCAAAGGCTTTGCAAAGGTGATCCTTTGTACTTCCTTCTGGATACTCTAGATCCGTGGATAGGATGATGGTGGCTCTCTTACGTCTCCTCCTCCTAAGGCCATCATCTTTGGACCTATGAAAAAAACAGAACGTGCCAAGTCTTTGTCAATCAACTTCTAACATGTCAGACGACCTTCTTGTTGGAGTTCCTGTGATGAGCGGTCCAATAGTGACGATCTTCAACGGGGCGGATCTTGCCACATCACCTCTTCGGATATCTTCATCATAATTGGAGTTATCAGCCTTCTACGTGAAGGGTTGAATGGTTGGCATGGTGTGGCATGGGTTTCACAAGGTCGTTCCGGCGGAGACTTCTACGTGAAGGGTTAAATGGCTAGCATGGTGGCCTTCGACCAGGATTGATGATGATCCTTGGTTTACCGATTTATGTGCAGTTTTTGTTGATAACCTTGTTGGTTGTTTATGAGCTAGGGCAGTCATAGCTTCGATCCCATAGTAAGTTACCATCAACCAAATCACCTACAAGTTTAAAATGTTTGCCGAGTCAGGCATGGAAGCACATTGGACCGGTCAAACAACGAGAAAATACACCTATTTGGTTTAGGCATTGGAGTTGATGCTTTGTCATTGATCATGTTCGCCTGACAAGTGGGTCGACAACCATCAAAATTGGTGGTGTGGTGCAGGAAGTACTCCCTCCGTCCATGAAAGAGTGTATCTCTAAACTTTTTAATTTTTTGTCGTGTTTACGCGGAAAGGTACCAACATATGTACAACCAAATTACTCTCGGTAGATTCATCATGATAAAATGGATTTTTTTTTCTTGCGGGTTATGACAAAAAGGAATCTCAGCATACAACTATCTGTTTTCGTAGGTATTGTTATATCTTTCATAGATAAAGTACGTACCCTCTTTCGTGGATGCGGATGGAGAGGGTAAAAGGTGAATTTGTGATGTAATGTTTTTTATGGAAAAATGATGGATTTAATGTTGATCCTGATTGATCGATTCAGCATTAGTGTATGATGGTAACCGAAGAAAATGACACGAACTCAATGCGATTTAGTTGGGCGTACCGGGGGCAGATTTTTCTGCATTGCCCTCACCGCAGGTCGGCAGCACGCATAGTACGTACATCTACGTACATACACAGACAGACTGACAGACGTGCGGTTGACCGCAACTTGGCAGGCAGGTCCAAGAAGCGAACATGGGGTGGGCAAAATGGAGGAGCAATCAGGGAGATGGAACCGAGAGCGATGTGCGCGCATACATTAATCCCTGGATCCATATCCATGGCCAGGAGGAGGTTGCATCCATGGTCCGTCCGCATTCGGCCGACCTTGCGCAACGTGTACGAACCCCCCAAAGATTCGCCGGGAATTCAGGTCTCCCTTGCACCGCCGCACACGCGTACGCGCGGCACACACACCGTGGCTGCAGGAAACGCGCGACGTACGACGGCCGCAACGCAATGCATGCGGGCGCCCACACCATGCTTGGCGCCATTAGCTGCCGCCGTTTGGCGCCATACATGCATGCACGGGCGGAGAATCGCGGTCACCGCCGTGCATAGGTACCGCCGGCGTGTGAACCCATGAGGAGTTCCCGTGTCTCCTTGTGCTCACATGCGTACGGCGCAAGCACAGGGTACAGCAGAGAGATAGTACCACGAAACTAGAGCAGTGATCGATGCTTGGAATAGCACTTCGATCGTTACCTAGCAGAACAAACCAACAAAGTTATCGCTGCCTCCAGTCCAGCAGCTAGTAGCCATTTTGATCGTTGGCTCGGTATCCTACTGCCTCCACGAGTTGTCAGCTACTACGATTGCAGCAACTATAATTGACGTTTTGACAACGTCCCTTTTGGTATCTCCCCCTCGCGAAACGAATCGCCTGATCTGGCCGCCGAGTACCTCTACATCACGGGCGGAATTCTTCCCTCGTCCGAATATCTCTTATCCAGTTATCCCTGGCCAAACACGCGAGCACGTACAATTCTACATCTACACCGCTGGGATACACTGAAACTCAGGACCACAAAGAAACGGTCCCACGTATACATGTTAGGCTAAATGATGTCGATACCTTTTTCCGCGAAGGGGCCGGCCTCTCGCTGCTGCTCTTCCAATTAGCGAGTGCTGCGTCCCAATCATCTCTCTGCGATGGGGCTCTTCTCCATGTTAGTATGCTTATCGTGCAAGTCATCTGTATCGATGTTAAACTACTACACACCCAAGAACGAAAGAAACAACCTTCTCGATCGTTTATGGCTGCAGAACTAACGTGCAAGACATGAGATGCCCTAATTTGGTGGCTTAATTTGCTAACCTTTTTTTTGTCTGTACTACCGGCCGACGCATTCGATGATGATTCGCGTATTCCATGATGATTGACTCCGGTTGGATTTCATATACCGGGTTTGGTATAAGCGCATGATGATTGAGTCAAACAAGTACAGTGGATTCCATGCCGGTGGATTCCTTGATCGATGATTGTTGCTGCTCGGATTTCTTTTTCCCGTTTAATGTCCGCTCACCATATTTCGGGTTTGATATCATCTTATAGTAGCTACTAGGAGGCTCACCACGTTGGTTACAATCATCACACATCAGGCATATGTAGATATATAAATGAGCATGTGTTGGTGAATTGTTAACGTGGATGATTGATTGAGTACTCTGATAGCTCACCTCTGTGAACACGCTTCTGCTAGGTTTCAACTGCGGTTTTTTTTATCATGGTTAGTTTTTTCGCCACAAGGTGTTTTGTATCAACCCAAACGTCGCACTAAGGCGATACAAATTGAAAAGAGTGTACACTTGTCCTCTCTGTAACAAAGATGCACACGACTTGACAAGTTTCACCGTCCAAAAATAAGTTGTCTTTCTTTTTTGCGAATGAATGAAAATAAATTATATTAATTCAGTAATAATAATAATAATAATAATAATAAAAGTCTTTCTAAGGTGTTGCAAGACCGATCCATAGACCTAACTATGGTTAATTGACTAGGTTCAATATTTGAAACCACCCAATACTGCAGTTTCATATTTGAATGATGAAATCACACACCAATGAAAAGTCGACGTAGATAGCCACCTTAGTTTGTAGAAATGGGACTTTAGCCATTCGTCTAGAGTCGACTAGCTAGGCGCCACTCAAGTTTTTTATGGATAAATCTTGAAATAATGTTTTTTGAAGTTTCAAAATCCTTACTATTCTCCGTGTTCATGATTTTTTTTCCAACAAGTCAAATGTACAAAACCACTAGTAACTGTTTTTTGGAGTTCTGCTTCTGTTTTTGGATATTATAAAAAATTATGAAACAATTCATGGGCATGGAGAATTATGAAGTAGAATACACACAAAAAAATAACCCACAACCTATGTGATCATGTCTGATCCATAAAAAAATATTATCAATTATTGTTTTTTTCATGTCATATTTTGACATGACATTAATTGTCATATTTTGATGAGCGTTTATGTGTTGTCATTTCATACCATTTCAAATATTTAAGATAATATCCACATTTTTAAGTACCTCAGATACAATACCACTTATGACAATAAATACATTGTTCATTTTCAACGGTTTTAAAGAGTCTAGGTTTTAATTAATATAGACAATTTCACATTTAAAGGTTCAAATATTAACCAAACCATAATAGTTCATTGGATTTTCTTAAATCTTGTTAAGATCAATCGAATTATGTCTATATAACTATGGGTTGATACAGTTCTACAATCTTATCCACCCAAAGTTATATCTTGCTATTCCATAAAGACAAGCCTAGAAGGTAAAAAAAAATGCGTCAAAAGTTAGCTCAAATATACAAGTGTAAAATTGGTTGCAAATTACTACTATTTGCTACATTTGAAAGCATAAAAGTAAATGTCTTTTTACAGTTTCTAAATGGCTATAATTCAAAACCAAATTTTTACATGGAAACACTCCATGCCAAAAAATACAGACATGATTTTTTTCAAGATTTTCTGAAGGAAATTATGAGGGGTTTTGAAATTACAATAAATGCCACGAGGTAAAGTCCTCCGGAATAAGATAGCTTGGCAGTTTAACCCCAAAGGAGAAATGAGGAAAAATGGATTTATTTCCAATGAAGAATGATATATGTACTGTATTATCTCTAGTGTAAGAATTAATATTAGTTACACAATGGGTCCCAGCCAAGCATTGTAAGCACTCACGTAGACAAAGGTCAAGCAAGGCCAAACCAAAGACTAGCCAAACAAGTCTATGACTATGACATAGTCAACGAGTCAAATTTTAGAGGTTCAAACTGAAGGACACGAATGTCGCTTAGAGGGGGGGGGTGAATAGACGTTTTAAAATATGGTTAAGTCTTGAATAAATGTGAAATAAAACTAGCATTTAATTTATCAAACCAAAACCTAAACAAACTAGGTGCACCAGCAATTTATGCTAAACAATTCAATCAACTATGTGATAGAAAGATTTGTTACATCAAGCTCGATGGCTATCACAAAATAAATCGCATAAGTAAAGAGATCGGGTATAGAAATAACCGAGACACATGGAGAC
Organism: Alopecurus myosuroides; assembly: GCA_028641055.1. Lineage (NCBI taxonomy): Eukaryota > Viridiplantae > Streptophyta > Magnoliopsida > Poales > Poaceae > Alopecurus > Alopecurus myosuroides. The sequence continues at coordinate 269,513,939 of CM054057.1, read as the reverse complement.
GAGAATTTATCCCGAAGTTCACTTCACAATGCAAGCTAATCTCCATTGGAGAGGTGTGGAGTCACAATGACTCCAAGCAGCTCAATGGATCGCCTTATTATCCTTGTGCCTCCATCAATGCGGAGTTCCATGATCCACTATGTGACCTTTGAGGGTGGTCACCAATACCGTACAAGGTTGGGGCAATCTCTACAACTTAATTGAGGCTCCCAACAATATCCCGCGAGCTACCAAAGCTCCGAGATAGCAACAAGTTCGCTAAAGCTTCCAAAGCTCCTAGACAACAACAACCGTCTAGGTTACTCCAAGTACACAAGAGGACAAGCTCTAGGGAACCCCAAGTACTTAAGAGTAACAGGCTTGTCAACCAAGTACTACAACCAAACATAGAGAAAATACAAGAACTACAACCAAACATAGAGAAAATACAAACAAGAGACAAGTAAGATGATTCCAAGTACGCAAAGTTTAAGCTTTCTCCGAATCACACGATCAATTGGCTAATATTAGAGCCCCTCTTGATAGTACGATTATCTATCTTATAATTCGGTCTCCGAACTACACAACAAGATCGGTAGAATGGAAAACCTATCAAGATTGTACCTTTGCCTTGAGCATTCCACTTGAGCTAGATGATGAAGATCTTGCCCAACTCAAGTTGGAACACCTTTCTTGATTTTTCTTTACTCGGTGAAGACACATAGATCGCTCCCCCATACGTCAATATGCCAGAGGCTCTCTTAAATACATCTTCACTTGGACATTATCTCCAAAACGTTGACAAGATCCAAACATGTGATCTCTTCGATATGCTTCTCTTGGACTTGCACTTCGCAACCTTGATGACAATCACCTCTTGACATCATCCACCATGGGCTATATGAATTATTCCTTTTGATGCAAGCCCATGAGAAGATACCTAACACAACATAGATATACCACACACACAAATTGCGGGTTAGTTCACAAAACTAATTGCACAATTACTTACCATACCATGAACCCACATGGTACATCTTCTAGATTTCTGAGTTGACCAACTTTAATCATCTCTTAGCATTTTGTCTTGATCAGACTTGTATCTTTTCTTCTCTCTTCATTATAATGATTTCTTGAAGGAAAACATGAATGTTCACACAATATTATTCTTCAAAACATACTTGCAATATGCTCAGCTCTCTCATGACCAATATTCAAGTATTCACATGAATAGGACCTTGGTCATCACTTGATCATCTTGAATCCAGCACATGGACATCAAGAATTTCTTATGGACAAACTCTACAAGTATAACTCAATGCAACCATTAGTCCATATTTATTGTCATCAATTACCAAAACCACACATGGGGCACCATGCTCTTTCACAAGCCACCTCCGAGAAGCTCTACTTTTGAATTAAAAAAGTCTCATTCAATTTGGAACCTATGTCAAGTGGGATATTGACTTCAGCCACGCATGACTCATTCGTCCTGGGGTTCATATTGAAACCTTTCAGTGTTCTTATATTGTAGGACTAAGCCGCACTCAACTAGCCAGCCGAATCTACTAAAAAGTATTGGTGTGTTAAGTATACCATAGTGTATGACAGTCTATCGACGCACACACCCCTACTAACTAATGGGTTGCGCAATGGGATTTTTTTTGCCATGCATACTACCCAACCGCCAAGATATAGCTATGCACATACAAGTTAATAATAATTCCAGGATCTAGTTCTCGAGATCGTGTACCAATCACCGTACAAGCGGAATAAGTGTTGGTGATGATGTTGATGAAGCCTGGTGGATCCTCACGCACAAGCCCGTGGGTGAGGATGTTGCCGAATCCCCGTATGTAGCACCTTGATCTAGCAGATGTCTCACGTGTTACCCCTCTCAGAGTATGCACACATACGTTGGGGTCAATTCTGAAGTGCTTCGCGGTACAGGACTAGGGGATTTTTCATGCTTTGCCACTTTTTACGTGTGAAATTTGATTATTTGTCCTGTGACCACCACATGTCAGTGAGACATGATGTGGCAAATAATCAAATTGTAAAGTAAAACGTGGCAAATCGTCAAATCCCCCCAGGACTAGACGTCGTAAGTGTATATGAAGGTGGAGTTCTCAACACATGAGAGAGAGAGACCAACTATAAGATATGTATAATTGAGAGAGAACACCTAAACAATACAATTAGAAGAAGTTGTAATTCAATTAGAGGGGCTCCAGTTAGAAGCTATAATTAGACCCTCTAGTTCTTCTAGAGAGAGAGAGATGATTGAGAGCCAATTGTTTGTTTTGCCTAGAGCCTTGGGCTTGTTTATATAGTGAGAGGGAGGGGAAGACTTGCCAAAGGAAAGAGGGAGTCCTAGTTGAGCTAGGCGAGGCTTTGCTGCACCAAAGGTGGTGGCGGCACCTTGCCTCCTAGCCCAACTCAGATTGGGCAAGATGGAATCCAAGTACACCTCCCTCTTTCCTTTTCCCTTTTTCTACTTTTTATTTTCTCCTATTTATCTCCAATAAATAAAATAAAAATACCGGGATGACAAGAACCAATATGTGATGCCACTGGGGCCCACCTGGTAGCCCCCTAAAAATAGGGTGCGGCTATGAGGGGCATTCCTGACCCCTCCCGACACTCTCCTCCCTTCATGGTTTATGCCCGAAACTCTTCCGGAACCCTGTGATAAAATCATAGATATTATCTAATGATGTCAAAAAAAAATCCAACATACCGGTACATCTCATGTCCCCCTACACTTGATCCGTAAAGCGTGCAACCTTAGTTTCTCTCTCAGAATAACTCTAAAATAAATTCTGATAGTAATAGAGATTGTTTCTATTACTCTGAGGCATCCAATGCCCTCAATATAAATTATCTCTGATATATAAAATATATCTATCAATCAGACACACCGTTCCGATGATATTCCTTGTTTATCCTAACCTACCGATGTACACATAAACCAGCCCTAACTTAAGAGTGTTATCCCTACATGTTCGATAGTGTGTGGACATGAAACTGGAAAATATTTCATTTCCAAGAATAAATAGTGAGACCGCAGACACCCATATTGACTCCAACATACTAAACGAATTAATGGCTGAACCTATTGGTCATTATACAATTCTTCCATTACTCACGATACAAAACAATAATTGCATGAATATGCATAATGAGATGAGGATGCCAAAAATAAAAAGAACAATCAATTTTTTTAATTGGGTAAAAACCACGGGTATTACATAATGCATCATAACATGAAATATATTGATGAATAACAGAAAATTACGATATAAAATAGTGAAGCGAAATGGACGTATCACGCCCTACCAACATCAGCTGCCAATAACCTTCATAAGTGATTTTTTTCTCCTACTGGTCGATTCAACTTTGGTTTCTTTCTGAGGGAAAACTTGCTGCAGTGCTCTTCATACCTTCCTCTTGGAGTCTCCCAACGAGCGTATAATCTAAGCGCATCACTTTTCTCCAAATAATTTTTGGTGGATAAACCATAGTATCCATAGCTATATATATATATTATATATATATATATATGTAGTCCCGATTAAGAGAAACTCTAGCAGAGCCCCTATCCCGTGGAACTGAAAATATGGGATACGAGTCGCGGAAAACCAGTCTTTACTGGTTGAAAACAGATGTGATAAAATATGAGATCACATAAATTTTTTAAATATTACAAGAATGAGATCAAATGAATATAAAATGAAGAAACTCCCCATGTTAATTCCAGATGTGATCAATGAGATCTCTCCGAAGCTGGGTGTGGGTGTTGGCATCCTCTATCTCTCGATATGTATGGAAGAATGCTTGGAGTCGATCTGGGTCTCTAGCAGGTTTCACTCGGCTACCAACATTATCATAGGACAACCCCAAGTTCGATTCCCTCTCACCTTTGATTATCATGTTGTGTAGAATGACACAACATGTAATAATGTTTCTGAGGGTTTTTTGTCCTAGAAACGAGTTGGACCTCGAACAATGGAAAATCTATACTGCAAAACACCAAAGGCTCTCCCAATGTCCTTTCTGCAAGCCTCTTGTTGCTTTGCAAACTCAGATTCTATCCTATTACTGGGGTTTGACATGGTCTTCACAAAAGTAGACCAAGCTGGACAAATACCACCTACAAGATAGTACCCTTTCGTGTACTCATCCCATTGATTATGTAGTTGTAAGCAGGAGCATCACCACTAACAATCCTTTAGAGAAGATGAGAGTGGTGCAATACATTGATATCATTCAGAGTACCGGGAAAACCAAAGAAGCATTACCATATCCACAAATCCTCTGAAGCAATTGCCTCAAGAACAATTGTAGCATCGCCTCTTTTTCCACAATAATTTCCATGCCATTCCTTCGGACAGTCCTTCCAAGTCGAGTGCATACAGTCAACACTCCTGAAAGTGCACTATGGTCAACTAGAGGGGAGGTTGAATAGGTTGACTACCAATTTTTCTTTTCCTTTTAGTAGGGCTAAGCAAGATAAGATAAGGTTCTCTAGATGTGCATCTAGGTGAGCAACCTATGTGGACAAGATAATATACGCAACGGAAGTAAAACGAAAGGTAGCAAGATAAATCACAAGTGTAAACAAGGAGACAAGGATATGATTACCGTAGTTCCTTCTCAATGAGAAGTACGTCTATGTTGGAGAGGTGGGGGGCCACCTAGGCACTCTTCAATAGCACAGTTTTGCACACCTTATTCTCCTTGAGCTTCTCCGGTGAGGGAGATTCTCGTTTCCACTATGAGGTCGGCTTGGAGGCTTGACCAAACCTTTACACGAGCTCGAGGTCACTCCATAAGATGGATGGAGGCTCTCAAGAAAATCTGAAGCTTCTTGCAACAAGGTGGAAGCTACAAGCACAAGATCTACGAAGGTTTCTAGGCCTCAAGTAGGATTCTAGATCTACTAGGTTGTGGTGGATGGATTCGAAATTCCTTTGGTGGAAGTGTGGATCTGGGTCTCCTCTAGCTCTCCACAAAGTATGGGAGTGAGTGGGTGAGTGGAGAGGGAGATCTAGGCAGGTGAAGCTTTCATTAATGGCTAGGAGAGAGAGTTGAAAAAGCTTAGCATTTATGAGGAACGGGAAGGGGTATTTATACCCCTTCCCACAAGTGGCCGTTGTGCAGTCCTAATTGCACCGGAGGCTCCGGTGGCCTTCTTCGGTGCACAGGCGCGCAGCCCAGAACTGTTCTTTGGTTGGGCCAAGGGGACGGAGGCTCCGCCCACCGGAGCTGCGCCGGAGGTTCCGGTGGGGCCTCCGCCCTTATCCAACAGAGCCCAGTTTTGGCGGAGCCACCACCGAAAGCGCACCGGAGGCTCCGCTCTGGCCTCCGCTCGTATGCACCAGAGGGTCGTTTCAGCGGACCCCGCACCGGACCCGTGCCGGAGGCTGGGGCGGAGTTTCCGGTGGTTTCACCGGAGCCTCCGCTGCATGTAAAAACTGCCTTCTCAATTATATCTCTTCTAGCTCTTGTCATTCCAAACAAATTTGTAGCCCATATAATTTGTATACTTGATGAACCTGGGCATTTTCATGTATCAAATAAACATTAGTCCAATAGGTATGTTGTCATATAATTATCAAAACGGAAGATGATCTTTCATTCTCCCCCTTTTTGGTAATTGATGACAACATCCCTATTTGCATAATTAAATACACAACATGAACGGAGCTCCCCTTAAAGGTATACTCCCTTCATGTTGAGATAATTTAGACGCAATGGTTATATGAAAAATATGAATAATAGTGAGCACACAACACATAATATAATAAGTTCATAAGCTCACGAAGCATAATACGAGGTTCACAAAGCATAATACGGTACGAGGTTCACGACACATAAGAATTTATACAACCAAAGTTTCCAAATGCAAAACCAACCTCCCTCAAGCAAGAGAAAGATGCAAATCAAAAAATATGCTTGAGAGAGAACCATGCAAATACCCGCTCCTAATAGATAGATGTATCTCCCCCTTTGGCATCAAGATACCAAAAGAGGTACAAACCGATGCTAACGCCCCAAAGATCACTCGGAGGAGATATCCATGCTCGGAGAGGGGGCACGGCGACGAGAACTGGTGGCTTCTTCTCCTTCTTCGTCAGACCAATCTATCAAGTTGCCCTTGGAGTATTTGGCTTGCCACTTGTCCCAATTGGTGATGCTAGGAAGAACCGGGGAATCCACGGATTCGCCGCCATCACGACGAAGCTGACGAGCTGCCTGTGCTGCATTGCGGTGCTTGAGCTCCTTATCATAGTGGGCTTCCCATTGACGCTGCTCAATCTTCTTGTTCAACTTGAACACCTTCTTGAGTGCCCTAGCCATCCACTTGAAGGCACTGTCAGAAGGAGGAGGGCGAGACGGACCGGCTTCTTCTTCTTCCTCATCAATGATGACACGAGATTTGGCCTTGTTCTTGCGAGGAGCAGGAGTGGGATGCTCAGGGGGCTCGGTGTGGTCCTTGATGAGGACTTTCTTCTCCATGTGAGGAATCCAATTAGCATCATCAAATGGTTCATCCGGGAACTTGTCCTCCCACACATGCAAGATGATCTTCATAATGAAAGGCCCAAAGCAAGCATTCTTGCGGTTGATAACCGCGTGCCATAGCTCATTCCATATATAGTCAAGAACATCGAGCTTTTGAGTGGAACCGACAAGCCTCTTCTCATGAGTGAGAAGCATGAGATTCTTCAGAAAGCCTTGGTTCTCATCAACATTCCCCGCCTTAGGGTTGATGGTCTCTCTATAGATGCGGAGCATGATATCATAAGTGGGGTAGTGACCCTTGACAAACCCAACAGCGAATTTCTTCCAGTGATACAGAGAGGTGAGTTGATCCTTGGCAAGAGATGGTTGATGACGTGAACACGGAACAAACCACTGTCGAACTCCTCACCACCTGCAAATGGTCCAAAGTCTGGGTATCCGCCAAGAATGGTTCCAACATCAAACCACTTGATTGTCAACTGCCTCCCCTGGGTCATCCAAGTAAGATTACGCTCGGTCTCATTTGAGAGATGCACTGTGGCCATGAATTGACAAACTAGGTATTCATCATAGTCTTGTTGGACACTCATGATGGGAGCAAGTCCAAACTTCTCAACAAGCTCAAGTGCCTCCCCAAAGTAATTGGGGTTCCTTTCCAAATGCCCAAAGTTAATTGCATATTGAGGAGCAACATTCTCTTTTGGCTTCCTCATCAAAATCTCGTGATAGATTTGGCTCTGGAAGACGGTGTGGAAGCGAGTATCCTTACCCCGGAACTTTGGCATCAAGCGGTCGCGGTCAATGACATATGGGTTCTCGCGACGTTCTTTCACAAACGCCGCCTCATACATCTTGGAAGCGGTCTTCCCCTTATGAGACAATTGCTTCTCGGGGGCCGGGAACCTCTTGCGCTTGGGCTGAGATGGGTCCAGAGTTTCCTCAATCTCATCAACCCTAGGAGTCTTGCGACAACCCACGCTCTTGTAGCGAGCGCCCTTGCCTTTGGAGCCGGAAGCATCTAAGAAAGAAATAACAAGGATAGCATGAAGAAAAGGTAATGCTCAAGTCTTAGAAGACGCACAAATCCAAGAAACAAAGATATAAATGGTATTAGGGTTGAATAACTAGGGTTAGGGCGTATGAAATCCACCCTAAAACCGTAACGATTCAAGCCTAATACTCACTATCTAGGTTGCTAGGGTTTGTACTCGTGATCTCCTACTCCGAAAACTCCAAATCCACACATCTAGATGTTAAGAACATGGAACTCCTATGCATCCCATCCATCAACTAGATGAGATAGAGAGAGAGTACATACCCGCACCATCCATGGTGGAAAGAAAGGAGGAAGAAGATCCTGGGGTGGTCCAAGGCAAGGAGGAGGGCTCCCGGCGGTGGAGCACCCAAATCCGACGGCGGAGACCTTAGGGGCGGCGGCGGTTGTGAGGGAGAAGAGGGAGGGTGAGTGGGGGAAAATGAGATTGGATCTTGTTGACCCCGCTCGCCCTAGGCCTTATCCCGCAGAACCGCAATGGGCGGAGCCTCCGGTGGTTTCACCGGAGCCTCCGCCCCTTGTCCAAACAGCCCACCAAAATATGGCCTGCTGAGCAATTTGCGCTAGCGGAGCCTCCGGTGGGTTCCGGTGTACATGGGCAGCGGAGCCTCTGGTGGTTTCACCTGAGCCTCCGCCAGACCAAATTTCAGTGCGCCAAGATCATAAAAACGAGAGCATTAAGAGTGGAATAATGTTTTGGGCAAAGGAAGCTTGGGTTGGAAATTAGTCACTGATATACGAGAGACATTACTCGGAGGGGTTCGCAAGATGCAAAAATATAGAAGACCGAACCCGCATGAGTTGTCAAGGGGGAAGTATGATACGCGTAAAAGAGCAGAAAATACCAAAGGTCGGTGGCCGAAGCCACCATGTTTGAGTGTGTACTTTGGCACCGCGAAGATATATCTTGGGTCCAAAAATACTACTCACAATTAAGCACAATAAGTCAAAAATTGACTGGATATGCCATGATGAATTGATTTTCGCATAATAAGAGGAGTGTATACTCATGAGTTGAGTAACACTCCCCCTATTTCCATGCCTACATCCAAACCTAATAGAATGCATAATGAAGGTACATATGCAAGGTTTCAAGTGAAGTTGGAAGAATCGATGACATTTAGTTCATTCCTCAAAGCTCGAAATCTTGGTTCATCAAGGGCCTTCATGAAGATATCGGCAAGTTGATCCTTGGTGGGGACATATAAGAGATCAATATCACCTTTCTCAACATGATCCCGAATGAAATGATGACGGATCTCAATGTGCTTCGTCTTGGATTGAAGAACAGGGTTGTAGGCGATCTTGATAGCACTCTCATTATCACAAAGAAGAGGCACCTTGTCAAAATGAATACCATAATCCTTCAAGGTTTGCCTCATCCAAAGCAATTGGGCACAACAACTTTCCACAGAGATATACTCGGCCTTGGTGGTGGAGAGAGCAATGCAGTTCTGCTTCTTTCAAGACCAACATACCAAGGAGGGGCCAAGGAATTGGCAACCTCCGGACGTGGACTTCCTATCCGTCTTCTCTCCCGCATAATCCGCATCCGAATATCCAATGAGCTGAAAGCTTGAACCCTTGGGGGTACCAAAGACCGAAATTTGGGGTATGAACTAAATATCGAAAGATTCGTTTCACAGCTTCCAAATGACTTTGCCTTGGGGAGGCTTGAAACCTTGCACATTTACCTACGCTATACATGATATACGGTCTAGATGCACAAAGGTAGAGCAAAGAGCCAATCATGGAGCGCTATACCTTTTGATCTACCTCTTTAACATTGGGGTCGGGTTTCAAGTCAGTGGTCGTGGACATGGAAGTCTTCATAGGCTTGGCATCATGCATATTAAATCTCTTGAGCATGTCTTGAGTGTATTTGGCTTGTTTGATGAAGGTTCCTTCATGATATTGATTCACTTCAAAGCCAAGGAAGAACTCCAACTCTCCCATCATAGACATCTCAAACCTATCGGTCATAAGCTTGCAAAACTGCTCATTGAACAAGGTGTTAGTAGACCCCAAAAATGATGTCATCCACATAGAGTTGGCATATGAACAAGTCACCTCCAACCGTCTTGGTAAAGAGGGTGGGATCGATTAAACCAACATTAAACCCACGATCCACTAGAAACTCTTTAAGGTGCTCATACCATGCACGTGGAGCTAGTTTAAGTCCATAAAGCGCCTTATCGAGTTTATAGACATGATCGGGGTGGTTGGGATCCTCGAAATCCGGAGGTTGCTTGACATATACTAACTCATTAATGGGACCACTGAGGAAAGCACTCTTAACATCCATTTATTGTAACTTGAAATTCTGATGAGATGCATAAGCATGTAAGATGCGAATGGATTCAAGACGAGCTACGGGGGCAAAAGTTTCACCGAAGTCAATACCTTCGACTTGGGAAAAACCTTGAGCCACCAATATTTCCTTGTTGCGAATGACAGTACCATCTTTGTCTTGCTTGTTCTTGAACACCCACTTGGTGCCAATAATATTTTTGCAATCCTTGGTTCTTGGCACTAGTTTCCACACTTTGTTGCGCTCGAAGTTATTGAGTTCATCATGCATGGCTTCAAGCCAATCTTGATCTTCGAGTGCTTCATAGACTTTCTTGGGTTCAATGAAAGAGACAAAAGCATGAGCCTTGCTAAAATCCGCCAATTGCCTCCTAGTGACCACTCTTCCACGAACTTGCCCAAGAATCTTGTCCTCCGTGTGACCCGCTCGTTCAAGATTCTCTAGCCTTCTCTTTGCTCTTCGTGCTAGCATCTCCTCCAAAGATTCCTTGGATATAGATTGAGAATCACCTTCTTCATCGGAGACATGTCCATCTTCATTTTGTCCCTGATCAATAATGGGTGACGGGTCACCACTAGGTTGATCTCTCTCAATAATTATGGAATCTTGATCATGATTAAGATGAGTAGCTTGGCCTTGATCATTAGCTTGGCCTTGATTGCTCGTTTGGCCTTCATCATTAACTTGAGGGTTTGGTGTATCTTCTTGAGTACCTTGATCATCAATGGGTGTAGTCAATGGCTCCACTTGAGTGGGGCATAGTCCTTCTCCCTCCGTCATCCGGTAACCCTCAATGGGGATTATTTCACCAATCCCCATTCTTCTTATGACGATGGGAGGAATTGCATCTCCTACAACACCATGATCTATACGCCACCCCTTGGGAGCCATTATCCTTATCAAACACCACGTCTATAGCTTCTTCAACTTGTCCGGTGGACTTGTTGTAGACTCTTGTTCGAATGCTAGTGGAGAGGTTCTTCTCGAATGGAGTTGTGGCTTTGACAAACTTCCTCTTGATCCACTCATCGGAGATTTCCTCTTTTCCAAAGTCCCTTAATTGATTGCCAAGGGTGACCACTCATCTATATAGCTCCTCGGGACTTTCGTCTTCAAGCATAACGAAGTTCTCGGACTTGTCAAGAGCAACATCATATTTGGGTGATTGGATGCTAGCATTGCCTTGGAACAGGGTGTCAATTTTATATCAAGCCTCCTTGGCGGTCTTGATACCGCGGATGTCTTCAAGATGTTCTTTTGGGAGAGCCTTTTGTATAGTAACAAGAGCGGTCTTGTTGAGTTGAAATTCCACATCTTTTCTTGGAGTCAAGTTGCTTGGATCATGAGGGTGGAATCCATGGAGAATGCTTCTCCACAAAGCGATGCAAGATCCTGAAATATGAAACTCCATATCGAACTTCCAAGATGAAAATTCATTAGTGTTAAGCATGGGAGGAATTCCAACATTAACCATGTGTGCCATTGTGGCAATGGGATGAATAGAATCATAATTGGGAGGTGGTGGAACTTTAGAGTGAGACCCCGAACCGTTAGCCGATTGAGACTTGGAGCCTTCGGAGCACCCACCGCTCTTAGCCTTTTTATCGACTTTTGCTTTGGCTTTTGCCTTAGCTAAAGCGATGTTAGCTTCCATTTCGCCGATGTACGGAATGGACTCTTCGTCCGAGCTAACATCATTGGCGGTGAGAGGTGGTTCCTCGGACTCCTTGGTTTTCCCCATCAAGGCCTCCATCATTTTCTTTATGCTAGAAACCTCCGAACTAACACTAAAGCTAACCTTGGACAATTCAGTTTGGATGGTTCCAACCGTTTCTTTTTGGTTAGATATAGTGTCGGCCATTTTGGCAATTTCCGCATTAGAACTTTCGGGGGCATTTTCATTGACCATTATACTCTTGGGCGGTTAAGCCCTTAGCAAGAGCCGAGGCTCTGATACCAATTGAAAGTGCTCTATGGTCAACTAGAGGGGGGTGAATAGGTTGACTACCAATTTTTCTTTTCTTTTCCTTTTAGTAGGGCTAAGAAAGATAAGATAAGGTTCTCTAGATGTGCATCTAGGTGAGCAACCTATGTGGACAAGATAATATACGCAACGGAAGTAAAACGAAAGGTAGCAAGATAAACCACAAGTGTAAACAAGGAGACAAGGATATGATTCCCGTAGTTCCTTCTCAATGAGAAGTACGTCTATGTTGGAGAGGTGGGAAGCCACCTAGGCACTCCTCAATAGCACGGTTGTGCATACCTTATTCTCCTTGAGCTTCTCCGGTGAGGGAGATTCTCGTTTCCACTATGAGGTCGGCTTGGAGGCATTGACCAAACCTTTACACGAGCTCGAGGTCACTCCACAAAATGGATAGAGGCTCTCAAGAAAATCCGAAGCTTATTGCAACAAGGTGGAAGCTACAAGCACAAGATCTACTAAGGTTTCTAGGCCTCAAGTAGGATTCTAGATCTACTAGGTTGTGGTGGATGGATTCAAAATTCCTTTGGTGGAAGTGTGGATCTGGGTCTCCTCTAGCTCTCCACAAAGTATGGGAGTGAGTGGGTGAGTGGAGAGGGAGATCTAGGTAGGTGAAGATTTCATTAATGGCTAGGAGAGAGAGTGGAAAAAGCTTAGCATTTATGAGGAAGGGGAAGGGGGAAGGGGTATTTATACCCCTTCCCAGAAGTGGCCGTTGTGCAGTTCCAGTGGCACCGGAGGCTCCAGTGGGCAGGCGCGCAGCCCAGAACTGTTCTTTGGTTGGGCCAAGGGGGCGGAGGCTCCGCCCACCGGGGCTGCACCGGAGGTTCCGGTGGGGCCTCCGCCCTTATCCAACAAAGCCCAGTTTTGGCAGAGCCACCACCGGAAGCGCACCGGAGGTTCCGGTGGGGCCTCCGCCCTTATCCAACAAAGCCCAGTTTTGGCAGAGCCACCACCGGAAGCGCACCGGAGGCCAACCCCCTAGCGCGCAAGTTGAGAGGGCGGAACCTCCGGTGGATACACCGGAACCTCCGACCACCGGACCCACACCAGAGGCTCCGCTGAAGGATCCGCTCTTATCCAACAGAGCGCCATTTTGGCGGATCCTCCACCGGAAGCGCACCGGAGGCCAATCCCTTAGAGGGCCTAGTGGAGATGGCGGAGGCTCCGGTGGTTTCACCGGAGGCTCCGCTCTAGCCTCCGCTAATATGCACCAGAGGGTCGTTTGGGCGGACCCCGCATCGGACCCGCACCGGAGGCTGGGGCGGAGGTTCCGGTGGTTTCACCGGAGCCTCCGCTGCATGTAAAATTTTCATTCTCAGTTTTATCTCTTCTAGCTCTTTTCATTCCAAACAAATTTGTAGCCCGTATAATTTGTATATTTGATGAACATGGGCATTTTCATGTATCAAATAAACATTAGTCCAATAGGTATGTTGTCATATAATTATCAAAATGGAAGATGATCTTTCAACTACCCAACATGCCCGAAAATCCTCGCTTTTCATTCTTTGCCATCAATCGAACTGTTTCTTCCTCATTGGGGTCTACCAGATATGTAGGGCCAAAGACACAAATGATCATTTTGGAAAACTGACGGACGAATTCGATGGTTGTATCTTCCACAATGCGAAGATACTAGTCGGCATAGTCTGCCGGGATATCATAGGCAAGCACTCTCATCGTCGCCGAGATCTTTTGGTACGGACTAAACCCTAACAAACCGGCGGCATTTCTCTGGTGGGTAAAATAGCCACAATTCGCCTCGCAAGCTTCTACTATATTCACAAAGAGGGGGCGGCGCATTCTGTACCTTCTACGGAAGATGTGCGGAGGATTGGTTGGGACATAGGCGAAGTAGTCCCACGCCAGCATTTCGTTGCCATACACTGATTCCGAGGGATGCAGAGGCGGCCAAGGGTTGACCCCGTGCGCCTCTTCCTCCTGGACTCCTCGAACTCCTTCACGGGAGGACCACCACCATCATAAGCTGCCGCCATCGCCATCATCGACTCCACATTAGAGTCGTCAGAGGAGGAAGAATCCTCCAACAAAAAATTCACCTCCGGGCTTAACTCCATCTACAAAAAACGAAACCCAGCTCCTAGTGAACTATGTATCGATGGAAAGCAAGAGGCGACAGCGGGAAAGCTACGACGGAAAGCAAAGGCGTGAAAACGGACTCACCGACGGATTTCGGGGCAGTGGTTCTAGGCGCGGGTCCGGGGCTCCGATGGATCAGGGCGCGGGGACGTCTTACCGACGGCGGCGGAGTAGCTAGGGTTTCGAATTGAGCGCGCGGCGGGTGAGGGTAGGGAGAAGCGAAAATTGGGGGAAAATGGGGGAGGAAGCGCAACAGAGCTGAAATGTCCCTCCCGCCAACCGCTCTTCCCCAATCGGGGCACACTCGGGTCGTCGCCGAAACATGTGCATTCACGGGTTGGAGGGCAGAATTCTCGGTTGCCCGAGAAATCGTTTACGGGCCGTCACGATTTACGGGCTCTGGTTTCGGACGTTTTACGGGCTCTGCTAGAGTTGCTCCAATGTATATCTGGTCATATCTCGGGCCGGGTCTTAAAAAGGCCCGCAACAGAAACCCAAAGCCCAGGACCATACTTGTTTGCGGGCTTTTGGGATTTCCATCGGGCTTTCGGGCCATGCCTCTTCGTTAAAACGCTGAAATACAAAGCGCAGGCCTGGACTGGACATGCTTGCAGGCTCAAAAATAAGGCCTAGGCTCGGCTCACGGAAAAGACCGTCGGGACTAGGCCCTGAATTTTCGGACTGGCCATCCCATGGCCAGGTATACTTAAGGTAGTTAGGGAGCTTGACCACAAAAGAGGAGAAGAATTTATAGGGAAATCGGTTTTGTTTTTCCAACGAAGGATGATATGTGTACTGGGTGTTCTCCCTTTCCCGAAAGGACGGCACATGTGAGGGGGACAAAATGCAGAGACAGAGATGCCTCCACCCCATGAATAAACTTGCTCCGCGCCATAATAATCGTCCAAGCCGTAGAATACCTCCTTGATTGGACATTGTTCCGCTTTCAGTAGGCATCATCGCAAGGACCAGAAATTTGAGGGGAATGTTTCACGTTTTCACACGGATGGCGGCCTTGTTTTACTGAAGGAATCACACAATCCACACATAAACTTAGCTGGGGATGCGACGATTCCTTGGCGAGCGAATCCCCTGGGCCAGACACCACAGGGCAGGGCAGGCTCACGTCCTCTGAAAAAAGCGGGCAACGACACGCAGCTAGCTACGTCGACCGATTGGCAGTGGCAAAGTCCCAAAGGTAGCGAAGAAAACAAATCCACGTGACCCCTTTCGTCCCACCCTCTCTGCTACTCTCTTTCTCTCCCTCCCGTGCGCCCACATACCTTTTTTTTCTTTTCTTTTTTTTGAGAATTCCACATACTTTTGCTGAGTCATTTAGTTTACTCCTCCTCCAACATGCCATAAAATAAGGCCTAGGGCATCTCCAGCGGGAGTGCTCATTTGAGGACATTTTTTTTGTCCATTTTGGACATTTGAGCAGCCGTCCGGTCCGGCGGGGACACGCCGAAATGGCACTGCACCCAGCGGGGGGTGCTTATCTCACACCATGTCCGGTAGACCTGTCTCCTTCTCATTTTGTCGAACACCTAGTGTGCGTCCGAAATGGCACTGCACCCAGCCATGGGGTCGCAGCGGAGGACGCCGCCCGCGCTCGCCCGGCCGCCCAGACGCCGCCGCGCGCTGGAGCTGCCGTGCCCCAACTCGAAGTTCGGGTGCGGGGCGTCCATCCCTTCCACGCCGTCGCGGAGCACAAGGCCACGTGCGCCCTCGCGCCCTGCTACTGCCTGCAGTGCACGCCGGCGTTCGAGGGCGCGCCGGCAAGCCTCCTGCGCCACACACGGCATTGACCTGAGCTACCTACCGGTACCGGCGCGTGCAGCATGTCACGAGGTAGGCAGGCGACGGCATGAATGCGGGCGTCAATGCCGCCCCTGTACCAGCGCAGAGGTAAAGTTTGGGCGACGGTCGCTAGCTTCACCCTGCTCGTCGACAAGAGAACCTGACGAAGCCGGTTACGGCACCCCCGGCTTAATGGTGCTGCGGCCGGTACGTACCAGCCCAACAGAGAGAGACCAACCGCATGTACCTAGAACATGAAGGGGGAGCTAGCTAGTGCGACGAGGGCCGGCCCCGGCCATGTGAACGGCGGAGGGGCAAGCCTCCTGCTGGTCGCCGAGGAGGACCGCGGCGTCTTCCTCCTGGCCGTGGGCGCCTGCAGCGGCGCCGCTGGCGTGCGCCCTCTCAATGTCGTCTGCGTCAGGGGCAAGGCCGACGCCAGGCCCATCTACAGGAGCACGGTCACGGTACAGGGCCCCCCGGACGAAGACGGCGACGTGCTCGGCCTCGTCGTCTTTGGTTTAATCCGTGTGTATGATGCGCATGTCCGGCACCCAGGCGCTCGTCGCCGCGCTCAAGGGCGGAGGCTACGCCGTCCAGACGTACGACATCCAGGGGTACCGTGCGGCGAGCTGGGCGGGCGCGGGGCGAGCGCGCGCGGCGAGCTGGGCGGGCGACCGGCGAGCGGAGCGGGCGGCGCGCGGCGAGCGGAGCAGGCGCGCGGCGAGCTGGGCAGGCGCGGGGCGAGCGCGCGCGGCGAGCTAGGTGGGCGACCGGCGACCGGCGAGAGCTCCGCGAACGCACCGGCCGGTGCAAAAAGGAAAGAGGAGAGAGAGTGGGTGGGGAGAGAGAGGGGCTGACATGTGGGGTGGGCTCGTATTTGCGTGGACAGAAACGCGTCCGTGGACTGTCCGAGGCTGCTCAAATCTGACCCAAATTTGGGTCAGATTTGAGCAGCCTCGGACAAAAAACGGACCCAGGCCTGAGATGAGCAGCCCCGCTGGGGCCTCGTTTTGTCCGGGGCTGCTCAAATCCGGCCTGCCCGGGGCAAATAAGCAGCCCCGCTGGAGATGTCCTTACCCTCAAGCAATCGCTTAACCACACAGAAACTTCATCTCCTTTGCAGCGGGGGCCAACCAACCGTCCATCTTTTGCTCACACTCTTCCACTCATCTCTTTATCAGTAGCCAGCCACTGCCGTCGTGTGTGTATATATAATCACACGTCCTTGTAGTAGTAGCTACGAGCTAGCTAAGCTGAGCTGAGCTTCGTCGTCACACTCACACTACGCGGCGCATTTGTTTACGACACCATCGACTAGAGTACAGATAGTGTATCACACGGCGCGCTAGCTGCAGCCGGCCGGTGCAGTGACAAGATGCTGATGAGGCTGCTGCTGGTGGTGGCGCTCGCCGCCGCCGTGGTGGTGCTGGCGGCGGCCGAGACGGAGCCGCGCGAGACGTACATAGTCCACATGGCCAAGTCCGGTATGCCGGCCGAGTACGCCGACCACGGCGAGTGGTACGGCGCGTCCCTGCGCTCCGTCTCCGCCGCCAAGATGCTCTACGCGTACGACACCGTCCTGCACGGCTTCTCCGCGCGGCTCACCCAGCAGGAGGCCCGCGACATGGCGGCCATGGACGGCGTCCTGGCCGTGAACCCCGAGACGAGGTACGAGCTGCACACCACGCGCACGCCCGAGTTCCTGGGGCTCGCCGGGACCGAGAACCTCTTCCCGCAGTCCGGTACCGCGGGCGACGTCGTCGTCGGGGTGCTCGACACCGGGGTCTGGCCCGAGAGCAAGAGCTACGACGACGCGGGACTCGCCGAGGTGCCCTCGTCCTGGAAGGGCGCGTGCATGTCCGGCACGGCCTTCAACTCCTCGGCCTGCAACAGGAAGCTCATCGGCGCGCGGTTCTTCAACCGGGGCTACGAGGCGGCGATGGGGCCCATGGACACGAGCAGGGAGTCCCGCTCCCCGCGCGACGACGACGGGCACGGCACGCACACGTCGTCCACCGCCGCCGGGTCCGCGGTCGCCGACGCGAACCTGTTCGGGTTCGCGTCTGGCACGGCGCGCGGCATGGCGCCCAGGGCGCGCGTGGCCGTGTACAAGGTGTGCTGGCTCGGCGGCTGCTTCAGCTCGGACATCCTTGCCGGGATGGACGCCGCCGTCGCCGACGGCTGCGGCGTGCTCTCGCTCTCGCTCGGCGGCGGCTCCGCGGACTACGCGCGCGACAGCGTCGCGATCGGCGCGTTCGCCGCGATGGAGCAGAACGTCCTTGTGTCCTGCTCTGCGGGCAACGCCGGGCCTGGGAGCTCCACGCTCTCCAACGTGGCGCCGTGGATCACCACCGTGGGCGCGGGGACCCTCGACCGGGACTTCCCGGCGTACGTCATCCTCGGGAACGGCAACAACTACACCGGCGTGTCCCTCTACGCCGGGAAGGCCCTCCCGACCGCCCCGATCCCCATCATCTACGCGGGCAAGGCCTCCAACTCCACCAGCGGAAATCTCTGCATGCCAGGGACCCTCTCGCCGGAGAAGGTGTCAGGAAAGATCGTGATCTGCGACCGCGGCATCAACGCGCGCGTCCAGAAGGGCTTCGTGGTGCGCGACGCCGGAGGCGCGGGCATGGTGCTCGCCAACACCGCCGCGAACGGGCAGGAGCTCGTCGCCGATGCGCACCTCCTCCCTGCGGCCGGGGTCGGCGAAAAAGAAGGTGCCTTGATAAAGTCATACGCAGCATCCGACCCGAATCCCACGGCAACGATTGTGGTCGCCGGGACGCAGGTGGACGTGCGCCCGTCGCCGCTGGTGGCCGCGTTCTCGTCGCGCGGGCCTAACATGCTCACGCCGGAGATCCTCAAGCCCGACATCATCGCGCCGGGGGTCAACATCCTGGCGGCGTGGACGGGCAAGGAGGGGCCGACAGGGCAGCCCGCCGACACGCGCCGCGTGAGCTTCAACATCATCTCCGGCACATCCATGTCGTGCCCGCACGTGAGCGGGCTGGCCGCGCTGCTGAAGAGCGCGCACCCGGAGTGGAGCCCCGCCGCGGTGCGCTCGGCGCTCATGACCACCGCCTACTCCACGTACACCGGCGGCGCCGGGGCCATCCTGGACGCGGCGACGGACAAGGCCGCGACGCCGTTCGACTACGGCGCGGGGCACGTGGACCCGACCCGCGCGGTGGAGCCGGGGCTGGTGTACGACCTGGGCGCCAGCGACTACGTGGACTTCCTGTGCGCGCTCAAGTACACGCCCAACATGATCGCCGCCCTGGCGCGGAGCAAGAGCTACGCGTGCGCCGCGAACAAGGCCTACTCCATCTCCAACCTCAACTACCCGTCCTTCTCCGTGGCCTACTCGACGGCGAACGGCGAGGCCGGGGACTCCGGCCCGACCACCGTGACGCACACGCGCACGCTCACCAACGTGGGCGCGGCGGGCACGTACAAGGTGGACGCGTCCGTGGCCATGTCCGGCGTAACCGTGGACGTGAAGCCCAAGGAGCTGGAGTTCACGGCGGTCGGGGAGAAGAAGAGCTACACGGTGAGCTTCACGGCGGCCAAGTCGCAGCCGTCGGGCACCGCGGGCTTCGGGCGGCTCGTCTGGTCGGACGGCAAGCACACCGTGGCGAGTCCGATAGCGATAACATGGACATGAGTGACACGTCGTACGATAGGCGCCAAGCAGAGTGCTGACCACACGCTGGTGCGGTCAAAGGGTTCATTGTGTAAAATTGGGGGGTGGATTCGGGGGATGAGTTGGTGGTATCTCAAAGTGTGATGATGCCAGTCTTAACTTGTAGATGGTGATTTGAGAGGAGAGATGGCGATGGATGGATGGATGTTGCTTTCTTGGAATCAAGTTGAAGCATCCGTCTTGGATTGGGTCATGGGTTGGATCAGATTGAGCTTACTTTGCAAGGATAGTTCCTCTGTTGCACGATGGAGGTTGTAGAGGTTATCCAGCAGCAATCTTCCCTGTATTGTTTCTTCGGTTATCAACCAACAAATAATCTCTTTGGAAACAAAATGGTTCGATTGATAACAGAAGCGATGGCCTCCGTGCTGCAGGAAAGTAGGTCAACTCCTCGACTCAATGCACTTGTATATAACTTGTGGGATTTAACTTTTCATTTGTATATATTAGACGCATTGTGCATGCATGAATCCTACATGACCGACATCCAAGAGCGATCACTAATTAATCTACACCCCCATCAAGCACGCCATTAAACAAGACGTGTAAGCTAAAGAGAGGCAGGGGAAGAGCAGCACAGGGAGGGCATGAAAGTTGAAAAGAAGGCGAATAATTGCCGTGCGGCTGGGGCCGTTGGTTCTGGCGTTGAGAGACATTCATACCTGTCACTCGTCGAAAGCCTAAAAGCCGGTGCGTCCCCGTGACATTTGCCGCTTAACAATAGAGTGAAGAAAAGAGAAGGACGCGAATATAGCAAAGCCAAAAAGAAAAGTATTCTTCACCATCTTGTGCTTGGCATCGGTATGGACCCGTGAATTAACAAATAGACGTCGTCTTTTGTTATTAATGTATGTTCCATCTTACATGATGTCTGCCTTTTCGCTTTAGATTTGCCTTCTACTCCCTCCGTTCAATAATAGATGACTTCCACTTGTCTAGATATGGATGTATATAGACACTAAAACATGTCTAGATGCATCTATATCTAGACAAGTGGAAGTCATCTATTGTTGAACGGAGGGAGTAGAAATGTAACTCGTGTTGAGAACCTCGGGCAAAATATCAGGATAGCAACTAGGAGTCGTGTCGGGTTTGTCTACCCTGCGCGCGCGCGACCGATCGCAAAGGATCGATCGGTTTCCGACCACACCGCGCATACTATATTAGGAAAAAAATACGAGAGGCCAGTTTTCCTTTTTGGGTTATGCGTTGATTTTTGTACGCGCGGGGTGGGGTGGCAAGCCGACCAGCTTATTTATGCGTTGATTTTTGTACGTCGCTTATTTAAGTGGCCTATTCCCTTTACTCGCCTGCAGTTTTATGGTGGGAAAAAAATTAATTTATTCTTGAATCGTTGTTATACAATTTATTCCCTTTTTGGGCTAGTGAATTTTTAGGGCAAGAAAAAAAGGGTGGGAGATAGAAAAAATTCCACTTCCAACTAGTATAATTTTTTTCGCTTCTAACTAGTGTAAAAATTCCCACTGTCTAGTAGAAAAAAAATACATTTCCTCCGTTTCGCTGCTGCCCGAGGGGCGCCGGCGAACAACCGCTGCGCGCGCCCCCGTGATCGCGGCGGCGTTTTTTTCTTCCAACGGCTGGGGATGGCGGCGGGCACTGCTCCGTCGACCTGTGCGGCTTAGCGGCGTCGTCACCGGCATGGAGGAGCAAGGGAGAAGCTGGCTGGGGGGCTGCCGAGGGCGGTGGTCTGCGGCGTCGGGGATGCGCCTGGTTGGAGGTGGCCGGCCCGGGACGGTGGCGGCCGGGGTGGTGGAGGCCGGGCTGCCGGGCTCGGGCCGCGGCCGGCGGGAGGTCTGCGAACGGTGGAGGTCCGCCGGTGGTGCTGCAGGGGCTTGGGCGCTGCTGCTGTACTCCGGTATGGTGGAGGTTGCGCGCCCAGATGGGCTTGGTGGGCCCGATTTGGGCTCGTAGGGCCCAGTCGGCGGTTGGCTGTGGCGTTGCGCCTCCGGAGCTGCTGCTGGGTGTGTGAGCCGGCGCTGGGCGTAGGCTGCGTTGGCACGGAGGTGGTGGCTTTAGAGCTCCTGTCGACATGGTGCCGCGAGGCGACGTCCTCTCCGACCGGTGTCTCCGCCTGGTGCGGCGTTCCGGGCACAGGATCGACGACATCCGGGCCCCAACTCTGGCGGGAGGTGCTGCGTGTGGTGAGGGTCAGGGAAGAGGAAGCCGGGGCGGCGACCCCGGATCTGCGCTTGGGTCGCAGTTGGCATGGCGTTGGTCGTGGCGGGAGGTGCCGCAGGTGCTGCGACATGGCGTGTTGGTGGTCGGGTTAAAAGAAAATAATTTTGTTTCTTTTACTTGCAAATGTCCATATGAACAAAAATTAATTCCCTTTTTGGGCTAGTGATTTTTTAGGGTAAAAAGATAAAAGGGTGGGAGAATAAAAACCACTTCCAACTAGTGTAAAATTTAAGGGCATCTCCAGTCGTTGCGCCCCCAGGGCCCAAAACGCCGCCGTTTTGGGGCCGCCGCGGCGCCAAACGGCGCTAATCTGGAACCTGGGGGGGCAGGGTTCCCAGTCGACCCCCATCCCAACAATCGGCCCAAAATAAATCGGGAATAAAAATCGACGCAATTTTTCATAGAAATTTAAAACTAAAACATTGCGAAAACTTAAAAACTACGGTCGCCCCGGCCTGGCGGCGACTACTCTAGGCCTCGTTGTCTTCATCGTCTTCCTCCTCGCGGTCGTCGTAGGCCGGCCGATTGGAGGGGCCAGCTTCGCGGTCGTCCTTCGCCACCATGGCGAGCCAGCGCCGCTCCGCCCGGTGTTGCATCCGCAGTCGGTGCAGCTGCGCCTGCTCGGAGGGCTGGCGGTTGCGCTCCTCGCTCTGTAGCACCATCTGCCGCTGGTCGCCCTCGTACTACGCGATGAGCGCATGCTGCTCGGCTGCTGCTCGGCCGACGCCGCGTTTGCGGTGAGCTGCCAGTAGGCCTCGCGCTCCGCCTCCTCCCTCCGGTGGATCTCTAGGGATACCCGAACGGCGGCAGCCTTGGCCGCCACCGCCGCCTGCTCGAGGCCACCGCGAACCCGGTGGAACGCCTCCTCGTTCCGCCAGGTCTCGAAGGAGTAGTACGCCGCGTGCTGCTCGGGCCAGACGGGATGCCTCCTCTGTTCCCTCCTCCTGCGCCGTGCTTCCTGCGCCGGCTGCTGCTTGGGCGCCACCTCTTCCTGCGCCAGCTGTTGCTCGGGCGCCACCTCCTGTCCCGGCTGCTGCTCCTCGTAGCGGAACTCTCCGTCGTTGTCGCCGTCGCTGTGGCCACGCGTCCCAGCCGTGGGCCGGCAGTACAGAGGAGAGTGGCGGTGGGCGCGAAACCGGCGAGTCATCGTGGCTAGGTGGGTGCGGCGAGGGTGGCGAGGACGAGGAGGTGGGCGCCAAGAATGGTAGAACGGCGAGCGGCGAGGGCCCTTTTTATAGCCTGGCGGGCCAGTTACTGCGCCGCACGTGTCACCGCTGCCGCCACGCCATTACTCCGGCAGCCTTTGACTGGGGCGCATGCACTGGCCGGCCGCCACGCCATTACTCCGGCAGCCTTTGACCGGCGCGGGCGCCGAGAAGAAGATCATGGGCGGGGGTTTCCGTTCCCGCGTTTTTTCGACGCGTCACTGACAGAGCTGGCCCGCGTGGGCTGCACCGCAGTTTCGCCCCTGTCGGATATATACTGAATAGGGGTATAGAAGATGGTAGACAAAAGAGCCGGACTACCAGGGTGGCCTACATGGTAATGGGCTTAGGTCCATTGGGCGGCCCAGTAGTCCGACGCGCAGAAGCCGGATTCTAGAAGAACCCGGATCACGGCCCACGTGATCTGGCTTGGAGGAGAAGACGGATTCCTTACTTTCCAAGTTACAAGTTAAACGTAGTCTTCTAGGTTTCTTGTTCTGTAAGCCCTAATCCGGCTATTATATAAAGCCGGACGGGAGATAGATTACATAAGTTCTGAAGTTCTCTAGGTTCTAGGTTCAAGCTAAAAGCTCTACGCAACTCGCCGGGAAGTTCATCCTCGTCGAGTAGCTAGATCTATTCCCTCACACTGTAACCCTGTTATACGGGCTTTAGTCCCAGTTAGTGAGAAGTGCAGGAGTAGGTACGCCGTACTGTCGCGACGTACCGAACCTGGGTAAAATCCCGTGTTCTGTGTTACTACGCTATCCCGTTACCCCACGTCTCTACCGTAGTCTCATGGCACCCCAGTCTATGAAAACTACTACGATGTCTCGACAGTTGGCGCCCACCGTGGGGCGAACGACGTCAGGCGTGAAGTTCCGATCTGGGATATTAGGCGGAATCGGAAGATCGATCACTGTCGGAAGCTTGGAATTCGACAACGACGTCGGGCGCTTCCTCGACAACGGATCCTACATCCCGGCGCAAAACCATCTGGTAAGTGCCTGCGTTTTACCGATTGGATCTGCAAATATCTTTATCGGATTAACCGCGGAAGCAATGGGGTTTTGCGGTGAAAGCAATTATCTCCCACCCGCCCTATACCCAGTCGAAGACGACTATGATGCCGGATTTTGCTCAGATCGCCGACAAAACAGTGATACGCACTTTATCGGCATGGTGCAATCCGAGATCGCCGAAAACACGGATGACGGAAATCCCGTGCAAGAGGCAGACAACGATACACCCGTCACAGAGACGGAAGAACCAATACCCGTCACAGAGACGGAAGATCCGACATCCGTCAACCAGACGATGAACTCGGAACAGAGTCCGTGCTTGCCGCCATTGAGGCGAGATTGGAGTCGGAAACCGGATCGGATAACTTCTCCGAAGACGAAGATGATGATGCCTTCGTAAGAAAGGTTAAGTCCTTTCAAGAGGGATTCCATGAAGTGCTAATGGCAAAACCAGCTGATACAACGGGTGCCGATAGCCAGGAAAGCCCTAAAACCCCTCCGCCAGCAGAGGAGAGGGAAGACGGAGAAACTTCTCCGATATTTCCTAATGTCAAGGAGATGACAGAGGATGAACCTGTCAAAAAACCTCCCTCTTCCAAGAAAAAGCACCGTGCTTCTAAAAAACTCCAGTACAAACTCCGGAAGAAAAAGTCAGCTGATCTCGCTGATGAAAACCTGGAAGTTGGAGATGTTAGTGGCACAAAGCCTACGGAAAAGAAATCTAAGGAAATCACTGCTCCGCCAATGACAGAACTGGAAGAGCAGGAACTATTACAAACTCCAGTGGGACCCAATGAACCCCCTGAGATGCTGGAAGCCAGGAGACAAGCTTTCCAACGGCAACAGCAACAACTGCTTAGATCTCGGCAACACCTCCAACAAACCCATAATGACATCAAAATTATGAAGCAAGAAATTGAGGAGTACGAGAGAAAGCACAGATCTGTCTTAAAACCTACAAGGTTACCCGGAATTACAAAACCGGAAGAACTGCCGCCAAAAGAAAGGTTCTATAACCCATCTTGGCAAAAGCAGCTAAACGGCAAAGATGCTAAGGGCGAACCAATATACAAAACCCATCTTGAAAACTACTACGATGTCTCGACAGTTGGCGCCCACCGTGGGGCAAACGACGTCAGGCGTGAAATTCCGATCTGGGATACTCGGCGGAATTGGAAGATCGATCACTGTCGGAAGCTTGGAATTCGACGACGACGTCGGGTGCTTCCTCGACAACGGATCCTATATACCGGCGCAAAACCACCTGGTAAGTGCCTGCGTTTTACCGATTGGATCTGCTAACATCTTTATCGGATTAACCGCGGAAGCAATGGGGTTTTGCGGTGAAAGCAAGTATTTCCCACCCGCCCTATACCCAGTCGAAGACGACTATGATGCCGGATTTTGCTCAGATCGCCGACAAAACAGTGATATGCACTTTATCGGCATGGTGCAATCCGAGATCGCTGAAAACACGGATGACGGAAATCCCGTGCAAGAGGCAGACAACAATACACCCGTCACAGAAACGGAAGAACCAATACCCGTCACAGAGACGGAAGATCCGACATCCGTCAACCAGACGATGAACTCGGAAACAGAGTCTGTGCTTGCTGCCATAGAGGCGAGATTGGAGTCGGAAACCGGATCGGATAACTTCGACTCCGAAGACGAAGACGATGATGCCTTCGTAAGAAAAGTTAAGTCCTTTCAAGAGGGATTCCATGAAGTGCTAATGGCAAAACCAGCTGATACAACGGGTGCCGACAGCCAGGAAAGCCCTAAAACCCCTCCGCCAGTGGAAGAGAGAGAAGACGGAGAAACTTCTCCGATATTTCCTAATGTTAAGGAGATGACAGAAGATGAACCTGTCAAAAAACCTCCTTCTTCCAAGAAAAAGCACCGTGCTTCTAAAAAGCTCCAGTACAAACTCCGGAAGAAAAAGTCAGCTGATCTCGCTGATGAAAACCTGGAAGTCGGAGATATTAGTGGCACAAAGCCCGCGGAAAAGAAATCTAAGGAAATCACCGCTCCACCAATGACAGAACTGGAAGAGCAAGAACTATTACAAACTCCAGTGGGACCCAATGAACCCCCTGAGATGCTGGAAGCCAGGAGACAAGCTTTCCAACGGCAACAGCAACATCTGCTTAGATCTCGGCAACATCTCCAACAAACCCATAATGACATCAAAGTCATGAAGGAAGAAATAGAGGAGTACGAGAGAAAGCATAGATCTGCCTTAAAACCTACTAGGTTACCCGGAATCGCAAAACCGGAAGAACTGCCGCCAAAAGAAAGGTTTTATAACCCATCTTGGCAAAAGCAGTTAAACGGCAAAGATGCCAAGGGCGAACCAATATACAAAACCGCAGCTGAAAACGCGGAAGCAGCGTTCGCCATCCTGAACAATGATCTGTACTCCAACGGGGAAAAACTCCAAGGGGTGTATGCTTTCCTAGGAAAAGCATTACAGCAGCAACAGCGAGGACAAGAGCGATCAGGGAGGCTGCATGATAATTCCGCCCTCTGCAAAACTGTTACTTGCGCTGCTGGAGCACCTGGACCGGAAGAACCCGGAGATTCGGATAAAAAAGAGGATCCGAGAAAAGACAAGAAAAACCCCGACAACCGGGACGCAGCGTCTAGAACCGGACCTCATCTCCCGAAAGAGGGATATAAACCACACGATCGGGAAGACAAACACCGGAACGACGGCAAAATAATGCCACCTCCGAGAAACCCAGCTGAAAAAACTGGAAGATACGATACACCTCACAGACGTGAAAGGTCTCGAACACCGCCTAAAGATAAGGAAAGGTACAGGAGCAGGACTCCACCTAATCCCAGGGGGCGTGACAACGGAAGAGATAGAGATAACCTCGGAAAAGCGCGTCCGCGCAACAATGGAAAAGAAAGGAGCAGATCCCCTTCTGTCCATTCAGCCGGGAGATATTCTGCACATATTGATAGAGCAGAAAAGGATGATCTATACTTTGGTCCTAAGTGTTTTACTGACAGGATCCGAAGGATAACGCTGCATTCTGGCTTCGCCAAAGTTGGTCCAACCTACCAAAAATATACCGGCAGTACAAACCCGGATACCTGGCTTTCAGATTATTACACGGCCGTCCAAATCAACAACGGGACAGACCTGGAAGCTGTCAAGTTTCTTCCCCTAATGTTGCTAGACGGAGCCAGAGATTGGATTAATGGTTTACCATCAAGAACTGTAGACAGTTGGGATGATATGGCGAGGGTATTTACTCAGCACTTTCGGGGAACATACAAACGCCCGAATAACATCAACCAGCTGAACCGTTGCACCCAATTTGAAGACGAACCATACGTGGATTTCATCTCCAGATGGACTGCAATGAAGAATAGTTGCTCTGGAGTAACTGACGTACAAGCAATGCATGCTTTCGTCAATGGCCTAAAACCCGGACTTGTACCGTTCATGGTTGGTTCTAAAAAGCACAAAGATCTCGGATCTATGCTTACAACCGCTAATGAGCATGCTGCAGCCGAAGACGATATCAGAGCAAGAGGAGGCAATATTGAGTCACTGATACTGGCCAAGAAAACACCTCGTTCTGATAAAAAAGGAACTCCGGAGTCAACAACAAAACCCAAGGAGGTTAACTTAGCCTTTGGAGGAGAAAAAGGGAATAAGTGGAAAGGTCGCAGTCCAGATCCAATCAATTATACTCCCGAAGAATGGGAGAGAATTAAGTCGGAACCCTGCGTCCACCACTCCCAATTTGGGAAACCAACCCACACAAACGCGCAATGCCGGCTAAACAAGCATATGAAAGGCAATGCAGGATCCGGAAATAAAGGGAAGGGTTCCAAGAGGAAACCTGCCAAACAAAAGCCAGAAGCTGAAAAAGAAGACAGTGAATCGGACACTGATGACAAAATCCAGAAACAACAGCGAAAAGGCGAACCCAAATTTCCGAGAGTTGACGGAGAAGCAATGTTAACTTTCCTAGCAACCCCGTCAGCAAAGGTGGCCAAAAGGACACTTCGAGAAATAAACGCGGTTGTTCCTGCAACCCCAAAATTCTTGAAGTACTCCAACACACCGATAATCTGGGATCAGTCAGATCATCCCGGAAATATCCCTGAACCCGGCACACAAGCTCTTGTGGTAAGCCCTATTGTTCAAAACACTAGGCTAAGAAGAGTGCTGATGGACGGAGGATCCAGCATCAATATAATGTACCTGGATACACTGAAGCATTTGAAGATATCCGAGTCCCAGCTCAATTACAGCAATATACGCTTCCATGGCATTGTTCCTGGCAGGCAAGCACGATCCCTATGAGAAATTTCCCTAGATGTCACCTTCGGAGATAAAGATCACTTCCGGCAGGAAAAAATATCCTTCGAAGTAGTGCCGTTCGAAAGCGTGTATCACGCAATACTCGGACGTCCGGCTTTCGCCAAATTTATGGCAAGATCTTGCTATATCTACAACAAGCTGAAGATGCCAGGACCCAAAGGAGGAGTAATCACCATTGCCGGTGATTTCAAGCTGGCAAACGAGTTGGAGAAGCAAAACGCCCTTTGCGCTCAAAGAGTTATAGCTCAGGAAGAACTGAAGGAGTTAGCCAAGGAGGTATCGCCGAAAGAAATGCCGGCAGGAAAAGAAACTCGGAAGCCAACAGATAGCTTCAAGGCGTCCGAGAATACAAGGCAGGTAATCCTAGATCCCAAAGATCCGACAAAATTTGTCGTTGTAGGGACTGGGATGATCGACAAATAGGAAGGCGAGCTCATCAAGTTCCTCCGTGAGAACTGGGATATTTTTGCCTGGTGTCCAGCTGACATGCCAGGCGTACCCAGGGAACTTGCTGAGCACCAACTCAAGGTTATTCCCGGATCAAAACCCGTCAAACAAGGTCTCCGTCGATTTGACGGAAGAAGACGGAAGGCTATTGGCAAGGAAATTATCCGGCTTTTAGCAGCGGATTTCATCAAGGAAGTAATCCATACTGACTGGTCCGCAAATCCGGTATTAGTACCGAAGAAAGACACAACTGCCCTCAGAATGTGTATAGATTACACAGGATTGAACAAGTTATGTCCGAAAGATAGGTTTGCGTTACCGCGAATCGATCAAATAATAGACGCCACTGCAGGCTCTGAGCTTTTATGCTTTTTGGATGCATACTCCGGGTACCACCAAATACGCATGAAAAAGGAAGATCAAATCAAGACTTCTTTTATAACCCCGTACGGGACGTATTACTACGTAACCATGCCTTTTGGCCTGAAGAACGCAGGTGCAACCTACCAGCGTTGCATGCAACGTTGTTTGCATAGTCAGATTGGAAAAAATGTCCATGTTTACGTGGACGATATTGCTGTCGTAACCAAGGAAAAAGATACACTCCTTGAGGATTTGCGAGAAACTTTCGAGAACTTACGCACCTACCAGATGAAGTTGAATCCATCTAAGTGTGTATTCGGGGTTCCCTCAGGAAAACTTCTAGGTTTCATCGTTTCTCACAGAGGAACAGAAGTTAACCCGGAAAAGATCAAGGCAATCTTGAACATCTCAAAGCCTACATGTGTAAAAGATGTCCAAAGATTGACGGGTTCCGCTGCAGCCGTCGGCAGATTTATTAGTCGGCTGGGGGATAAAGCCTTACCACTCTACAAACTGTTAAAGAAATCTGACAAGTTCGAATGGACAGAAGAGGCCGATGCAGCGTTGGCCCAGTTAAAGGAAACCTTGATGAACGCTCCCATCTTGGCATCTCCCAAAGACGAAGAACCCATGTTGCTATACCTTACGGCTACTAATCGGGTTATTAGCGCGGTAATCGTTGTGGAACGGACAAAAGAAGAGCAAAGCATACCAGATCAACACCCGGTATACTACATAAGCGAAGTTTTCTCCGAATCCAAACAAAGATACCCGCACTATCAGAAACTGGCATATGGCGTATTTTTCGCATCCAGAAAGCTGTGCCATTACTTTCAAGGACATTCTATAACAGTGGTATGTAAAGCACCACTAGGAGATATTATAAACAATGCAGAGGCAACCGGCCGAGTAGCTAAATGGGGCATCGAGCTGGCAGCTTTCGACATTAAGTACCAGCCAAGGACGGCAATAAAATCCCAGGTTTTGGCAGATTTCGTCGCCGACTGGACAGAAGCAATGGAAAATACACCGATGCCAGAATCTGAGTACTGGATCATGCACTTTGACGGATCCAAGATGAAGGAAGGAGCTGGAGCCGGCGTAGTTCTAAAATCTCCCAAGGGAGACACAATGGAGTATGTATTGCAAATACACTTCAACGCCAGTAATAATGTGGCAGAATACGAAGCTTTGCTTCATGGCTTGCATATTGCAAAAGAAATAGGGGTAAAACGCATCTTGTGCTATGGTGACTCGGATTTGGTACAGCATCAGCTCAACCAAACCTGGGACGCGAAAAGCCCTATAATGGCCGAATATCGGAGAACGGTGGATAAGTTTGCCATCTGCTTCTTCGGGTTCGAAGTCCTTCACATAAAAAGGGAGGAAAATTGGAACGCGGATGCGTTAGCCCGCATGGGATCAGAGAGAGTAAAAACTTTACCACCAGGGGTATTCGTCCAGCATTTGCATGAACCGTCCATAAAAGGTGGAGACGTTGATTACCCTCTAGCATCTGAAACAATTGAAGTCATGCTCGTTAAAACCGGATTGGACAATCCCGTACTTAAACTTCTTAGTCAATCAGAAGTACCCGGAAGGAGCAGACGAGGTCCTTGCAAGGCAAATACAGCGTCGATGCAAAGGATACGTGGTGATCAGCGATCACTTGTATAAGCGCAGTACTTCTGGAATTTTTCACGGTGTATTTCACCAGAAGAAGGAAGAGAAATACTGGAAGACATCCATGCCGGCGATTGCGGACATCATGCTCAATCAAAAAGCATAGTCAAAAAAGCATTCCTGGCGGGGGTTTTTCTGGCTAACAGCAAGACAGACGCCGAACGCATAGTGAATACGTGCGAAGGATGCCCAATATTACGCCAAGCAGACCAATTTGCCGGCCAAGCACTTAAAACTATCCCTATCACATGGCCGTTTGCGGTCTGGGGGCTAGATATGATGGGACCGTTTCAAAACTGCCAAGAGGTGGACTTACACATCTACTCGTAGCGGTAGATAAGTACACAAAATGGGTGGAGGCTAAACCCATCAAAAAGCTGGACGGCGCAACTGCCAGAAATTTCATTATTG
Source organism: Alopecurus myosuroides (assembly GCA_028641055.1). NCBI lineage: Eukaryota > Viridiplantae > Streptophyta > Magnoliopsida > Poales > Poaceae > Alopecurus > Alopecurus myosuroides. The sequence goes on along the minus strand of CM054057.1, from coordinate 269,482,796 downwards.
ATTTAGTAATGAGGTATGGCGTCCCACACAGCATAATAACTGATAACGGGACAAATTTCTCCATTGGAGAGTTGGCAAAATACTGCCAACAAACGGGAATTCGCTTAGATCTTGCATCTGTAGCACACCCGCAATCTAATGGACAGGTTGAAAGAATGAACAGTTCAATCCTGCAAGGAATACGCCCAAGACTCGAAACTCCTCTCCATAGAGCAGCTGGAGCATGGGTAGAAGAGCTACCTTCCGTGTTGTGGAGTATTCGAACGACGCCAAATAGGTCAACCGAGCAAACCCCGTTTTTCCTGGTTTATGGTGCGGAAGCTATTCTTCCAACGGATATGATCCATGATAGCCCGAGAGTGCAGAATTTTGACGACTCGGATGCCGAGAAAGCACAACAGGATGCCGTCGATCTCTTAGAAGAGGAACGAGAACTTGTACTTCAAAGATCCGCCATCTACCAGCAAGGTTTACGACGTTATCACAGTCGGAAAATCAGGCATCGTTCTTTTAAAGAAGGTGACTTAGTGCTGAGATTGGTGCAGAAAAGGAAGCACAAATTAGCCCCAGTATGGGAAGGACCATTTGTCATCAGTAAAGCCATGAAGAATGGATCATACTATCTTGTTGACATTCGAGATACGGAGGACGACCCCGAGAAGCCGAATCGCAAAAGAAAGAGAAAAATAGATGATGAACTAGGAGAGACAAATAGGCCTTGGAGTATCCAGCAATTACGTCCCTTCTATACTTAGTTCAATTTCTATGTAAACATCTTTGAGATCATGAAATAAAGTTGTCGGAATTCATATTCATTATAAGTACAAAATATTTCCGCTTTATCTATTTCCCAATGATCTTACAAATACTCAATGTTGACCCGAATTGTGCCTGCGTGCTCGGTGTTTAAAAGCTGAATGATTCGGCCTGTTAAAGGTTAAAGGAAACTCGGATTGTGCCTGCGTGCCCAAGTTTCAGAACAGTTCCTTGTTTTCTCTAAGTTTTATCTGATTGTGTATGTGTTGGGTTACTGAAACTAGTCAGTAAAAATGCTTCTAGCATAATCCATGTTTTGAGTTTTTAAAACTGTTTGGTTCGTCCCCAGTTACTCAACATGACGGTACATATTGCTAATTGAGCCATTTTTAAACACTAGAGCAGTTAAAACACAGACGCCAGATTACTTAGAAGATAAAGGAACAGCTAAACCCGGAAAAACTTTGCAAGAAGCTTGAAATTGCAAAAGGCGGAGTTCTTGTTCCGACAAATGACATAGAAGCATTACAATATGAATTACATTGTAAAATAGCTACTATACACATCCATCATCCAGGTCAAGTGCGCCCCCTTAAACTTCTGAGTCTTCATCACTGCTATCATTCTCGGGGGCTGCGGGCACTTCTTCTTCCGGATAAGTAATGGAGATATTCACCATGGAGGCAATCTGAGTGGCGTGGCCTTCAACTTCATTAAAGATCGCATTTATTTGTGCTTCTGTACATTCTTGAGGAATACCGGATGCTACACGCCAGGATTTTGCATCGGGGTAGTGTAAGCGCATGAGGCCAAGTGCCATTCGCGCACCACCCCGTGCAGCAGAGCGAAGGAAAGATTCCTTCGAAATTGCTACCTCCATGATGCCATCCGGAAGTCGGTAAACTTCTGAAGATTGTATACTACTTGTGGGCAGGAATTTATTAATTAAATGCATTCCTGCATTCCTGATTGAATTCCATATCTTCCCAAAGGCCCGGATCTTTTCAGTCCGAGAAATTCCTGGAAAATTGCCTGCTTTTTTGACAAAAGCAAAGATTAGAGAATACAAGAAATATGACATGAAAGAATTGGTAAAAGAAGTCAGCTTACCAAGAACCGCGTCAATTTCATCGCCCTCTTTCATACGAGGGAATAGCATACTTTCTAAATCATTGATAATAGATTTATCCTCTGCTGCCTGCAAAGAAGCCTTGGATTGCGCAATCCCAAGGGCTAGATTACTGTCTTCCAGTTCTTCTCGAACTTTTGAAAGTTCTCTTTGAAGGTTGGAGTTTTCTTCACGAAGTTGAGAAAAATAAGCAGCATTTGCTGTGAGCTTCTTGGCTTTGGTTAAAGCAGCTGAAAAGCAGGGACAAAATAATCCGACATTACGGCAAGATCTAGCAATGATTTTCCAGCAAAAATCAATAAACACGAAGTAAAATACCGGTGGCTTTTGATAATTGCTTTTGAGACGACGCCAGTTCGTTGCTTTTTGACTCAATAACAGATTGAAGTGTTTTTACTTCTCTGCTTTTGAGGCTAAGTTTTTTCAAAACTTCCAAGTTTATGGCATCTGCGGAATGCTGAAACATGGAAATGAAAGCCAGATGCTTAAGTTTGAACAAGCATACAAAGAAGCATTAAGAAGAATCTAGATTTTCAACTTAATGCTTGGGGGCTAGAGGTATTACCTGGCTCATTTCTCGCAAATCAGTTAAGGTCTCCTTGAATTCTCTGGCATATTCCATGAAAAGAATTCCTACGTGGTGAAGGCCATCGTGTATGACCTGGCGAGGCGAGAATGCGATATTGTTGCGGATAACTAATCCATTTTGTGGCCAAGGGCGAACCAGAGGCGCAGGAGCAAAAAATTTCTTAGCTTCCGGACGAATATATCCGAGGTCGTCGAAAGGTTCTTCTTTCACCCGGATATCATCTGGAGCAGGAATGAATTCGTTTCCGACAGCTCCAGTGGAAAAGCGCTCAGTGCCACGGGAGTGAATCTTGACCCCCGCAGGTTCTGAAGCAAACGGCGGGGGTGTCGTGGCGCTTGGGCCCGCGATGTCCGCGGCGGCGGAAGCGTTTCCTCCACCCACCGCGGATGCCGTGGCCTTTTCCGGCCCGCCGCCGGCATGCTTGGGCGACCCCAGCTGTGGATCTAGGTCTCCCAAAAGCTCGTCGATGGAGGCGCGAGCCGGTGAGGACGACGGAGAGGCCATCTTTTTCGGTGGCGAGTGAGCGCTCCGGCGTGCAAACGGTTCGTCGGGGCAAGTTCTTGCTCTCGTGCTCGCGTTTGCGTCAATGGCGTGGGCAGTGTGGAGTGAGGAAAGATTTCCGATGACGACGAGGACGGCTATTTATAGCCTGAAAACCTCTAGATACGCGCCAACGGCTCTTTTGACCGTTGGATGTTCGACGCGTGTCGCTCGCCGGAAAATCCGGGAAACGGAACGACAGAGGAATGATGGCTATCTCCTCGTTTCTCGTGAGAATCTGTCAGAGATACGTTGCAGGGTTTCCCGCGTGAAACCAAGCGGCGCGTGCGTCAGCATGATTAAGGCGCTGATGTCATAAGTTCCTTTTCCGCGAAGGATCGCGAGAAGAAAAGCCGGATTTTCATAGTTCCGAGTTTTATGTTACCATCTCCTTCAAAAGGAAAGAAGAAAGAATCAAGACTGCTGAATCAAGTTTTCCCGGACAAAATGTATTTGACGAAAGGCGGAGTTTCAGAGTTTTGATCCTTCCTGGGGGCTACTGTCGGATATATACTGAATAGGGGTATAGAAGATGGTAGACAAAAGAGCCGGACTACCAGGGTGGCCTACATGGTAATGGGCTTAGGTCCATTGGGCGGCCCAGTAGTCCGACGCGCAGAAGCCGGATTCTAGAAGAACCCGGATCACGGCCCACGTGATCTGGCTTGGAGGAGAAGACGGATTCCTTACTTTCCAAGTTACAAGTTAAACGTAGTCTTCTAGGTTTCTTGTTCTGTAAGCCCTAATCCGGCTATTATATAAAGCCGGACGGGAGATAGATTACATAAGTTCTGAAGTTCTCTAGGTTCTAGGTTCAAGCTAAAAGCTCTACGCAACTCGCCGGGAAGTTCATCCTCGTCGAGTAGCTAGATCTATTCCCTCACACTGTAACCCTGTTATACGGGCTTTAGTCCCAGTTAGTGAGAAGTGCAGGAGTAGGTACGCCGTACTGTCGCGACGTACCGAACCTGGGTAAAATCCCGTGTTCTATGTTACTACGCTATCCCGTTACCCCACGTCTCTACCGTAGTCTCATGGCACCCCAGTCTATGAAAACTACTACGATGTCTCGACAGCCCCCGAAGCCGAACCCAGCGGGATGGGTTTCTCCTGGGTGCCGCGGCGCGAATTAGCGCCGTTTCGGCGCTATTTGGGCTACTGGGGGGGACGACTGGTGCGAATACGACGATATTCGCCGCTAAAAAGACCGCCTAGGGGGGCTCGGGGGGGGAGGGGGCGACTGGAGATGCCCTAAAGAGGGAAAAAATGAAATACTACAGTATTAGTGCATTATAAAAATCATTTATAAAAAAACAAAAATGCTATACATGGTTGTGGTCTCTATAAAAAATATAGAGTATTTCTTTTTGTTTAGTACCGTCGCAAAAAAAGCCTATCTCACCCGTTATTTCCCCCTAGGAACCACTACCCAAGAAAATGGAATTTAAGCTAAATTTGGCCTAAGAGAAATGATTGTTCAAACGAAATACATGTTTCTATGAAAAAAGGAATAGTACAACGGTTTTTCAGTTTACCGGTCCTTTTTATTTTACTGATCTATGCAAAATGGAATATGCCAGATAAAAATACATATTCATTCATTAAAAAAAGGGAATAGATAAAAGAGATAAGCAGTTTTAGTGCATGTGCGCATGGCCAGCCGGAAAAAGAGCTCATCGTAGCATGGGTGCATGTCTCCAAAAATTATACCACGTACATCCTTTCGGTTCGGACTCTAGTATCCATGCATGCATCGAGCCAGGAAAAAAATGTGAAAATGCTAAGAAAATAAATGCATCGTGTAATTAACGCACGCGGCTTACCGCGGGCACGGAAAAGAGAGCAAGCGCTCGCGCGCTCGATGAATAGCGTTTTCGCCTCCGACCGGTATCTCCGCTTGGTGCGGCGTTCCGGGCGCGGGATCGACGACATCCGGGCCCCAACTCTGACGGGAGGTGCTGAGGGTGGTGAGGGCCAGGGAAGAGGAAGCCGGGGCAGCAGCCCCGGATCTGCGCTTGGGTCGCAGTTGGCATGGCGCTGGGCGCAGGCTGCGTTGGCCCCAAGGGAAAACTACTTCCAACTAGTGTAAAAATAAAAAAAATAAACGGACAAAATGAAAATTTTATGATATTAGTGTAGTATGAAAATCATTAATAAATAATGCCACCGCTACAAGTGGTTTGTGTGGTTGTGGTCTCTAAAAATTATAGAGTATTCTATTTAGTATGATTCCTGAAAAATTATAAAAAACTTAAAAGAATTTTTTTTGTTCTAAGTAAAGTATAAGAGTAATTATTTTCTTGTTTTCTCAAAGATAAATGATTTCTTAATCTTTTTCGGTACTGAGTAAAGTAGAAGACTAATTATTTTATTGTTGTCTCAAAGATAAACTATTGCTTAGTTTTTTTGGTAATTCCCTACATACTTTTTTAGGACGTTTTCTTGTGTGCAAAAAAACTTGATACCATTTTTAAGGGCTAGTGACTTTTAGGGTAAAAAATAATTGGGTGGGAGATGGAAAAAATTTCCACTTCCAACTAGTACAAATTGTTATCAGTTACATAGCATGGAAATTAGCAGACATCACCCTAGATATCATTCTAAATTAGTTTTCCAACGGTTGGTAATTTTTTCGTTCATCATACCTTGGTTTCATTCTCAACTAGTTTTTCACAGGGGTTGTGATTTTTATTCATTGCCCTTGATAACATTTTTGGAAAAAAATATAGGTTTTTATAAGGGTTGGTATTTTACATTCATCACCCACCCACCCCCCCCCCCTCTAAAAACATTATTGAAAAATATAGATTTTTAAAAGGTTGGTAATTTTCATTCAACAGCCTTGATAACAGTTCTTGAAAAAAAATTTGTAAAAGGTTGGTAATTTCCATTCGCGACCCTTCATAACATTTCTTGGGGGAATATATATAGGATTTTTAAAAGGTTGGTAATTTCCATTCATCGCCCTTGGTAACATTCTTGAAAAAAATATAGGCTTTAAAAGGGCTAGTAATTTACATTCATCACCCCCCATAGAAAACATTATTGAAAATATATATTGGTTTTTAAAAGGTTGGTAATTTTCATCCAACAGCCTTGATAACAGTTCTTGAAAAAATATATATATGTTTCTAAAAGGTTGGTAATTTCCATTCATCACCCTTGATAACATTCTTGTGAAAAAATATATATAGATTTTAAAGGGGTTGATAATTTCGATTCATCGCCCTTGGTAACATTCTTGGGAAACTGTAAAATATAGGATTTAAAACGTTTGGTAATTTTCATTCATCCCCCTTGGTAACGTTCTTGCGAAAAATACAAATATATAAAAGTTTTTGTAATGTTGGTAATTACCATTCATCACCCTTGATAACATTACGAACCGGATTTTTCAAGAAAACGTTGGTAATTTTAATTCAACACCCTTGGGGATATTATGAACTGGTTTTATAGTTGGTGATTTCCATTCATCATAGTTGATAACATTCTTGGGGGGCTATAAAAATATAGGGTTTAAAAGAGTTGGTAATTTCCATTCATCGCCCTTGGTAACATTATTGGGAAAATTATATATAGGGTTTAAAAAGGTTGGTAATATTCATTCATCACCCTTGGTAACATTATTGGGAATAGACTATATACTGGTTTGTAAAAAAGGTTGGTAATTTTCATTCATCTCCCTTGATAACATTATTGGGAATAGACTATATACTGGTTTTTGAAAAAGGTTGTTAATTTTAATTCATTGCCCCTTATAACTTTCTTGGGAAATAAAAATATATATTGGTTACTAAAAAAGGTTGGTAATTTCCACTATCTCGCTTGATAACATTCTTGGGAAAGTTATAAATATGTTTTCAAAGGGTTGGTAGTTTCCATTCATCTCCCTTGATAACTTTCTTTGGAAAGAAATATGTATAGGTTTTCAAAGGGTTGGTAATTTCCATTCATCTCCGTTGATAACATTCTTGGGAAATATTATATATAGGTTTTTAAAGGGTTGGTAATTTTCATTCATCACCCTTGATAACATTCTTGGGAATAGACTATACATTGGTTTCTAAAAAAGAGGTTGGTAATTTCCATTCATTGCCCTTGATAACTTTCTTTGGAAATAAAAATATATATTGGTTCTTAAAAGTTGGTAATTTTCATTCATCTCCATTGATAACATTCTTGGGAAAAATATATATAAGTTTTTGAAGGGTTGGTAATTTTCATTCATCACCCTTGATAACATTCTTGGGAATAGACTATATATTGGTTTAAAAAAAATGGTTGGTAATTTCCATTGATTGCCCTTGGTAACTATCTTGGGAAAACAAAGATATATATTGTTTCTTAAAAAAAGTTGGTAGGTTCCATTCATCTCCCTTGATAACATTCTTGGGGAAATTATATATAGGTTTTCAAAAGGGTTGGTCATTTCATTCATTGCCCTTGATAACATTCTTGGGAAAATATCATATATATTGTTTTCTAGAAAGGTTGGTAATTTCCATTCATCTTCCTTGATAACTTTTTTGGGACAATTATATATAGGTTTTCAAAAAGGTTGGTAATTTCCATTCATTTGCCCCTGATAACTTTCTTTGGAAATAAAAATATATATTGGTTCTTAAAAAGTTGGTAATTTCAATTCATCTCCGTTGATAACATTCTTGGGAAAATTATATATAGGTTTCTAAAGGGTTGGTAATTTTCATTCATCTCCGTTGATAACATTCTTGGGAAAATTATATATAGGTTTTTGAAGGGTTGGTAATTTTCATTCATCGCCCTTGATAACATTCTTGGGGATGGACTATATACTGGTTTCTACAAAAGGTTGGTAATTTCCATTCATTGCCCTTGATAACTTTCTTGGGAAATAAAAATATATATTGGTTCTTAAAAAGTTGGTAATTTCCATTCATCTCCGTTGATAACATTTCTTGGGAAAATTATATATAAGTTTTTGATGGGTTGGTATTTTTCATTCATCTCCGTTGATAACATTCTTAGGGTAACATTTTTTGGGAAAATTATAAGGGTTGGTAATTTCCATTCATCTCCGTTGATAACATTCTTAGGGTAACATTCTTGGGAATAGACTATATATTTGTTTCTAAAAAAGGTTGGTAAATTCCATTCATTGCCCCTGATAACTTTCTTTGAAAATAAAAAATATATATTGGTTCTTAAAAAGTTGGTAATTTCCATTCATCTCCGTTGATAACATTCTTGGGAAAATTATATATAGGTTTTTGAAGGGTTGGTAATTTCCATTCATCTCCGTTGATAACATTCTTGGGAAAATTATATATAGGTTTTTAAAGGGTTGGTAATTTTCATTCATCACTCTTGATAACATTCTTGGGAATAGACTACACATTGGTTTCTAAAAAAAAAGGTTGGTAATTTCTATTCATTGCCCTTGATAACTTTCTTGTGAAATAAAAATATATATTCGTTCTTAAAAAGTTGATAATTTCCATTCATCTCCGTTGATAATATTCTTGGGAAAATTATATATAAGTTTTTGAATGGTTGGTAATTTCCATTCATCTCCGTTGATAACATTCTTAGTGTAACATTCTTGGGAATATAATATATATTAGTTTCTAAAAAAGGTTGGTGCAAAAGTTGTCATTGAACACTCTTGGTAAAAAACAGTATCCTCCTAAAAATTATTCTTTACATTGGTAATTCTCATACAAAACCAGTTAAGAACGTCATCGTTGTCTTCGGGTTGGTAAAATTCTTACATCTAAGTTGATAAAACATTGCTAAAAAAAATAAAATTATTTTTCTACTTTTTATTTATAACCCATTTTGATTCAATAAAACATCTTATTGTTGTTATTGTGACCTGGCAGGTGCACTGAGGCGTGCGGACTTGGCCCGCGTGTTCACCATCATCAACCAATGCTAGACGGACATCTGGCCGGCGGTGACGCCCGGCAAGAGCTTCGACGGCGGCGGGTTCGCGCTACGGACTGGTCAGTCCATTGTCTTCACTGCCCCCGTGGGGTGGTCAGGACGCGTCTGGGGCCGGACCAGGTGCATCTTCGACCCCGCCGGCAACGGCACGTGTGAGACGGGCGCGTGCGGGACATCGCTGCAGTGCGCGTCCTAGCGTGGGCAGCGGGATGGCGCGCATCGCATCATGCACGCAGAGGCTACCGGCCCATTGTGCGCTGCATGAGAGTCTACCTGATCGATTGCACACATCCAGCCAAGCCAATCCGGATGTGCTCTCCGGAAGCTTATCGTCGACCCTGCTCCAGGCAGAGGCCCATGCCGTCGCGCCCGTCCCTCATCCCACCCCTCAACTCCGACAGCCCGTCCCTCATCCCACCCGACAGCAGCTCCCGGTTGCGCTCGTCAAGCTGGAACAAGAAGAACCTGGAAAACAAGAAGAAGATAACAATTCAGGTTATACTGCTGAAAGTGCAAGAAACAATCACTCTATTTTTCAACAAGTAGGAGTAGTAGTTGTTGAGAGTGCAAGTCTCTGAATATTTTGTGCATGTGAGCGTAATACAATTTAAATACCCTAGTACACTTGAGGTGGTACTAGTGCATACCAGATCTACTCCGGACAGATTCCAAATTCTAACTGTAAATGACATGTGGCTAGAAGAACATGTGTAAATGACAGGTTCAAAATCCATATGCATAGTCTGTGCATATGATGTACTTTGGACAATCAAGTTATTGTGAAGTTTAGTTCCATGTCTAAATTTAGTCATAGTAACACACTAACAAAGTTTTCTGAATAAAGTAGTACATGCTTAACTACTAACCTGTAAACTAAACAGAAGAAAGTTTCCTCAAAAAATGGCATGATACTACAAATGAGAAGTTTTATACTGTCATTGCCAAAGACATGTAATCATTTTGCATTTTTCGGTGGCAGGGGCTGCATTTAGGATAATAGAAGCATATTTTTAGAAGCCTTATACTCGGTGGCAGGGCAGCACCTGGGTTGTCAATCACCTCTATGAATACGGGTTAACTTTGCTTTGACAAAGTGTGAACTGAAGCAGTGGAGAGTTCTATTCCCCTGAGCTATGGTCTACCATATCCGCTGCCAGCTCCACATACATAACAACACTGAATTGTTACTGCAAGGATAGAAACAACACAATATAAACAGAAGCATGGGAAAAAATATTATAGATAATTAAGAGGGGGACATATGCAACAATGACATAATTCTTTTACTTATTATATATTTAGGAATCAGGATATCTCATGCAACCAGATCTGATATAAAGCATGCTAATCGGTTTAACTCATATATGTTCACGGTCCAATTATTCACCGTAAAAACAGCGATCTCAATAGATTTATTGGAAGTTATATAACATGATTTTATGCTACTGTCATGGTAAAGAGGAAATTAAACATAAAAGATTCACAATATCTACTAATCATATTGGTACTACCCGTAGCAAGAAAATGAGAGCATCACCGGTTTCAGCATCCACAACACAACTCCTTTGCATGAATATTTTCTCTTCCATGATTCCTGCATTTAAAGAGGAACTTGCCATAGTGTGATTGAGGGAAACAAGAAGCTAGCAATACTAAGGTATTTCAAGCACGGGATGTTGCCTTAATCTGAGATTTTAATGTCATGTTTCCTATATATTTTTTTCTTCAATTACCTATGTAGAACAGGTAAGCAGTCTCGACAAAGACCGCATCTAGTGTGAAGACTGCACCGCGAGCAACACTGTCGAGGAGTAGTCTGACATGTAGCACCTTTCTTCCTCCTGTTCCTCATGCCACAACCACCTTCTCAACCTTGGCATCTATTTTTTTTTAGTCCAAGAATCGGTCAATTGCATCTTAAATCCTTTAAAAAGAAAATTCCAAGCAGTATCCATGATGATTGTGAGGGAAAACCAAAGGTACTTCATCCCAGTCCATTTTCTCCATTAGATTAAGATATGAATGTTACAACATGAGAGGCTGGCAGTGAAGAATTTTAGTAGATAAAGAAACCAATGCAGTGAATGCAACTGGAAATCCTACACCGTCAACTAAAATAGTGATCAGTAATTTCCACAGCTAAATTTGGTATTGCATATACTGTTTGCATCAAGGCAAAGAAGTGGCCTGCACCCAGGGTTTGTATCTTCAATCATTTCACAAAACAAAGATTGTTGTATCTATCAAGTGAAAAAAATAACAAATGAACAGATCAAGAAGGGATTCGGATCCAGGCACTCCAGATTGGGCACTCCATATACAGATCTGGAGCAAGGACGCCTTACCGTGCCCGTGAAGAGGGCTGCACTGTGACCGTCAGTTGCGGATCTTGGTTGGCACGACGAGAGCGCCATGTGTTCATCCTCCACACAAGCCGCACAGATGTGCGCGCCCCAGCTATCGGATCCAGCACGGATGCGCGCTGTCCCTTGGCGACCTCGCCTCTCCGTGCATCCCAGAAACTCCCTTCTCTCAGCCCATGTCATCGCCTCAGCCGGCGACCTTGCCTCCTAGCATGTGTTGGCTGGGAGGAGCTCAGTGATGTCGCATTCGTGCCGGAGAACGGGGCGGCATGGAGCCAGCGCCACGGCGAGAGGCCGACCAATCGGCGCTGCGGTGCTGGCGATTTGGGGAAGAGGCGCTCTGGAGAAATAATCATTCCCTTAATAGACTATCAACGAGGGCCGCTTCTTGCTCAACAGGCTAGACATCAGGGACATGATGGGGCGGAAGATTTGTATGTTCGGTGGCAGCGGCGGCATCGCCTGGAGTCGATGGGAAATGACGGCGGCGGCAAACCCTAACGTCACCAGTCACCATCGGTGCGGGGCTCCGGGAAATGACGAGGGGTGAGGGAAAAGGGAATAGACACGCGCACGTTCGGAAGCGCACGTTCGGAGCGAGCGAGCGCTCGCGCGCTGGTTGAAGAGCAATTTCGAGTCGTGGCTGTCGTTCCTATCACAAGTACAAAACGTTTTAAATACTACTCCCTCCATTCCATATTATAAGATGTTTTAGACTGTTTCCACGTTCATATACATACACATATATCTAGACATATTTTAGTGTATATGTACGCTCACTTTAGTGTGTATCTAGACAACATGTAAAATAGCTAAAACATATTATATTATGGAACAGAGGGAGTAGAAATTAGTAAGACCCAAGTGATGGCTTAGGGCATCCGTGGATGGATGACTATAGGGGCGATAAGATGCGTGTAGTGGCATGTTGGGCTTGTTATCCGTTATATTGTGTTGATTAAGTGCACGGGGAGAAATATCGGCTATACTATAGTCATACCCCCGAAATCTAGACGTTGATCTTTGAACCTTCGCTAATAAATGGCATGTCATGTCTATATGGTTGAAACAGGCTTTCGCCCCGCTATATAAATATAACAAATTGTGGAGCCGCTTCTGGGGAAAAACAGTAAACATCACACCCAAAAGAAAAGAAGAAGAACAAACAAGAGAAAATAACGCCGACACCGGCGGTTTGACGAAAACGGGGAGGACCCTCAACCGTTGCGCCCTCCGAAGAATTCTGCCACGCTCCTACCATCCTGGATCGCCGCGAACCAAACAACACCTCAAGAGGGGATACGACGACGACGACGTTGCTGCCTAGACTAATCCTAAGTTACCCCCGGACCCATCCTAGCGTTTCCCTCGGTTCGCAGCACGGGGGATGCATAGGAGGTATCCAACACCCTTCACGAAGGAAGGCGACACCTGCATGCGTCACCGCGTGGGTGTCGAGATGACAGGGATTTCTCCCAACCTCCAAAAGACCACACCCCCAAGCAATCCATGACGGTCAGCCAATCTTGCCGCCCGTCAGTACACGCCACCACGGTCTTGCAATCCTCACCGCCGTCTCACCGAGAACCATATCGCGAGGCCGGTAGGATCAAGAAGCAAAGGCACCGGCGAAGGTCAGCAGCACAACAGCCCCCAGGAGGGATTTGCCTCCACCGCCGCAAGGCGGTAGCCGACCGGATGTAGCCGCCGGACAAACCAGGTGAAAGATCATCTTCCATTTTGATAATTGATAACAACACAATTAGAGGACTAATTATGTTATGAAGTTTATGCATGGTTGTTTTGCAACATTTGTTTACGGTGCCCCATATTCCATGTACATTTCTCTAGGGAACCGTCATGATTCTCCGTCGTCAGAGAGCCCAAAAGGAGAATCATGTGAGGCCAAATCCAAGGGAGAGGTAGTACCGGTGAAACCACCGGTAGTACCGCTGCCTAGGATTTCCTAAGCAGGATCAGCCCCTCTGTCTGGAGCAGTGCTGCCACCGGTGGCGGTACCGGTGGTGGTACCGCCAGACAGGGCCTCTATTACAAAATGGCGGAGGTAACAGCGGAAACCACCGGTGGTACCAGTGGGTGGGGTACCGCCAAAACCACCGGTATGCACCCAGGGGCTGTGCTTCACCGGTGGAGGTAGCAATGGTGGTACCGCCAAAACATGGTTCGGGTTTGAACCGGCAGAGGTTCCAGCGAAAGGCACTGGCGGTACCGATGGGCGGTAGTACCGCTAATTCCACCGGTATTACTGGTAACGCGGAACCAGTTTCAGCAAAGAGAGAGTTGTTGGGCTCTGGGCTCCAAACCCACCGGTGGTACCGCTAGTGCGGGAAGGAGCCCAACGACTGGATGGGATAGGAGTGTATTTATTGCACTCCTTCTTCTCCCACAAGCTCTACGCTTCTCTCTCTCTCTCCTTGCCATTAATGCGAGCTTCAACCTACTAGATCTCCCACTCCGTGCACTCAATCGTGCCGATACTTTGCAGAGTGCCTTAGGAGACCTAGATCCACGATTTCACCAAAGGAATTGCAAATCCATCCACTCAATCCCCCCGGATCTTGAGAGATCTTGGGTATCTTGTAACCCTAGAACAAACCCTAGTGCTTGTTGCTTCCACCTTGATTCAAGAAGCTCCGGATTGTTGAGAGCCTCCAACTATCTTATGGAGTCGCCTCAATATTGTGTAAAGGTTTGGTAAACGCCTTCAAGTCGACCTCATAGTGGAAACGAGAATCTGTCTCACTTGAGAAGCTCAAGGAGAAAAAGGTGTGCACATCCGTGCTATTGGAGCGCATAGGTGGCTCCACACCTCTCTAACATAGACGTACTTCCCTTGGGAAGGAACTACGGGAATCATATCCTTGTCTCCTTATTTACAATTATGGTTTATCTTGTGCTTTACATATTGTTTCCGTCGCGTACTTTATTTTGTATCACATAGGTTGTTGACCCAGTTGTACATCTAGATAACCTTGTGTTTACTTGTTTATCCCAAACTAAAAAGGAAAAGAAGAAAAACTCTTAGTCGTCTATTCTGATACTTTCAATTGGTATCAGAGCCTAGGCTCTTATATCGGGCTTCACCGCCTAAGAGTATTATGGCCAACGGAGATGACCCCGAGTCTTCTAAGGAGGAGATCTCCAAAATGGCTGACACTATAGCTAACCTACAAGTGACGGTTGGAACCATCCAAACCGAATTGTCCAAGGTTAGCTCTAGTGTTGGTTCAGAGGTCTCTAGCATAAACAAGATGTTGGAGGTCATAATGGGTAAACCTCAGGGGACCTAGGGCACTCCCCATGTTTCGATGCGGAAAGTTCGGATGATGAATCTATTTCGGACATTGCCGAAATGGAAGCTAACATTTCCAAAGTCAAGGCAAAAGCCGCTAAAAAGGCTATGGTTGGGGAGAAATCCGAAGGTTCCAAGTTTTAATCGGCTAATGGTTCCGGGACTAACTCAAGAGTTACACCAGCTTCCAACTTCGACTCCATCCATCCCATTATTTCAATGCCACAAATTTTAAATGTTGGACTTCCTCCCATGCATGACACTATTGAATTTTCGTCCTGGAAGTTTGAAATGGAGTCTCACATTTTCGGCTCATGCACCGCCTTGTGGAGAAGTGTGGTTCATGGATTCCATCCTCATGACGCAAGCAACTTGACTCCTAGGGAGGACATTGAGTCCCAACTCAACAAGACCGTCCTCAATATCAAGGCTCTCCCTAGGGAGCTTCTCACTCACATCCAAGGATGAAAGACCGCCAAGGAGGTGTGGGATAGGCTTGACAGTTTGTTTCAAGGAAATGAAAGCATCCAATCCTCCAAGTATGATGTTCCTCTTGACAAGGCCAAGAACTTTGTCATGCAAGAGGATGGGACTCTGGAAGAGCTCTATAGAAGAACCGTCACCCTCGCAAATAAATTGAGGGATTTCGGAAAAGAGGAAATCACCGATGAGTGGATCAAGATGAAGTTTGTCAAGGCCATCACTCCCTTCAAGAAGAACCTTGCTACAAGCATTCGCACAAGGGCGGACTACAAATCTCTCAATTCCATTGGTGTTCTTACCGAGTTCATCGACATATCTCTATCTCACAAGAGTGTCGATGATGCCCTTGCCCGCTCAAAAGCGGTTGCTCGTGTCGAAGAGGTTGAGGAGCTTTATGATGATGAGAAGGGCTATGTGGACACATACAAAGGTGCTCACAAGTGCATTGATCTTGCTATGCATGGATATTGGAAGAGATGGGAATCTCATAAGGTTGGTGCTCCAAGACCCCCAAGAAACAAGAACTATAAGAAGAAGGGGGAGCGGCCAAGAACATGCTACAATTTTTGAAGTGCAAATCACTTTGTGAATAAGTTCTCTTTTGAGCCAAGAGAAGAGAATGAAGGCAACCTCGTTCAGAAAGATAAGACCAAGCTCCACAAAACAAGAACTACACTAGAAGAGTCCCAAGGGCTCTATATGTTCAAGAAAGGGGCCATGTTGGAAACATACATCTCCGAAGATGAAGGAGAATATGAAGTTGTAGGTGTGTCCTATGTCTCCATAGCCACATCTTCCTCTTCATCGGTCTCTTTATTTGAATACCCCAATGAGAACGCGCCTATCCGACCTACATGTCTCATGGGAAAAGCCACTTCGGTAATTTCTTCCACCTACAAAACTATTGTCGCTAATCCTCCCTCTTTATTGGGTTGTGTTGAAAATGCTGGTGAGGAGGATGATGAGTCTAAAGAGCTAGGCTATTGGTTGGCTAGCCTTGAAGGTCAAACCAAAGAGAAGATGAATGCGCTTTTAAGGCAACTTGACGAAGCTAACTCTCTTGTAGATAAGAAGGAAGAAATCATCATGACCTTGGAAAGCTATGGTGGAGATTATTCTAGAAATGACAATGAGCTTGTAGAGGCTCTTGAAAAATATATATCTATTAGATCTTCTCTTGAGGAAAAACTATCTAGTCTTGAAGAGACTTATGCTCTTTGTGTTTCTAAGCATAGGAAGGATAATGAACTATCTATTACTCTTGCTAAAACTCGTGAAAATAAAAATATTGAGCTAGGAATTGCTCATGATAGACTTGTTGATAGTCATAAAAAACTAGAAAAGGAGTTCATGTCTCTTAAAGAAATTCATGACAAACTTACCAAGTCTCGTGATAAACTTCTAGATCAATGCTCAAATAGTAAACTTGCACCTTCATCCTCAAATGATATTGTTATCTCCTCTTGCAACCCTTGTGCTAAAACTAATCTTGTCGGAGGTGAGAAAGTTCTCAATGATGTTATCAACTCTCAAAGAGTTACTAATGGAAAGGAGGGACTTGGTTTTGTCACTAAGTCAAAGAAGAAGAACAAGAACAACAACAATAAGAAGAAGGTCACTTCTGCTTCACAAAATATTGTCTTTGTGAAAGAAGGAGAGGTGATCAAGGAGAAGGAGACCAACACCATCATGGGTGGTGAGACCTATAGGGGGAGCACCACTCACAATGACTTTGCCGGAAAATATAACCACTCTTATGTTCTTATGAAATCTAGAGATGGTCATGTTTATGCTAAATATGTTGGTACTTCTTATGGTGATGATTGTCATTGGACTTTTTGGGTTCCAAAGACCCTTGTTGCTAACAAAAGAGGACCCATTGAAGGATGGGTACCTAAATAAAGAAATTGATCTCTTGTAGGGAAGTGCTTCCGGGTCGGTCCAATGGACGGTGGATAGTGGTGCATCCCAACATATGACCGGGAGCAAAGACGCAACGAGTCATCTTAATCCTCCTTCACCATATCTCAATTGCGTCACTATTGGTGATAACTCCGAGCGAAAGGTATTGGGACGAGGCAATGTGGCTATCTCAAATGATTTATCAATTAATGATGTTCTTCTTGCTGAGTCCCTCGGTTACAATATTATGTCGGTCCTTCAACTTGCAAATTGTGGCTTTATCTCTTTCTTTAATAAGTAGAACGTGATTGTCACTTGGGAAACAAATCTTAAATTTGGCTTTGTTGGGCATGTCGAGAACGACATGTATATAGTGGACTTCTCTAAAGGAAACACGTGTGCCGCGACATAACTAATGGCTAAAGTTGATGTGGGTTGGCTTTGGCATCGTAGACTAGCACCAATATGAGGACTTTGCATGACCTTCAAAGTGGCAATCATGTTCTAGGACTAACGAATGCTAAGTTTGCCAAAGATCGTGTGTGTAGCTCTTGCGTGCTTGGAAAGCAACATGGAGAACCCCACCCTAGCAAGACCACTGATACGTCACAAACGTATCCATATTTTTTGATGTTCCATGTTGTTTTAATACTATATGTTGCATGTTTCCTTTACACTTTTTTGCCATTTTTATCGTTTTTCTGGGACTAGCCTATTGACAAGATGCCATAGAGCCACTTCCTGTTTTCTGCTGTTTTTAGTTTCAGAAAAGTTGTTCTGGAAATATTCTCGGAATTGGACGATTCGAAGCTCGGAAGTCTCAGAAATCCGTCGAGTCCGGAGGGGACCTGGAGGGGGGCCACAGGGCCCCACACCATAGGGCAGCGCGCCCCCTGGCCGCGCCTGGGGGTGGTGTGGCCCCCTGACCGCCCACCGATGTTGCTCTCTCTCCTATTTATACCTCTCGGGAGGTTAACCCTAAATACCAGAGCCTTTTCTACCAAAAACATCCGCAGCGGCCGTCATCGTCAACCCTAGTTCGGGAGGGTTCTGGAGCTCCCCCCGGTACCCTGTCGGGAGGGGGAATCATCACCGGAGGGATCTAAACCACCCTGCCCGCTGATGCGCATGTAACACACGTTCGTTGGGAGACCCCAAGAGGAAGGTTTGATGAGCACAACAACAAGTTTCCCTCAAAAAGAAACCAAGGTTGAATCGACCAGTAGGAGGAAAGAGTAACTTCAGAAGGTTGATGCAATTGAGATGGTAGGGCGCACTACCGGTTTGGCAGCAATGTGGAACCTACACAACACAATCAAATCACTTTGCCCCAATGAAGCAGTGAAGCAACTACACCTCTCCGAGACCCAGCTCAATCACAGTAACATACGTTTTCATGGTATTGTTCCTAGCAGACAAGCACAATCCCTAGGAGAAATTTCCCTAGACGTAACCTTTAGAAAAATAGAATACTTCTGCCAGGAAAGGATCTCATTCGAGGTGGTGCCGTGCGAGAGTGTTTACCACACAATACTCGGACGTCCGACTTTCGCCAAATTTATGGCAAGATCATGTTATATATATAACAAGCTGAAGATGCTAGGGCCAAAAGGAGGAGTAATCACCATATCTGGAGACTTCAAATTGGCGAACGAGCTAGAGAAAGGAAACACCCATTGCGCCAAATAGGTGATTCAGATGGAAGAATTGAAGGAGCTAGCTAAAGAAGTATCGCCGACAGAAATGCCAGCAGGAAAAGAAAGCCGAAATCTGGAAGATAGTTTCAAAGCCTTGGAGAACACAAGAAAAGTTATCCTAGATCCCAAAGACCCGACAAAATTTGTCATAGTGAGAACAGGAATGACTGACAAATAGGAAAGTGCGCTCATCAAGTTCCTACGTGATAACTGGGACATTTTCGCCTGGTGTCCTGCTGATATGACAGGTGTGCCCAGGGAACTTGCTGAGCACCAACTCAAATCCCAGGATCAAAACCCGTCAAACAAGGTATCCGTCGTTTTGATGGAAGAAGACGGAAGACTATAGGCAAGAAAATTATCCGGCTTTTAGCAGCTGATTTTATCCGGGAAGTCATACATACTGATTGGTCTGCGAACCCAGTATTAGTCCCGAAGAAGGATAGTATTGTTCTTAGGACGTGTATAGATTACACCGGCTTGAACAAGTTGTGTCCAAAATATAGATTCGCGTTACCGCGAATCGATCCTATAATAGATGTCACTGCTGGCTATGAGCTTTTATGCTTTTTGGATGCTTATTCCGGGTATCATCAAATCGTATGAAGGAGGAAGACCAAATAAAAACTTCCTTCATAACCCCATATGGAACATACTATTACATAACCATGCCTTTTGGCTTGAAGAACGCAGGTGCAACATACCAGCGTTGCATGCAAAGATGCTTGCATAGTCAAATCGGCAAAAACGTCCATGTTTACGTGGATGACGTTGTTGTGCTTTCCACGGAAAAGGATACACTCCTTGAAGATCTACGAGAAACCTTCAAAAACTTGCGCACTTATAAAATGAAGTTGAATCCATTAAAGTGCGTATTTGCGGTTCCCTCGGGAAAGATTCTGGGTTTTATCGTTTCTTACAGAGGAATAGAAGTAAACCCGGAAAAGATCAAGGCAATCTTGAACATCACAAGGCCTACGTGCCTAAAAGATGTCCAAAGACTTACGGGTTCCGCAGCCACCGTTAACAGGTTTATAAGACGGCTAGGTGACAAAGCTCTGCCATTATACAAGTTGTTGAAGAAATCCGACAAATTTGAATGGACAGAAGAGGCGGACAAAGCATTAACCCAACTAAAAGAAATCTTGATGAAATCTCCGATTTTGGCATCCCCAAAAGACGAAGAACCCATGTTACTGTATCTGACAGTAACTAACAGGGTTATTAGTGCAGTAATAATCGTGGAAAGACGGAAACATGAGCAAAGTATTCCAGATCAACATCCGGTATATTACATCAGTGAGGTGTTTTCTGAATCAAAACAAAGGTATCCACATTATCAAAAGCTGGCATATGGCATATTTTTCGCATCTCGAAAACTCCGTCATTACTTCCAAGGACACTCAATAACAGTGGTAAGCAAAGCACCACTAGGGGATATTATAAACTATGCGGACGCAACAGGGAGAGTAGCCAAATGGGGCATTGATCTCGCTGCGTTCGACGTTAAGTACCATCCCTAGATGGCAACTAAATCCCAGATGTTGGCAGATTTCGTGGCTGATTGGACAGAAGCAATGGAAAACACACCAGTGCCGGAGTCGGAATATTGGATCATGCATTTCGATGGAGCTTTACAAGAAAAGTTAGAAAAATCACAGAAGGAGGAAAAGTAAGGCGTGATGTAAAAGTACAAGACAAACCTTGGTAAAATAGCAAAAAACTTACCCAGGATTTTATCCATCTCAATGCCTTCTTCAAGGCATTAGTTGAGGGAATTTTCCAAATCCCGGATGGTCGCCTTATCCTTCTCAGCTTGGGAGGAAGCTCGGGACTCGACAATACCAATAGCCAGTTGGCTAGCCTCCACGTCTTTCTAAAGCTTTACCGTCATCTTGTAAAGCTCCGAATTTTCCTTGCGGAGGTTTTCGACATTGCCAGCATCTTTAGAAATTAGTTTGGCTTTGGCCAAAGAAGCTGAAAAGAGTGAAAAGTGAAGACTTCAAAACTGGTAAAAAGACTTAGAAAAAATTCAGAAAACATCAGCACAAATGAATAAGACATTTACCTGCTGAATCCTTCAGCTGTTGCTGAACTGAGGCCAACTCCGAGTCCTTGTCACTAAGAATACCAAGGAGAGATCTAAACTCCTTGTTATTAATGGTGAGCTTGTTGAAAACTTCCATATTTATGGTCTCGGCAGTTTGCTGAGACATAGATAAAGGAAAAGTTGCTTAGTCAAAAAATAAGCACACAAAAGAGAAAAGCATTAAGGCAAAAAACAGAAAGAATACTTTTGTCTTAACGCTTGGGGGCTAGAGGTATTTACCTGGCTCATCCTTTGCAAGCTCGCGATATTCTCAGAAAATTCCTTAGCATATTCTGCAAAGGTAATTCCTATATGGTGGAGGCCGTCTTGCATGACCTGGCGAGGCAAGAATACGTAATTTTTCCTAACAATAAGTCCGCCTTGTGGCCAAGGACGAATTAAGGGAGCAAGGGCAAAGTGTTTTTTCGCCCACGGATGAATATACCCGTGTTCGTCAAAACAATCTTCTTGCTTTACCTTGAACTTGTCGTCAAAAGTAGGGATGGGCTCTTCCTTGGGAAGATTCGAAGGCCCAGCCTCTTTCGGCACTGCCCTTTCCCTCACATCCATGTCGGGTGCAATGGGCTAGCTGGACTGCAAGGGATATTCTTCTTCCCGTGCAGTCGAGTTTTCCTCCCCAACCTCTATTGGAGTATCTGGAGCAGCGGCGGGGGACGGCTTTATTCCTCTCTGGGAAGCAACCTTATGTTTCTTCCGGCCTTTTCCCTTCAAGGTAGTAGGAGCAAGGCTAGAAAATAAAGAAGGAAAGGAAATCCGAGATTTGAGATTCCGAGAAACAAAAACATGCCACAAAAAGCATATGAATGAAAAAGCCCGGGTTTTTAGCTGGAAGTGGCGACGGCCACGCCGTCAAGATTGATAAACTCCTGAGTGGCAGACGACTTCTTGCGCTTCCGCCCTCCAGAATGGAAATTGGCACGTAGTGCAGCCAACTCGTCATCGGTAGCGAGTTCTGCCTCATAAAGATCAAGAAGCTGTAAAAAGAAGCAAAGACCGGATTAGAATAAAAAACATCCGAGAAAAAGAAGACAAAGATTCAAGAAATTTCCCAAAGGACAAAAGTATACCTTTGGAGTAGGGTTTGCGGCGTGATACATTTGCCGGCTCTCCTCGTATTGGTCGCAAGTAGAGACCAGCTGGTTCACGCGCTTATTGAACTCCTTCTTCGTTAAAGCACTCTTCGTCGACCTTATCGCATCGTCGGGGCCCGTGTATTCACACATGAGCCGCTTTGCGTGATAGGCAAGGGGCTGGATCCGCCTTCCGAACCAGAAAAGGATTGTATCCATGCCGGTTAGTGCACTACTAGGGAAAAGCTTACCCCAGGCGAACAGAAAAGGGCTACCACAGGCGCATTTCGGTTCGCCTGGGACCATATCGCCAGCGGTAATGGCTTACTCCAGGCGAATAGTGAAATGCGCCTGTGGTAAGTTGGCATACCCCAGGCGAATAGGCCTTGTGCTCCTGGGGTAATACTTTTACCTGTGGCGAACAAGAGATGCGCCTGGGGTACCGTATTCGGTTCGCCTGGGGTATGGTTTTGCTGTATCAAAATATAAAAGATATCAAAATAACAGAATTACAGGAAAATGACAGAAATAAGTCTCAAAATGACAGAAATATACCATAGTCTCAAAATGACAGAATTAAGTTTTATAACAGAAATATTTTCGATCATCAACACATAGTCTCGATCCGAACCACATAGTTCAACAAAATTACAGAGTCTCGAAAAGAACCATACTACTAATTAATAAATCCAGGAGTTAGCTAGTGAGATGAAAATGATTATTTGTTCTAATTTGGGCTGATGTAGTGGATGACCATCATCATGTCCAAGTTGGGGATGTCAGTATCCCTCATGGTGATCAGAATAGCTCGGCCAGCCTCCATACCAACTCTTGCGGAATGGAACTGCCTCCATGCTTGAGAGTTGAGGATGACGCGACCATCAGCATTATCCCTGGTGATCGGAACTGTGGTGACATCTCCTGATTCTCCACGGCGTACTCCAATGGTACCTTTATGCTCCATGCCAGCACTGTCCGCTACCGCCATAGGTATTTTCTAGAACACACAATTCCAAGAAAGAATAAAAGCACAATGTCACATACCGGCCACATTATAACATAAGCAACTATAGGAATAAGAAAATGTTAAAAAACATACCATGAGATGTCCATTGGAGATGTTAGTGTTGGTGATGCGATGCACGAAAGGGGACCCGATGTAGCTATCTATCTGGGCAAGTCTCTGAAGGACACGGTCCTTCTCAAGCTCGCTAAGATTCGCTCTTTGAGTAACCACCACATGTTTCCATGGGTCCTCCTCGTCCATATCATCCTCAGTGTCCATATCATCCCCAGTGTTCTCAATTTCCTCCTCACTCCCGCCATCCTCGCTCGCAATCCCGCCCATATACAGAATTTTGATACGAGGTTGCGGTCCTTCCATAGAGAAGTGAATGTAATCACCTCCGCTTAAATTGTACTTGGCGATGATAGCCTGCAATTGTTCCCCGCAGAAGTAGGTCCTGTTTCTTTCTTTCTTCACTCGAAGAATGTAAGTGGTCCCGTGAACATTGAAATCCACGTTATTGCCAACTAACTCGTTGAACTCTTCGCGAATATTGCATGGTAGAATCTAAACAAGAAATATAAAGAATCTTTTGTTAAGAAACCCAAGTCTCAAGCTAGATAGTAAAACGAAAGAACAAGTTAACATAAAAAGAATTGTTAATTACCAACGAATCAACGTCACCGTCGTGGAGCTGAAGCATAAAAGAAGTCCCGGTGAATCGTCCTTGGGCACATCAGGACCGACATACTTCGCAAGCCATGTTCTATTAAATTAAGAAAGTACACATAGAGGTTAGAGGAGCATAGCTATCACAAAACAAAGACAAATGGCAGCACCTACCTATCACAAAACAAATGCACAAAAGCTATCTACTTTACTGGAATATCCAAAAACAATGCTGCGTGTGGTACCACCAGATTACTGTGTTCTAATTGCATGCTGGGGTTTGAACGCAGATAGAAAAAAGGATAAATGAGATGGGGACAAAAGTGATGGGTGCTTAGCCAAATAAAAAACTCCAGAACATGCTATCGATCCGAACGCTCGTTGCTATGAATTTCCTCTGTTTCCTCGTTCCTAAGTTTTGCGTTTACGTTCCTACATTGGGGACATATACCATTGATCCACAACGAAAGCAAACATTCCTCTGGATCCACGACGACGGGAGCACCGCGGCCACCAGGAGCAGGCGCACATCCTCTGGATCCACAACGACAACGGGAGCACCGCGGCCACCAGGAGCAGGCGCACATTCTCTGGATCCACAACGACGACGGGAGGGCCGCGGCCACCAGGAGCAGGCGCACATTCTCTGGATCCACAACGACGACGGGAGGGCCGGAGTGGGCTGGGATGGAGGGGGATGGGAGGGAGGGGGATGGGAGGGAGAGGGGCTGACCTGGATCAACAACGACGACGACGACGGAGTGGGCGACGACCTGCTCTGCTCCTCCTCGACACTGGCGACGGCGGCGGCGTGTGGGTGCGTGTGGGCGCGGGTGCGGGTGCGGGTGAGATCTGGTCACTTAAAATACTAAAGCACATTGGCACCGGTTTGTGATACAAACCGGTTCTAAAAGGATCTGTCCACGGGGCCCCCCACCCCTGCCGCAAATGGCCTCAAGGCCTTTAGGACCGGTTTGTGATACAAACCGGTTCTAAAAGGATCTGTCCACTGGGCCCCCCACCCTGCTGCAAATGGCCTCAAAGCCTTTAGGACCGGTTTGTGATACAAACCGGTTCTAAAGGATCTGTCCCCTGGCCCCCCCATAAGCCCTCGCGGTTGCTGCAAAAAAATGAGAAAACCTTTAGGACCGGTTTGTGGTACAAACCGGTTCGATAGGGTCTGTCCCCTGGCCCCGCTCTGCACAGCAAATGGCCGCAAGGCCTTTAGAACCGGTTTGTATCAAAGGCCTTGCGGCCATTTGCTGTGCAGAGCGGGGCCAGGGGACAGACCCTACCGAACCGGTTTGTACCACAAACCGGTCCTAAAGGTTTTCTCATTTTTTTGCAGCAACCGCGAGGGCTTACCCCAGGCGCAGAGGTTCGGCTTTCGCCTGGGGTATGTGTTATACCAGAGGCGAACACTGCTCTATTCGCCTGGGGTAAACGAAGAGTGCCAGGGTGTGGTGTTGGGTGGCCCTGCCACACTTTACCCCAGTCGCTTCCGTAGTTTGTTCGCCTGGGGTAAGGGACTTACCGCAGGCGCATCGCTCCGCTGTTCGCCTGCGCTAAGTAGCCCAGGCGCGTCTACTTTCGTGTTCGCCTATGGTAGGATATGCTGCTATAAGCAAATCTCTAGTAGTGGTGGAGGGGTGGAAGAGACGAGTTTTGCGATCCGCCTCTTGATCCTCGTCAGGTCTAGAGGCAGAACCTGGACCGCGTCCAACGCCCAATTATCTTGGGGCGTGGCCGCGGAATTGACGAAAGGTGGAATGCCCGTTTTCTTTCCAGGAAATGGAACATCCGCGTGATAGAAGAATGAGCCCATCCAGAATTTGACGGACTCGGAAGATTTTATCTTGGGGAACCAATCCTCCCTATTCCTACGGAGATTGAACGATATGGTCCCGCAAGTCGAAAGTATTCCTTCAGAAGTATTGCGTTTAACGTTGAAGCAATACTGGAAGAAAGCCAGGAGGGGTTCTATCCCTAGATAACCCTCAAACAGGGCCTGGAATCCGGCTAAATAAAGGATGGAGTTTGGCGGAAGGTTGTGTTGTTGGATCATATAGTGCTCTAAAACCTGGCAGAAAAAGGCGGAAGGCGGAAAGCCCATACCTCTATTGACGTGAGATGCTAGGAGGACGCGTTTGGTGGGTTGCGGAGACGGATCGACGTCGTCTTCGTTCACACTCCATTTTTCGTTTATCACAAAGACGTCCTTCTCCATTCCCGAAAGAAGGGTTGGAACCACATTAAAGTGGCTCCAATTTCCGGCATTTTCTTCAGTTTCTTCCTCGCCTCCGGAAGCGGTGGCGGCGAGCTCGCCGCCGAGAGAAGTGTTTCCCCTCCTCCATGGATTCGGGAAACAGAGGAGGAGGAGGATAAGGAGGAGTTCTGGACGGCAGCGGCACTTCGTCGGTTGCGGGAGGCGGATCCCCGCCCGCCGGCTCGCTGGTGGCACCCTCTGGTGCGTTCGCGGTGGTGCGCAGTGGGGAGTCGAAGATGGGGTCGAGGTCGTTTATTATATCTTTGTTTTCAAGGGCGGCGGTCAAGGAGTCGGAAGCTCGGGGAGATCCTCCGGTGACCATCTTCGGGGGGCGCGGCCGTGAATGGGATCCTACGATGGTTTTCCGGAGATGAGCTCGGGGGCTCGGGACACTATTTTCTGGAACTTGAGCTCAGGGCGCAAGAGCTTTGAGGCTCTAGATGCTCGAGGTGGAAGAAGGTGCGGAAGAGGAAACGGAGCCTCCGAGACGGCTATTTATAGCCAGGACGCGCGGATATTAGCTCCAACGGCTATTTTAGCCATTGGATGCGCGACACGTGTAGCGCCCGAAAATTCCGGGAAATGAGGGTACGGGGTGATTATTGCTATCGCCTCGTTTCCCGCGAACGAATTTGTCAGAGGATATGGTTTCAGGATTTGACTGAACCCAAACGTCCATGACATCAGCAGGATTTCATCGCTGATGTCACGAAGTTCCTTCTCCGCGAAGGCTCATGGAAGAAAAGCCGAATTTCGGTAAAATTCGAGTTTTGGGTTAAGAGATCTTTTGATGAAAGAAGAATCAAGACAAAACGCCGACATTTCTTAAAAAGAATGCCAATGAACGAAGAGCGGCAGAATGACGTCTTAATCCTTCTTGGGGGCTACTGTCGGATATATGCCGATTAGGAGTATGTCTGGCATTGGCCTAAAAGCCGGATTACCAGGGTGCCCCATAGGTAGGGGTGGGCATAAAAAACCGAGAAACCGAACCCGAACCGAGACCGAACCGAACAAACCGAATTATAAGGTTAATTCGGTTTTCGGTCCATATATCGGTTCCCAACTTTAGAAAACCGAAATTATATCGGTTAGTTCGGTTTTTAGTCCATGTTAACCGAACTGAACGAAAAGACCGATTCATCATGCGATCAAATATTTCAAGACCATGAGACAATCTATATCTAGGGAAATAAATTAGTTCTCCCATTAAAAATATCTATCATTGCCAACACAATCTCCACCCAAATACTATTTATTGCTTTTTCTTATGCAACTATAATTAAAGTTCACAACAAATACATACCCATCCATATGTCGTGTAATATTAGCTGCCATGACACTAGGTTCACACGTCAATGTCGTCACGGCGAGGCTCCGCAACCCTATTCACACATTTTTGCTATCTATTTCTTGATTTCAATCTTTTGCATCTTACCATCTCGGTTAATTCGGTTTAAACCGAAAACCGAACCGAATTTCTAAAGAACCGAATTGTCGGTTCCTGAAAAATGATAGGTTAATTCGGGTGTCACTTTCTAAAAACCGAATTATTATGGAAGCCGAAAAACCGAACCGAAAAGGCCGAAAGAACCGAATGCCCACCCCTACCCATAGGTAATAGATCATAGTCCATTGGGCTGCCCAGTAAGCTGATGCGCAAGAAGACGGATTCTAGAAGAACCCGGACCACGGCCCAAAGTGGTGCGGCTTGGACGAGAAGACAGATTCCTTACTTTCCAAGTTAGATACTTTCCGTAGTCTTCTAGGTTTCTTTTTTTATAAGCCCTAATCGGGCTATCTATATAAATCCAGACGGGAGCAAGAATAGAAAGAAGAAAATTAGCTAGAAGACAAATCTCTGTTGATCCTCGTCGAGTTAGCGAAACCATACTCACATTGTACTCTTTATACTTCAGGCTTCAACCCTTATTTAGTGAGATTGCAGGAGTAGGAACGCCGCCTAGTTTCGTCGTACCAAACATGGGTAAAACTCGTGAAGGGAATATGCCTGAGAGGCAATAATAAAATGGTTATTATCTTATTCCTTGTTTATGATGAATGTTGATTTCTCATGCTAGAATTGTATTAACCGGAAACGTTGATACATGTGTGTTTAATAAACAAACAATGGTTCCTAGTAAAGCCTCTCTTTTAACTAGCTCGTTGATTAATAGATGATCAAGGTTTCCTGATCATGAACATTGGATGTTTTTAATAACGGGGTCATGTCATTCGAAGAATGATGTGATGAACATATACCCAAAGTGAATATAGCAATGCGATCAAGTCATTAAGTTTACATTGTTATATCAAACATTCATAGTAACTTATTCCTTAGACCATGAGATCATGTCAATCACTGATACCGGAAGGGTGCTTTGATGTCATCAAACGTCACACCGTAACAGGGTGACTATAAAGGTCCCGTTAGGTATTCGGAAAGTATTAGTTGAGGATCATGGATCAGGAGTGGGATTTGTCCATCCAAAATGACGGAGAGATATACTCTAGGCCCTCTCGGTGATATCACATCGACACCGCTTGCAAGCACGTGATATGATCAGAAGGATGTTATATCATGGGAACGAGAAAAGAGTAATTACCGGTAACGAGATTGAACAAGTTATGGTTGATACCAATGATCGAATCTCGGAAAAGTAAAATATCGCGAGACAAAGGGAATTAGTCACGACGTTGATGGTTCACACGATCACGAGAGTCATCGTTGAATATATAGGTGTCATCACGGATCTCCAGATCCCGCTGTTGATTATTGATCGGAGAGGAGTCTCGATCATGTCTATCTTATTCGCGAACCGTAGGGTGACACACTTAAGGTTCGATGATGCGTTTGAGAGGATACGGAACATCGAAGAATATTTTGGGCAGCACCGAAATTGTTTCGGGGAAAATTGAAAAAGTTTAAGGGGTTTTTCGTCGAATGGTTGTTAATAGAATTAACAAATGATTCGAGGTGCTATATGCAAATGTTTGTTGATGGAATTAACAAATATAAATAAAGAAATAAAATGTTTTATTTATTTATTAAAGGAAAACCTTTGGATTTTTCAAGTGGGAAATAATGGGAGCATGAGTGGGCGTGATTGGAGCTTCCACTCACATGAAGAGGGAAGAGGTGGGGGCACCACCATGGCTGGCCGCACCCCCTCTTGGGCTGCCTCCCCCTACCCTATAAAAGGAGGGTGAGAGCTCCTCTTCTCCACACACTTGTCCGACCTCCCTTGCACTTCACCCGCTGCTCAATTCCATGGTCTCCGGCTTGGCGAAGCCCTGACCGTGGGATTCTTCACCACCACCACATCGTCGTGCTGATGGAGTTCCGAGGGATCCTCTACTTCCGCGCCCCGCTGGATCGAGGGAATGGAGGTCGTCATCAATCGTACGTGTGACCGATCATGGAGGCACCGCCAGATTGCGGTGCACATCTTCTGGCTCTCGGGATCGGTGTGAGTACGACTACGCCAACAACGAGATTTGATCTCATAACGCTTTGTGTCTTCAAGGGTATGTGTTCTCCTTAACCCTCTATTTGCCCGTTGCACTTCGTCTTCTAGATTAGATCTTGGCCTTTCGGGTGTCTCTTGTGTAGGAAATTTTTGGTTTTCTTTGCAACGACCCCTTCAGTGGTATTAGAGCAGGATCTATGCGTAGATGTTTTGTACGGGTAGAACACATAGGTGTATGTGGGCGTTGATGATCATGTTATTGCCTCTTTGAGTATTTTATGATCTTAGTGGCATAGTAGGATGAAGCTGCCCCAGACTAAGTTTACGTGTACTATGTACGCGAGAATTGTCTCACTTGTGGCTAAGGGGGTGTCCGTTTCTCCTACTATAGTTAAGATCTAATCTACGAAGGGTTGTTAAAAATATGTTTATCAATTTTGTGGTTGATGTTCATAGGTATGAACGGTTCTATCCTCGAAAACCCTAAGCCACGTAAAATATGCAAAAATAAATTAGAAGCGTCTAACTAGTTTTTGCTGGGCATGTGATGTGATATGGTCAATGTTACAATTTGATTATGAGATGATCTCTTTTTTAATTATTGATATACCGGAAGGTATCCATATGGTTGTCTTATTATTGATGGACAATCAAGATTGGGGTACAATGGAACTTGGTACCACGCCGGTGGAATGATGGACATCATACCATGATGCACATGATGAAGATCAAGTGCAAGAAGGACCATATCATATCACGTTATCCTTACATGTGATGGTAATCCTTTTTATGCATATTATTTTGCTTAGATAGCGACGGTAGCATTATAAGATGATCCCTCTCACTTATCAAGATAATAATGTGTTCTTACTTAAGTATGCACCGTTAAGAAAGTTCGTCGTTTTGAGACACCACGTGATGATCGGGTGTGATAGACTCAACGTTCGCATACAACGGGTGTTTTCAAGCCTTAGCATGTACATACATGGCCTTGAAACACACGCAATACTACGGTTCTACTTGGCGAGCCTAGCATGTACAGACAAGACCTCGGAACACGTAACCGAAAGGTAAAGCATGAGTCGTATGGATGATATGATGAACATGTCGATGTTCGCCTTTGAAGCTACATAATCTCACATGATGATCAGTTTTGGTGTAGTGAGTTTTGTTCGTGTAATCACTAAAGACGACTAAGAGGGATGTTGTTTTTGAATGGGAGTTCATGGTATAATTTTGAATTAACTTGAACTTATTTATCATGAACAACAAATCAAAGTATTTGCACAAATTATAGTATTCATTGGCATCCACAAAACTATCATACACTTAGATTGTTAATTGAGATATAACTTCTATGATCTGGTAAAAACCATTTAAGATTGGTACCGTATTAGTGAAATTTAAAATTGAGTCTTATTGTAGATTTTGGGTATTTCCTACCTAGCTCCATATGATTAATGATTGATTGATCTAGAGAGCAACCAATTCCTACTTAGAATCCAGAGTCATGGTTGTTTCCGTATTACTTTATCTTCAAAAGAATGTTTTGTTGGTCAAGGTGATTTAGGAACTGAAAAGAGTTGTTTTCAGAAACAATCAAGTGAAAGATATATTGATATCTAGAAACTTATTTGTATCAACATGACTGAGTATAATTTAGCGTGACAATGTATGCTTATATTATTTGAATATATGCAATTATTGAAGACGCTAGGCGTTTGAATATTCCAAGAAATTGGGCGCTAAACATTATCGTCTAAATTCCTTCCTTCGAGCTATAGTAGCTTAATCATAAAATTGTTATGATGGAATGGATTAAAAGGTATAGGTAAAAATCGTTTACCTTGCTTGGAGATTGCTAAGAGTGGAATCTGGAAGAATGCTATTAATATGGTGATATTAGTAGAACAATCAAACTCAAAATATGACTCAATGGGTGATAGTATATGACTAACACGCCAAGTAAAATGTGCTAGTATGACTAGCATTGTTTGATGTTGAATGATTCTTCTGTAAAGGAAAGGGAATATCGAAAATAGAATTACAAAAAGATATA
Source organism: Alopecurus myosuroides (assembly GCA_028641055.1). Taxonomy (NCBI): domain Eukaryota; kingdom Viridiplantae; phylum Streptophyta; class Magnoliopsida; order Poales; family Poaceae; genus Alopecurus; species Alopecurus myosuroides. Next base: position 269,451,449 of record CM054057.1, on the reverse strand, counting down.
TGTCAGAAAAAGAAGATAACTGAAAGTCCAGCTCCGGAGTATATGCTTGATATACAAGTTATAGATGTATTACTAGTTAACAAAATATTTTTGGGTATTTTGATACCACATTGGTTGGTATGAGTTGCCATACAAAGCAACGCAATGCAATAAATACAAGGGACTAAGAGGAACTAGTAATAGATGTGGAATCGATTATGACAAGAACAGAAATAAAGTGTTATTATGTTCATTGTCGTATCGAACCAAACATTAAAGATTTATTTTAAGAACTTAATAAGTTGTTATTTTGTTCTGATCTTTTGTGAGAACAAATGAGATTGTTCAAACTACGACCATATTCCATAATTGATGGATATGTTAATATAAATCATGTTGGTAAAGTAAACATCTATAAGACTAAATGCTAAACGTTGCAAGACGTAAAAGAGTTTCACTTAAATTGTGACACCACCATTTTAGTTCATATCAGAAAGGAAAACATGAAGGAACTCCATATTGATGGACTTCCAGAGTCATTTTGTTTTGAATAAATTGACGCTTGTGAGACCTCTTCCAAAACATGACTAAAATTCCGTTCATAGGCCAAAGTAGAATGGACGACTAATTTAGTGGAGATTATACATATTGATGTATATAGTCCATTATGTGTAGTCATGTATGGTGGATTAATTTTTCCTTCATTAAATTATGTCGATGATTTGAGTAGATATGTGAGTATATCTATTTAAAGAGAACGGAGTTTGATATTTTGAATTGGTTCAAATGGTTGTTAATACGAATTAAAAATCATTATAACAAGATAATCAAGTATTTATGATTGGATCATAAAGGATAAAGTTTGAGTTACAAGTTTAGCAAAACATCTGAGAAGTTGCAGAATTGTTCTACAACTTATATTACTCGAATTACCCCACATTAGTTTGGAGTGTTCGAGAGACAAAATCAAACCTTGTTTGACATGGTAAGATAAATAAAAATGCCATTATAATTTTGTAGTTTATATATTAGTGACAACCGCTTTTACACTAAAAAGAGCGCCATCATGATCCATTGAAATTGACACCATATAAGATATGGTTTGGGTAATGACCCAAATTGTCTTTTTCTTAAGTTTTGGTATGCATAGCTTGTGTAAAATGTTTACAACCAAAATGGGATACATATATGTTTATAAGTTTATCCCAACGAATCCATTTTGTATTTCTCCTATCACCGACCAAAGACAAATGTTGTTTGTCAGAAGGGGTTGATTTCTCGAGAAAATAGTTCTTGCAGAATAAGTGAGTGGGAGGACAGTACAAACTCAACGAGATTACGAGAATCGTCGTTACCATGTCAAGAGTAGCGCCTCACTAGAAGTTGTTCCAGGGTTTCCTATTTTGACTAAGTAGACGAAGCTACATGTGATTGTAGATACTTCGAATGAGTTTGCGAACTGAACCACAAAAGTCCTAAAACTTTATACTTAGACCAACAGGTGGTTTAAGAGTAAAGTGTTGTTTTGACAAGAAAAGGACATGGACCTTATAAAGGAAGCAAATGATTGCCCCTGACTTCGTAAAATTGACTATGAGTCATTATATCCGCCATAGTATCCTTGTATGTATATCAAGTATGTGACTTGGTATACCTTTCGATAGGCATGATGCCTAACAATAGCAAAAGGGTCTATATAGTGACAAAGACGTGGATTTTTACATCCTTTGAAAGTTGTACTTATCGAAAAGATGTTTTCAACGAAGTTCAAAGAGTTGACTACTACAAGATTTTGATCTTCCGTAGTGATGCTTTAGTCTTTGCGGATAGTTCTAGCAAAAGTTGCATATTATGATATGCAGTTGAATAACAAAACCAACTTTCCTCTCAAGGAAGTTTAATCGAGGATGTGTACTTGACACAGTCTGAGAGTTTTGTAAAATTCAAAAAGGTTGCTGGAAAGGTATGCACACTTCAATGGTTGAAGTGAGCATAACTAAGTTGGAATCTTTACCTTAATGAAGTTATCAAAAGAGTTTGATTTCATCATGAACGATAAAGATTCTTGTAGAGTTACAAGAAATTAAGTGGGAGCGCTATGACATATTTCCAATAACTTATGTATATGACATATGGTTGATTGGAAGATGTGTATTTTAAATTAACACGGTTAAGATTTTCATGTTGATGAAAGGCTTAGAAGATATTGGGCATCGATATCTATAAGAGATGGATTGAAGCGCCTGATATGATTGAAGCCAAATTACATAGATGAAATATTGAAGTAAGTCAATATGGAAATGACAAGAAGGAGTTCTTGTCACATGGAAAACAATTGAGCAATATTCAAGTGTTTAGACACATGATGAGCATAATGAAATTGAGATTTCTAAGTCACATTTTCCATGCTATGTACACAACCAGATGATTATTGTGCTATAAAAGGTTATAGCAGGATAATTCATATGATGATTAGACAACAGTGGGAGAGATCCTTATGCTATTTTAGAAATGCTAAGGATGTGTTTTCCTATATAGTAATGACAAACTATTTGTTGTAATATGTTACACTAATAGTCTTGTCATATATTCAAATAATTTTATCTCAATTAAAAATGTGGTGAAGGGTAGCACAATAGGCTGGAAGAAAATTCCATGCTGGATTTTAAAGAGTTTTAAAATTAAAATATTGTGACAGATACTACAACAAAGGCTAAAGTATATCGTTGTGTTGACAACTGATAATAAGCGTATTTTGTGTCAAGGAGTTCTTTACTGAACTTGGTGAATTTCCAAGAATGCTGACACTATGAAGCTACATTTTCACAATGTTAGTAACATTGGTTTAAGCTGAGGAATTAAGGTCTCACCGGAACTTGGTGAATTTCCAAGAATGCTAACGCTATGAAGCTACATTTTCATAATGTTAGTGACATTGGTTTAAGCTGAGGAATTAAGGTTTCAACGATTGACCAAATATGTAGAAAGCCATCTCATTAGAGAATGAGTGACGCGTGTAGACGCAAATAACATGCAAATGCAATAGGACCTGAACAGTTCAGATCTTTTTGATGATGTTTACCATATGCGAAGCATGGTAATAACACTGGAACGCCATATGTGTTAAGTGCTTACAGACTAGATTACTGACTCTAGTACAAGTGGGAGACTGAAGGGAATATGCCCGAGAGGCAATCATAAAATGGTTATTATCTTATTCCTTGTTTATGATGAATGTTTTTTTGTCATTCTAGAATTGTATTAACCGGAAACATTGATACACGTGTGTTTAATAAACAAACAATGGTTGCTAGTAAAGCCTCTCTTTTAACTAGCTCGTTGATTAATAGATGATCAAGGTTTCCTGATCATGAACGTTGGATGTTGTTAATAACGGGGTCATGTCATTAGAAGAATGATATGATGAACATATACCCAAAGTGAATATAGCAATGTGATCGAGTCATTAAGTTTACATTGTTATATCAAACATACGAAGTAACTTATTCCTTAGACCATGAGATCATGTCAATCACTGATACCGGAAGGGTGCTTTGATGTTATCAAATGTCACACCGTAACAGGGTAACTATAAAGGTGTCGTTAGGTATTCGGAAAGTATTAGTTGAGGATCATGGATCAAGAGTGGGATTTGTCCATCCAAAATGACGAAGAGATATACTCTGGGCCCTCTCGGTGATATCACATCGACACCGCTTGCAAGCACGTGATATGATCAGAAGGATGTTATATCATGGGAACGAGAAAAGAGTACTTGTTAGTAACGAGATTGAACAAGGTATGGTGATACGAATGATCGAATTTCGGACAAGTAAAATATCGCGAGACAAGGGGAATTAGTCACGACGTTGATGGTTCACACGATCACGAGAGTCATCGTTGAATATATAGGAGTCATCAGGATCTCCAGATCCCGATGTTGATTATTGATCGGAGAGGAGTCTCGATCATGTCTATCTTATTCACGAACCGTAGGGTGACACACTTAAGGTTTGATGACGCATTTGAGAGGATACGAAATATCGAAGAATATTTTGGGCAGCACCAAAATTGTTTCGGGGAAAATTGAAATAGTTCTAGGGGTTTTTCGTCGAATGGTTGTTAATAGAATTAACAAATGATCCGAGGTTCAATATGCAAATGTTTTTTTAATGTAATTAACAAATATAAATAAAGAAATAAAATGTTTTATTTATTTATTAAAGGAAAACCTTTGGATTTTTCAAGTGGGAAATAATGGGAGCATGAGTGGGTGTGAGTGGAGCTTCCACTCACATGAAGAGGGAAGAGGTGGGGGCACCACCATGGCTGGACGCACCCCCTCTTGGGATGCCTCCCCCTCCCCTATAAAAGGAGGGTGAGAGCTCCTCTTATCCACACACTTGTCCCACCTCCCTTCCACTTCACCCGGTGCTCAATTCCATGGTCTCCGGCTTGGCGAAGCCCTGACCGTGGGATTATTCACCACCACCACGTCGTCGTCCTGCTGGAGTTCCGAGGGATCCTCTACTTCCGCGCCCCGATGGATCGAGGGAACGGAGGTCGTCATCAATCGTACGTGTGACCGATCACGGAGGCACCGCCGGATTGCGGCGCACATCTTCTCGCTCTCGGGATCGGTGTGAGTACGACTACGCCAACAACGAGATTTGATCTCATAACGCTTTGTGTCTTCGAGGGTATGTGTTCTCCTTAACCCTCTCTTTGCCCGTTGCACTTCGTCTCCTATATTCGATCTTGGCCTTTCGGGTGTCTCTTGCGTAGGAAATTGTTTGTTTTCTTTGCAATGACCCCTTCAACTCGGTGTTCTCGTTTGTCGTATTATCATGCCCCCCCGCGGTTCTACCAGTAGGCTCATGTCTCCCCCGTCTATAAACTCTACTATGATGTCTTGACAGTTTTCAATCTCACCGGTTTTGCTGAACAGAAAGAGGTTAAACGTATGGTGTGGAAAAAAGTATGAGAACAATATGAAAACAGTAGCAGCGGTGTGAAAGAAGTGGAAGAAGTGTGTGTGTGTATTATCAGTTTGAGAAAATGGACCGGGGTCCACAGTTCACTAGAGGTGTCTCTCCATTCACGGTGGGCATAAAACCCGACACTCAAACCCGACTCCCGAATAATCCGAACCCGATCCCGAATTGCCCGAACCCAAAATTCCCGATCACTTTCTCGGGTAGTTGTTATGTGAACCCGAATATATTTAGGGTAATTTGGATATGTAGTGATGTCTCCCGAATATCCCGACAAAATAAAAAGCCCACAAGCCCAGGTGCGAAACGCCAGTCGTTTTCAGCCCAAGTCACCTAGCGATAGGCTATCTCTCCTTGCCCTAGCGTCTACCGCATTAGCTCTTCCTGAATCTTTTCTTCCCCGAGTCCCTAACCCAGGCTAGCAGCCGCCATGGCGCCACCTACCGGCCCCAGTTGCCACAGCGCCGGTGCGGCTGTGTAGATCCACCATCTCCATCTGCAAGCTTGCGTCGGTGCACCTTCGCAGCGCCGTCGCCCACTTCCCCACTATGGCACTCCACAGCCAAACATCCCCAACTCCACGTCTCCACCACCTGCCGGCGCCTGCAAATTCCCCAGGCCACAAAGCGCACCCTTGCAACGTCGGCCACTTCTCTAGCTCTCGATCTTCCCATACCTGAAGCCTCATCCTTCTCGTTGCTGGAAAGGACGACTAGCAGTGGAGGAGGCAAGATGGCAAGCTCGACTGTTGAAGAACAATATCAACAACTAAAGAATCGAATATTATTTGTTGTTGCTGTAACTTGATGGAGAAAAGGTGCAGAAATTCTGCCGAACACACTTGAAACCTGAAGCTTTTCTTGTAAGTTTTTTCTCTTTGTTCTGAACTTTCGGGATATTCGGGAATACCCGAACCTGAACCCGAATTTTTGGGTACTCGAAGTTTCGGGAATCGTTTTTTCTAATGAAATATCGGCTGTCATTTTGTGGAACCTGAAATATTTTTTCTCGAATATCTCGACCCGAAATTTCGGGAAAACACGAACGCCCAGCGTGACTCTCCATAAAAGATAGCTAACATGCGTGGTGAACAAATTACAGCTGGGCAATTGACAGATAAAGAAACATGCATGACATAAATATTACTATGAGACTCATGCGGACATTACAAAAAAATACATAGATCGTCATCCAACTGCATCTATGACTAATAATTCACCCTTCGAATATCATCCGAACAAACGTTGGGTATTAAGTTACAAGCAACGTATAGTCACAGTAAGCAAGATGTGTAATGTAAACATTGTAAATGAAGTAAACATCGTTGTTTTTCCCTAATGGCAACAACACATCCTCCATCCGTCATGTTTCTGTCACTCGAGCATAGATGAAAAGGAGGCATGAACCCACTATCGAGCATAAATACTCCCTATTGAAGTCACTAGCATCTAGTTGGCCAGAGCATCTACTAACAATGGAGAGCATACACGATCATAAATAACCTACACATGAAGATAACATGATAGATTGATAATCAAAAGACATAGCATTCAATAATCATCGGATCCCAGCAAACACAACATGTAGCATTACAATAAGATGATCTCGATCATGTGAGACAGCTCACGCGATCTAAACATGAGGCATAAAGTGGAGAGGACAACCATATAGCTACTGCTATGGACCCGTAGTCCAGGGATGAACTACTCACGCAACACTCTGGAGGCGGGCATGGTGGTGTAGACCCTTCCGGTGATAAATTCCCCTCCCGGCCGGGTGTCGGGGAGAGCTCCAGAACCCTCCCGATCTCAGGTTGACGATGACGGCGGCCTCGGGTGTTTCTCGGGAAAAAGTGGTATATTTTTAGGGTTGACGTATCGGGGGTAATAAATAGGCGATGGCGGTGGACGCCCGAGGGGCCCACACCACCCCCAGGCGTGGCCAGGGAGCGCCGCCCTATGGTGTGGCCCCCCTCCGGGCCTCTTTGGGACTCCGTGGAACCTTCAGGAGTTCTAAGACTTTCGGGCTTCGAATTTTCCAATTCCGACAATCTTTCCAGAACAACTTTTCTGAAACTAAAAACAGCAGAAAACAGGGAATTGGCTCCGTGGCATCTTGTCAATAGGTTAGTCCCGAGAAATCCATAAAAATGACATAAAGTGTAAGGAAAACGTGTAGCATAAGGCATGAAAACAACATGGAACATCAGAAATTATAGATACGTTTACGACGTATCAACATCCCCAAGTTTAGTTCCTACTCGTCCTCGAGTAGGTAAATGACAAAACTAATTATGAGGTGACATGCTACCAATATATACTTGATTATCATAGTAATGTAAAGCATGTAAATTAGGATCAAATGAATAAAGTTTGTGGTTTATAGTTGATATCCAATAGAATAATGTATAAACCATTAGGAAAAATAAAGTAAAACTTTTCAATGAATCGATACTAAAATACAATCCACTGTGCAAAGTATATTAAAGATGATTTAGTCTTCAAGAACAACAATATAATCATCCACGACATCAAACTCTCACAACAACTCCTGTTAGGATCAAGTCAAGTGAGAACAATATGCACATATGAAAATCATTCAAATAATTGTGCACTCAAAACAAGCAAGCGTTCTGTATTGGTTCCTGGCACCAGGATGTTGTGGCTAAAAGAACATTATGGGGGGTTTGGATGGTCAATGGAAGAAAGTCTCACACAACTGAAAGTGATCATTAGACAAGAGGAAGTCTTATAATCGAAGTTATGCAAGGAGTAGTGATTGCCACACAACGATGCACATAGAGCTATAAGTGTATTGAAGCTCTCCAATAGAACTAGTGGCGGTGCATCCAACTCGCTTGCTCATGAAGACCTAGAGCTCTTTTGAGGAGGCTCGTCATTGGAATATACAAGCCAAGTTCTATAATGTAAGTTCCCCACATAGTTATGCAAGTCATAATATGAAAACTCTCTCCAAACTGAAGTAATGATGCTAACCAAGCACATGTGTGGAATAAATGATAGTAGTGCTGCCCCCTCTCTCTTTTGCCTCTCTTTTTTTCTCTTTGGGATTTTTCTCTCTTTTTTATTTTTTTAATAGATAACCTCACTGGTAGGGGAAACACTCTATTTTACAATGAATCAACACACTTTTAGTACTCATAACTCAAACTGGAATATCTCTGATGTAAATAAAACTAAATGCTCCTGCCAGTGTAGCAGTATGCAAAATAACAATGAAGCATGACAAGTAACATAATGATGATGGATGTTGTATGGCAATATATCTCGGAATGGCTATGGAAATGCCATGGTAGGTAGGTATGGTGGCTGTTTTGAGGATGCTAATTTTTGGATTATGTGTAGAAAAACAAAGTTCTCCCACGGGGTTTGGATGCACTGGCAAAGTTTGCACCAACTCTCAATGTGAGAATGACCAATGCACAATACCGAAGAGGTATGGATGGTGGAAGAGCCAGAAAACCGCAACATAGAATTAAATAAAATTATGATCTCACAAGGAATAATTAAAATCACTCCAAGAGGGTCCGTGGAAGTAACAAGTCACTGTTAGCTACCCCGAACGTAGCGCGTAACTAAAAGCCATTACGATTGCTATCGGCAAAAGAAGTCATATACCATTATCCTATCAACTGGTTATTTGAGTGTGGCATAGTTTAAAGATTATATACCAACCAATAATTGTTTTCACTCTACTAGAACAACAAGTTTATCATTAAGCATATTAATATCTCAAAACAACAACAAATAATCAAGTGAAACAGTTTAGTGATCTACAAGAATATGCAAGCTTTTTCGTTATACCATCTACCACACGTAGCATTTTCTACCAAACACCAAACAACAATAACTATCCAAGAGATATATCAATAAAACAAGAGAGTACTAAGACAACTCTACTAAAACTAATAGCTCTGAGTAAGAGATGCAAGAAAAACAGGAGCTAAACAGGAATTTTGCAGTAGCTAGAAGAAAAACTAAGAATGCGAGCATAACGAGTATTCAACTGAAAAAGTGGAGCGTGTCTCTCTCCCACACAAAGAATGATAGGGTCCAACTATCTTATTACAGCAAGGAAAACGAAAACAAAACAAAGTAAAACAAAATAAAAACAAACAGACGCTCCAGCTAAACTTCATATGATGTGACCGAATAAAAATATAGTTTCACTAGAAGTGACCTGATAAATTATTGGTGAAGAAGGGGATGCCTTGGGCATCCCCAATCTTAGATGCTCGAGTCTTCTTAGAATTTACTGGGATGAACCACTGGGCATCCCCAAGCTTTGCCCTTGCACTCTTCTTGATCACATTATATCACCCTCTTCTCTTGACCCTTGAAAACTTCCTTCACACCACACTCAAAGAGTAATTCGCATTAGAGGGTTAGTGCAACAATAAAAAATTCATGGGTTCTACATGGGCACAAGTGCTATTGATACTATTAAACATTAACTACATCCACTGATTTTTCGTGAAGCAAAGAAATCCACTTGACATCGTAAAAGAGCAAATGCAAGAAAAATGGTAGAATCTGCCAAAACGAGAACAGTCTGTAAATACGAAATGTTTCGGGGCACTTACATTGATCAGATCGGAAAACTTAAAAACTGAAAAAGTTTCGGAATTATCTGAGGAATAAGCACCAAACATTTCAGGTCATTCTGATCACTCTGGATTTTATACAATTTTTTGCGGTGCACAGCAGAAATCTGTTTCCTGCGCAGAAATCCAAAACCAACTCCAACTTTCGTCAGAAACTTCACTTGGCACAACTAAAACATGAAAATAGAGATAAATGAGTTGCTACAGAAGTATACAACCTCTTTACTCAAAGAAAACATAGAAAAACAAAGCAAAAATAAAACCATGGGTTATCTCCCAAGAAGTGCTTTTCTTTAACGCCTTTTAGCTAGGCCCAGAAAAGTGGATTCACGTGTTTTCAGGTGAAGAAGCATCCAAATTGTAATTTGTTTAAATAATAGAATCAAAAGGAAACTTCATTCTCTTTCTAGGAAAGTGTTCCATACCTTTCTTGGGTGGGAACTTAAATTTAATATTCCCCCCTTTCATATCAATAACAACACCAACAATTCTAAGAAAAGGTCTTCCCAAAACAATTGGACAAGAAGCATTGCATTCAATATTCATAACACCAAAATCAATGGGGACAAATTATTATTAACCATGATAATAACATCATCAATTCTCCCCAAAGGTTTCTTTCTAACATTATTAATAAGACGAATATCCAAATAACAGTGCTCCAAAGGTGGCAAATCAAGAATATCATAAAGTTTCCTAGGCATAACAGAGATATTAGCACCAAGATCACATAGGGAATTGCAATCAAAATCATTCACTTTAATTTTAATATTGGTTTCCCAACCATCATCTAGCTTCCTAGGTACAGAGGCTTCACATCTTAATTCATCCTCTCTAATTTGCATGAGATCATATGTAATATGTTTTGTGAAAGCCATATTCATAGTACCAACATTAGGACAACTAGAAAGATTTTGTAGGAAATTAATCACTTCAGTTATGTTGCAATCATCAAAGTCAATATCATTTTTATCAAAGGTAATGGGACCATTGTCTCCCATGTTTCTAAAAATTTCAGCACTTTTATCAGGAACATTTTTAGCAATTTCAGGCAATTTTGCATTTTTAATAGCAGAAGTGAGAATGTTTCCAACACCAATTAATTTACCATTGATATTAGAAGGTTTACTAGCATGAGAAGTTTCAGTTTTACTAGTGGTGGTAATGGTGCAAACATTAGCTATATTATTCTTTCTAGCTATTTCATCTTGTCTTTCCCATCTAGCATGCAATTCAGCTAACATCCTAACATTATCATCAATTCGAATTAGGATGGCATTAACAGTTTTTATTTATTTAACATCATGAGGCATAACCTTTAGTTTCACAAAATCAACATCAAGAGCAAGGCTATGAACTTTAGAAGCAAGAACATCAATTTTGCCAAACTTTTCCTCAACAGATTTATTAAAAGCAGTTTGTGTACTAATAAAATTCTTGAGCATGTTTTCAAGATTAGAGGGTACACTTTTATTGTTGTTGAGGAATTACCATAAGAATTACCATAATCATTACTATTATTGGGAGGATATGGCCTATAATTGTTGCTACCAAAATTATTCATATAAGCATTGGTGTTGAAATTATTATTTTTAATGAAGTTCACATCAACATGCTCTTCTTGAGCAACCAAAGATGCTAAGGGAACATTGTTTGGATCAATAGGAGAATGGTCATTCACAAGCATAGACATAATAGCATCAAGTCTATGACTCAAAGAGGAGGTTTTTTCAACAAAATTTACCTTCTTACCAGTTGTAGCTCTCTAAGTATGCCATTCAGAATAATTCACCATCATATTATTAAGAAGCTTTGTTGCTTCCCCCAAAGTAATGGACATAAAGGTTCCTGCAGCGGCTGAATCCAGAGGGTTTCTTGAAGAAAAATTTAGACCTGCATAAAAGGTTTGGATGATCATCCAAGTAGTCAGTCCATGAGTGGGACAATTCTTTACTAAAGATTTCATTCTTTCCCAAGCTTTAGCAACATGATCATTATCAAGTTGCTTAAAATCCATAATGCTACTTCTTAAAGATATAATCTTAGCAGGAGGATAGTATTTTCCAATGAAAGCATCTTTACACTTAGTCCAAGAATCAATACTATTTCTAGACAAAGATAGCAACCATTCTTTAGCTCTTCCTCTCAAAGAGAAAGGAAAGAATTTCAGTTTAATAATATCTACATCTACATATTTATATTTTTGCATCACACATAGTTCAACAAAATTGCTAAGATGAGCAACAACATCATCAGTACTAACACTAGAAAATTGCTCTCTCATAACAAGGTTTAACAGGGCAGGCTTTATCTCATAAAAATTAGCAGTAGGAGCAGGTGGAGAAATAGGTGTGCTAATAAAATCATTGTTGTTGGTGCTAGTAAAGTCACACAACTTAGTGTTCTTAGGAGTAGTCATTTTAGCAAGACTAAAAACAGGATAAAAACTACACCTAGAATAAGAACTAATTTTTTGTGTGTTTTTGATAAAGAGAAGCAAACAAGACAAAATAAAATATACTAAGCAAAACAAAAACAAAGTAAAGAGATTGGAACTGAGAGACTCCCCTTGCAGAAATTTTCTTCCGCCTCGGCAACGACGCCAGAAGAGTGCTTGATGCGCGTGTAACACACGTTCGCTGGGAGACCCCAAGAGGAAGGTTTGATGAGCACATCAACAAGATTCCCTCAGAAAGAAACCAAGGTTGAATTGACCAGTAGGAGGAAGGAGTAACTTCAGAAGGTTGATGCAGTTGAGATGGTAGGGTGCACTACCGGTTCAACAACAACGTGGAACCTACACAACACAATCAAATCACTTTGCCCCAATGAAGAAGTGAGGTTGTCAATCTCACCGATTTTGCTGAACGCAAAGAGGTTAAATGTATGGTGTGGAAAACATTATGAGAACAATATGAAAACAATAGTAGCATTGTGAAAGCAGTGGAAGCAGTCTGTGTATTATCAGTATGAGAAAATGGACGGGGTCCACAGTTCACTAGAGGTGTCTCTCCATAAAAGATAGCTAACATGTGTGGTAAACAAATTATAGCTGGGAAATTGGCAGATAAAGAAACATGCATGACAAAAAGATTACTATGAGATTCATGCATGCATTACAACAAAATACATAGATAGACATCCAACAACATCTATGACTAATAATCCACCCTTCGAATATCATCCGAACAAACGTTGGGTATTAAGTTGCAAGCAATGGATAATCGCAGTAAGCAAGGTGTGTAATGTAAACAATGTAAATGAAGTAAACATCGTTGGTTTCCCCCTAATGGCAACAACACATCCTCCATCTGTCACATTTCTATCACTCGAGCACAGATGAAAAGGAGGCATGGACCCACTATCGAGCATAAATACTCCCTCTTGGAGTCACTAGCATCTACTTGGCCAGAGAATCTACTAACAATGGAGAGCATGCAAGATCATAAATAACATACACATGAAGATAGCATCATAAATTGATAATCAAAATACATAGCATTCAATAATCATCGGATCCCAGCAAACACAACATGTAGCATTATAATAAGATGATCTCGATCATGTGAGGCAGCTCATGATATCTAAACATGAGGCATGAGGTGGAGAGTACAACCATCTAGCTACTGCTATGGACGCGTAGTCCAAGGATGAACTACTCACGCATCACTCCGGAGGTGGGCATGGTGGTGTAGACCCCTCCGGTGATGAATTCCAACCCTTCCAATCTCGGGTTGACTGTCACATCCCAGTTTTTGGACTCTTGGACTGTGCTCAAGAAGACAACTATTAGGGCCAACAAATTATTTTTATAACAACATGATTGTTTGAAGGGCCAACAAATTATTTTTATAACAACATGATTGTTTGAACTAACTTGTGTTATGATCTTAATCATATTTGCAACATAAGTTTTGTTTCATTATAAAAGCAACACCATATGTTTCTGAAAAATATTCCTGATATTTTTCCCTAATGTTTTCTTATTATTACTTGAGTGGATTTTTATTCCAAGACTTGGATCATTCTTGTTTGCATCTTAAAACAAACTTTTAACCTTGTTCGATCCAAGAAAACAAGTTTTCAAAATGATTTGTAAAAGTTTTCTTTTAAGTTTTCTATGGAAAACAATATCTGAAAATAAAGCCAAGTACATGTTTTCTACCATTGTTTTCACCAAGCTATAAATTGTTATATTATAGTTTCTTGACTTTTAATTAATCCTTGATATATTTACTACAAACCCATAAGATCACTTTTATTTTTGGAGAAATAAAAACTATCTTTTGATTGTTGTTTTTGTGGTATAAAATTAAGGCAGAAAAATGCAGTTTTGAGAAACAGATAAAAACAGAAAGTATACCTTTTTCCACATAGTTTTCATGGCCTTAAACTAGTTCAAAATTGTTTTCAAAAGTTGTTTCTGAAAGTTTATAACATGGTTAACAATCTCCAACTTGGAAAACAAAAATTGGAATCCATTTGGTCTCTGAAAACATTCAAAACTTTTTGCTCATTTCTTCTGTTTTCCAACACTGAGAATTTTCTGAATTTTTCGAAACAGTAACAGATACGATTTTGGGCTGAAGATTTCATTGCCTTCCCTTGCCAGATTCGAAGTAAGACATTGTCCCTTGTGTTGACCACAACTAGTACTCCACCTTGGATGCTTGACCTTGCTTCTAGAAGCCTTAGGCATGAAGATAAGAGAGGAGAGAGGTGGTGACATGGAAAGGTATGGGCACACACATGTCTTTGACTATTTGGCTTGCCCCTTGTCTCCCCTTGCCTCCCCTTGCCCCCAAAGGCCAACCTTGACCATGCCCCATGTGTACTTGACCTAGGAGCCTTGGGTGAGAAGGAAACCAAGTGAGAGAATGGAGGGAACATGGTGATGTGGCATGGTATGGGTCACCATGCCTTGACCCTTGACCCATGCCATTGATTTTTCCTCACTCCAAAGTCCAACCTTGACTTGCCCCTTGGTGGTCTTGCCCCTTGGCCTCATTGCCTTATTATGAGGTGACCATCTTGCCCCTCCACCTCACTCCCTCTTCTATAAAGATCCCAAGACCATTTCCTTGCTCCATAGCCCTCCTCCACAGCCCCCCACGACCACAATTCATCCCCAAGCTGAGAGGAGCCTTGATCCATCCATGTGAGCTCCATGAGCTCCAAAATCGCCGCCGGACATTTTTCTTAAACCGAGGTGAGGAACCTCAAATCCCTGCAGATGTCGCCTGTGGTTTTGAGCTTGTGAAAAATAGTTTTCGTGCAGATTAATTTCTACAAAAATTCACAGCACTAGGATTATGTTTTCCTAACCATGTCCCGTTGGAAGATCCAAGTTTGCACTTTTATTTTTGTCACAATACCTGTTTTGCCACAGACTGTTTGTTTAGCCATTTTTGGCATAACTTTTTGTATCTGTATCCTTTTTGGTCAAATAAAATTGTTTTGAGTAGCCTATGAGTAGATCTATCCATAGGACTTGGCCTTACATCAACGCCATTTACCAAATGGAAATGACATCCATTTTGGTAAAAGACCAGTAGGCTTTTCTAGACTTTTTATAAGGAGTTTAAAAATGATTTTTGAAGCAAATCCAATTGGATGAGTTTGGTATTGACTAGATCTATCTTAAACTAGCTTAGATTAATTTTTGAGGCTCTAGATTATTTTTTGGGGATAGATCTAGAAACAGCAGCTTTTCTGTTTTGTTTTCTTTGTTTGTTTTTGCTTGAAATGAAATGTTTGGTAGGTTTAATCTTTGTTCCTAGAATGTAGGGATGTGTTGGATCTTGTTATTAGGTTGTTTTCTTGCATTACATCTACCATACGAAGTGTGTGCATGTTTGCAACCTCATTTGGCTATAGAAGTAACATATGTTATTTCCCTAGTTTTATTTATTTGGATATCATGTGAACCAAATCTTTGTATGTTTGTTTTTACCTAAGTTGTGCCATTATTGAGTGGAGTCAAGTACCATTTTGGTAATGTTATTTCGATGCTATTATCTCTGTTAACTTGCATGTTATCTTGTAGCAAAGCATGAGTACCATTTGTTATTTTCCTAGTTTTATTATTTGGATTGTTGTGTGGGCAAATCCTTGTAGCTTTGTTGTACCTAGATTTTTGTTGTGGTTATGATAGATCAAGTACCACTTTGGTACTGTTATTTCTCTGTTATTATATCTATTAGCTTACACCTTATTTTATAGCAAAGCATGTGTAACATTTGTTGTTTGTTTTCTAGTACTTATTTGACTAGTTGTGTGAGCAAATCTTTGTGTGCTTGTTAACTAAGTTTTTGCTATGATTGTGGTGAGTCCAGTACCATTTTGGTACTGTGATTTATATGCTACTATCTTCATTAACTTGCATGTGATCTTATAGCAAAGCATGAGTAGCATTTGTTATTTTTCGAGTGTTTATTCTTTGGAATTATTGTGAGAGCTAGATCTTTGTGTGAATGCCTTGATAATTTTTGTGCTATGTTTGCTATAGATCCAGTACCATTTTGGTACTGTTATTTTGATGCTTTTGTCTCTGATAGCTTGCATGTATTTTTATGGTGAAGCATGTGTAGGTTTTGTTATTCTTATGCACTAGTCTTGTATGCACTAGAATAAATAGCCTTGTTTTATTTATTTTGTTATACTAATTTTTGTCATGAGTAACCAGAGGCTTAGTACCTCATTTACCTTGGTATTAATGGGCCCATAACCCACTGGTCCCATTGCATCTTGGTTGTGGATGAAAATTCCCAACCATGCACATGTGAGAAATTAACATGTTTTAATTATGTGGTTGATAGGATATTTTCCACCATGGAAAATAAAATTATTTGTTTTCACTTATGCAAGTGAGAAGTTTATTTCTTATAATAATCTACTAGTATGTAGATGGGATCCATTTGTTAGCATAATATTCCTTAGGAGTATCTTGTTAAGAAATGATTCACTGCTGAGTGTTAAATTAAATTGTTTGCAAATAAACTAAATTCCTTGTGATTGATAAATTGATTGTGAATGATTTTAAATTGAGTGTTTGGATTTTTGAAAAGGTTTATATAACTTTTCTTTAAGTGTATAGCTACTGGTTGGGTAGTTTATACCTTGGTTGCTTGCTAGTTAATCTATTTGAAAAGCATGCATTACTAGAATTGGTTTATGCTTCCTTAATAGATGTGTACATAAAATTATTCTACTGTAGTACTTACTAGCATGTGTAAGGTTTGTGTGCTGTTAGTAGGCATGTTTATATCCATTTATTTCTTGTTTAAGATTATGCTTCCTTGTTGTGGTGTTTGCTTCTCTAGTGATGGACTAGTGTCACCACTAGAGATTATGAGATTACCTAGTATTGTTGTCTTCTTATTTTCTTAGTGTAGGACTATTCTTAGTTTCTTGTGCTATAGTTGTAGAATATAAGTTTTTCTTATAACATGCTTGTGTAGATTTTCCACACTAGTGTGTTATAAGTGCAGTCCTGTTTCTATGCTTTTGATAGGGATATTACCTTGAGTGATGATTGTGTTTTAGATTATTTTTATTACTTGTTATACTTGTTTTTAGGTACTGGTTGTTTGCTAATTTTTCATAATTGATGGATTCCAAAACCTCTAGTAAACAAGAACATAGTGAATAAATAGTCTATTCAATTGTGGTGTGTTTGCTTGTTGTTTGGATTTTGTTTGAGTGTTTTACCTTAGCATGAGTTTATACTTGTGTTATGATTTTGCTTAAGAGTATCTTGTGAAACTAAAACATCCAACTAAAATCATGAACACATAAAGTGATAGTTGCTTGTGGTGAGTAATACCCACTGCCATGGGTATTATTCTGTCTGTTTGTTTTACCTTAGCAACCTAATCTTTTGCACCCACAAGCTATATTTTTAGCTTCTTGTATATCTTATTATGAGAGTGGTACACCACTCCATATATGGTATGTATGATGTGGGATATGGTTTTCTAAACCATACATAGTGCCTGACGACAGTTTTGGACTGTGAGAGTTATGTGAGATAGTTTTCGCATTATCGTTTCGAGAGAACTCGAGAATGAACATTTGTTGCTGTATGTGTTTCTTAGCTTAGTTGTTTGTCTTTTAGACTTGAGTATGTTTCTTTTATTTCATTTACGACGCTAGAACGCGAAGAAGAAGAAGAAGCAGTTGTGGAGTTGTGCGTCAAGTTCAAGTTGCTTCAAGGCCAGGGACATTAAGAGACTTGAGGCAAGCCATCCTGATGCTTGCTGATACAATACTTATCATTATCTATCATGCATGTTTTACCTCTAAAGTTTTACCAAAACTTGATTATCAAAACTATTTTTGATGTGGCTATTACTACTATTCTATTATATAGGTTACTATCATGCCAGTAGTTAAACTTGGTAATACCAAGCCCATAAGCCACCATATGGTATTTATTACCATCAAATATACTAGTCCCTAAGTGGACACCCTCAAATTGTGATTTTAAAAAACAAAGGCTTTATGGAAAACCCGGAGAAAAGGCGGATCCTTATTCTCCGGAGGAATGTGGAAGTGGTCATTTTTGGGAAATTGGTGTTTTTTCAAAAATGACACATAACCTAGTCTTCGCCGGACAACCTTTACTGTACTGCCACTCTACCCCTATATGGGTATGGGGCCTATCTAGATGCTTGAACTTGTTAGTGTATGATTTATTCCAAAGTGCTATAGAGGAGCGGATTCTCTGAACCAAAGTGTCGCCAGGAGAGGGAAACGGGACATACACAGTGTGGGATTAATTTTCCCTCCGGGTGCGACAGCTGGGCCTCCCGACTAGGCAGGGCGGGTCCTGATGCCGGGGAGACAACCCATCTGAAGGAATGACCATATACTAGCTTGTGTCAGAGTGGACAGTTAGGATCAAATTCTCTGGTGCTTGCATATCGCTGTGACGATCCATGGGTGGTCCATGGCAGAGTTCTGAATCTGGTGGATGTGTACACCTCTGCAGAGTACAACTTTTTCGAAGAAGCCGCGTCCTCGGATATGGACAGTTGAATGGCCATGTAGCTAGCATTGTGTCTATGTTTTTCAAAAAGATGTTTTGAAAAGGAGTTTTGAACTCGGGAAGTTCGGAAAGGAAGGAAAGCTTGTACCGTGGAGGTACTGATGATGGATAGCCAGAAGTTGTCTTACAAACTAAAAAGTTTTGCAAATAAAACTTTTCCACTCTAAGCAAGAATTCTGGAAACTGATTCCAAGAAGTTTTGCAAAGAGAAAATTCCCTTTTTAAACAAAATTTTAACAAAACCTCTTGTACATGTGATATCTACAAGAGAAATAAAACTATATTATTTTCTTCTGAAGTATCTTCTTCAACGAAGGTACAGATTAATTTGACTGCAACTGTGGTGTCATCCTATATGAACCCCATTGATAGTGAACCCTATTTATAGCCTACCTATTCCACCATATAAGCATACTTGCACTTTGGTAAGTCACATGATGGATGTCTTGCTGAGTACATTCAAATGTACTCATTATGGTTTCGCCCCTGGTATCTACTTGCCAGACTTTGAGAAGGAGTCTTCGAAGGAGATCAACGAGGAGGAGTACGAAGCTGATGGCTTTGCGAACTAGATCGTCTCCGGGTCAGCAGCCTGTAGGTTAAGGCGTGACTTGGGCTCTACTGCGTTATGAGTGTTTAGTCTTCCGCTGTGTGTGTTGTGTGTTTCCCTGCATGGCATCCGTTTAGGCTTGGTCAAGTGACTATGCCCCCTTTTGTAAGTATTTATGCAACCGTGTAATGGATATTGTATCTGTGTACCAACTTGATATGTTGTTCACGACTGAATTCCTGGGACCGTGAATGTATGCATATCGAAGGTGTCCTTGAACAGTGCTTCGAAGGGCGGACCTTACAGAGTTGGTATCAGAGCTATCCTGACCTTAGGAGACCTTAGTTAGCATGGACGTCAGATAGGAAAGGAAAGTATTTTTGGGTAAAAATATATTTACTATCTAAATTATTCTTATCTAAGGGAGTTTTAACTATAGTTTCCATTCTTATTATCTTTTCAAATCGTTCTAAAACCTTATCTCTCTGGGTTAAGAGTTCATTTCTTGCTTGTTTGCAACTGCCCCACTCTTGTTTTTGAAATATCTATCGACTTTAAATTTTCCGTCAAAAATAAAATAATTAGTGTTTCAAAAACAAACTTTGTGCACAATCTTACCCATGCTTGTATACTTGGCGATGTCCCGAGAAATACCCAAATATTTTTCTATCCGAAGAAAAAGAAGCATCTTAAAATTTTGCACACTGTTACCCAACTTAAACTATACCTAAAACATTGGTATAGATGACAGTTGCCTTCACCAAATCTTTCCGGTTAGGTACGCATGCACCTTGCTACAGCCGCTTTGAGGAGGATTTGATCAAGATGACTCGTCTTATCGGTCGCCCAGTACCTGAGTTGAAGAGATGGAGGAACAGCTACGCGCTTCCTCGAGCACTTAGGATTGCTGCAGGATATTAGGATGTTGTGTTGTTTCCACCCCAGACGCTGTTGTGTTGGTGTCCGTGTCTTGTGAGCTCCTCTGTTAGAGTGTTGTGTGTGCTACTTGTGTTGTAAGCCTTCTGATGTAGCCTTGTGAACCCTTAAGATAAGTTATGCTTGTTAAGACTCTGTTTCATGCGTATGTTAATCTTGGTTTGAGTTTGCATTAGTTTCTTCGATGTTTGCTTGTTGTTGTGTTATCTACCGTTCTCATATCCGCTATGAGCCGGTATATGTCACGAGCTTTTAAAACCAAAACCACCTTTAGTTTCTATCGTCTTACACCATTCTTTGTCTTCAGCATGGCCAGCAATCTACCTCCATCACCTGAGCCGACAGTTGCTCAACTGTTTGCTCTGTTGAGGGAAGAAAGTGAAGCCGCTCGTGCTGAACACATCGCCACCCATGCTATCCTGGAACAGTTGACTCAGCTTGTCATCACCAACGCTGAGAATACTGCGTTCCTTATGAGAGGATACCAGCAACTGCTTGCTGGAGAGAGCCGCAAACGGAAGATGGTGACGCCAGGAGAAACTAGCTTATGGGTGACTCGCATCGTTTTGCCTGCGATGCCAAAATCTTCAAGGAGACGGGTGAAAGTCAAGCCTAAAACCACGGGTTGCTTTACCTGTGGACAGGAAGGACACTTTGCTCGTGATTGTCTCGAGAAGAACCGTATTATAGCTCATCCTGAAGAACCCCAAGAAACCCAAGGTCCAGCCCAGAAGAAACGCAAGAATCGGATGAATGGACCTCGAGACTGAGATGATGTTGCAGGAGCATCTGCAACTCATGCCATAACCAATGGTACGTTTCAAACCACACCTGTGAACCCCCTTGTTTTGTTTATCGTCGTACCCTGAAAAACCCGACGTAAATGGAACACTAGAAGTGTCACGTCGGACTAAATAAAATCTTAACTAGTTAACGATACTAACAAAAAAAAATCTCATCTAATTTTAGTATAACACCCTACGGAGTAAATTAAATTTTTGCCACATAAAATTGTTGCCACCCTACAGAGTTAGTAAAATGGTTTCATCTAATTCTAGTACGAGGCCTTACAGAATTGGAGACCTTACAAAATTGGTAATATAACCTCATCTAATCTTAAGCCTAAAACCCTATAGAGTTGGCTCATCACATTTTCGTTTAAATACCCTACAGAAGTGGTATCTAAAACCAAATACCTTACAAAGTAACTTACAGAGCTAATAGGTTACAGAGTGGTTATGACCCGTTTAAAAAGAAAACGTGTAATCGACTTTTTCCAAAAACAAAGAGAAAGGTGCCTTAGGATGATTCTATAGCGGTTTTGAAGTAGTGAAAGGTTGGAAAAAAATATTAGATAGATAAAACTATGATCATTACTAGGCGACAATATCTCCCGTGTATCTGTATTGGAGGAACCAGATTTTAGATTTATGAGATGGTGGAAAACTCATTGAGGTTTAGAAAGATTGGTGGATATAAAATGATGATGATGATTTTAGGAAAAATCAATATGAGCTTGGAGTTTTTGATAGGAACCTTATAGAGTTGATAGTACTCAGAGTTGGTATAGCTTGATCTTGATAAACTACCTTTGAGGAAAAACAAATGATATGATATATCAATTCTATATTAGTAAGAGGAAGATAGTGGATTTTCCTGGATTTTGGACAGTGAGCAATGGAAAGCTCATACTTTATAAATGCTGATGGATATCCATTTAATTGGTCATATGAGTTTGTAATCAAATAGATCTTTTGACTAAAGAATAATCCCTGGTTGGATATCATGGTTTTAAGGAGCAATATGTTCGAGGTTTAGAACATGGCACCCAAACCTTTGAAAAGAAAACAAATTTACCGGTGAATTCTGGTAAGGTAAATCAAAGGGGGGAAGCCCCTGTAAATAAAGTTGCAAATCACCAACAATGTTTTGTAAGAAAATCATCTAACATTTTTGTGTTGACCATACCCTCTTTTTCGCTTGCCTGCGAATCTCGGGACGAGATTCTTTTAAGGGGGGAAGGTCTGTCACATCCCAGTTTTTGGACTCTTGGACTGTGCTCAAGAAGACAACTATTAGGGCCAACAAATTATTTTTATAACAACATGATTGTTTGAAGGTCCAACAAATTATTTTTATAACAACATGATTGTTTGAACTAACTTGTGTTATGATCTTAATCATATTTGCAACATAAGTTTTGTTTCATTATAAAACCAACACCATATGTTTCTGAAAAATATTCCTGATATTTTTCCCTAATGTTTTCTTATTATTACTTGAGTGGATTTTTATTCCAAGACTTGGATCATTCTTGTTTGCATCTTAAAAAAAACTTTTAACCTTGTTGGATCCAAGAAAACAAGTTTTCAAAATGATTTATAAAAGTTTTCTATGGAAAACAATATCTGAAAATAAAGCCAAGTACATGTTTTCTACCATTGTTTTCACCAAGCTATAAATTGTTATATTATGGTTTCTTGACTTTTAATTAATCCTTGATATATTTACTACAAACCCATAAGATCACTTTTATTTTTGGAGAAATAAAAACTATCTTTTGATTGTTGTTTTTGTGGTATAAAATTAAGGCAGAAAAATGCAGTTTTGAGAAACAGATAAAAACAGAAAGTATACCTTTTTCCACATAGTTTTCATGGACTTGAACTAGTTCAAAATTGTTTTCAAAAGTCGTTTCTGAAAGTTTATAACATGGTTAACAAACTTCAACTTGGAAAACAAAAATTGGAATCCATTTGGTCTCTGAAAACATTCAAAACTTTTTGCTCATTTCTTCTGTTTTCCAACACTTACAGAATTTTCTGAATTTTTCGGGACAGTAACAGATAGGATTTTGGGCTGAAGATTTCATTCCCTTCCCTTGCAAGATTCGAAGTAGGACCTTGTCCCTTGTGTTGACCACAACTAGTACTCCACCTTGGATGCTTGACTTTGCTTCTAGAAGCCTTAGGCATGAAGATAAGAGAGGAGAGAGGTGGTGACATGGAAAGGTATGGGCACACACATGTCTTTGACTATTTGTCTTGCCCCTTGTCTCCCCTTGCCTCCCCTTGCCCCCAAAGGCCAACCTTGACCATGCCCCATGTGTACTTGACCTAGGAGCCTTGGGTGAGAAGGAAACCAAGTGAGAGAATGGAGGGAACATGGTGATGTGGCATGGTATGGGTCACCATGCCTTGACCCTTGACCCATGCCATTGATCTTTCCTCACTCCAAAGGCCAACCTTGACTTGCCCCTTGGTGGTCTTGCCCCTTGGCCTCATTGCCTTATTATGAGGTGACCATCTTGCCCCTCCACCTCACTCCCTCTTCTATAAAGATCCCAAGACCATTTCCTTGCTCCATAGCCCTCCTCCACAGCCCCCCACGACCACAATTCATCCCCAAGCTGAGAGGAGCCTTGATCCATCCATGTGAGCTCCATGAGCTCCAAAATCGCCGCCGGACATTTTTCTTAAACCGAGGTGAGGAACCTCAAGTCCCTGCAGATGTCGCCTATGGTTTTGAGCTTGTGAAAAATAGTTTTCGTGCAGATTAATTTCTACAAAAATTCACAGCACTAGGATTATGTTTTCCTAACCATGTCCCGTTGGAAGATCCAAGTTTGCACTTTTATTTTTGTCACAATACCTGTTTTGCCACAGACTGTTTGTTTAACCATTTTTGGCATAACTTTTTGTATATGTATCCGTTTTGGTCAAATCAAATTGTTTTGAGTAGCCTATGAGTAGATATATACATAGGACTTGTCCTTACATCAACGCCATTTACCAAATGGAAATTACATCCATTTTGGTAAAAGACCAGTAGGCTTTTCTAGACTTTTTATAAGGAGTTTAAAAATGATTTTTGAAGCAAATCCAATTGGATGAGTTTGGTATTGACTAGATCTATCTTAAACTAGATTAGATTAATTTTTGAGGCTCTAGATTATTTTTTGGGGACAGATCTAGAAACAACAGTTTTTCTGTTTTGTTTTCTTTGTTTGTTTTTGCTTGAAATGAAATGTTTGGTTGGTTTAATCTTTGTTCCTAGAATTTAGGGATGTGTTGGATCTTGTTATTAGGTTGTTTTCTTGCATTACATCTACCATACGAAGTGTGTGCATGTTTGCAACCTCATTTGGCTATAGAAGTAACATATGTTATTTCCCTAGTTTTATTTATTTGGATATCATGCGAACCAAATCTTTGTATGTTTGTTTTTACCTAAGTTGTTTCATGCTTGAGTGGAGTCAAGTACCATTTTGGTACTGTTATTTCTATGCTATTATCTCTGTTAACTTGCATGTTATCTTGTAGCAAAGCATGAGTACCATTTGTTATTTTCCTAGTTTTATTATTTGGATTGTTGTGTGGGCAAATCCTTGTAGCTTTGTTGTACCTAGATTTTTGTTGTGGTTATGATAGATCAAGTACCACTTTGGTACTTTTATTTCTCTGTTATTATATCTATTAGCTTACACCTTATTTTATAGCAAAGCATGTGTAACATTTGTTGTTTGTTTTCTAGTACTTATTTGACTAGTTGTGTGAGCAAATCTTTGTGTGCTTGTTACCTAAGTTTTTGCTATGATTGTGGTGAGTCCAGTACCATTTTGGTACTGTGATTTATATGCTATTATCTTCATTAACTTGCATGTGATCTTATAGCAAAGCATGAGTAGCATTTGTTATTTTTCTAGTGTTTATTCTTTGGAATTATTGTGAGAGCTAGATCTTTGTGTGAATGCCTTGATAATTTTTGTGCTATGTTTGCTATAGATCCAGTACCATTTTGGTACTGTTATTTTGATGCTTTTGTCTCTGATAGCTTGCATGTATTTTTATGGTGAAGCATGTGTAGGTTTTGTTATTCTTATGGACTAGTCTTGTATGCACTAGAATAAATAGCCTTGTTTTATTTATTTTGTTATACTAATTTTTGTCATGAGTAACCAGAGGCTTAGTACCTCATTTACCTTGGTATTAATGGGCCCATAACCCACTGGTCCCATTGCATCTTGGTTGTGGATGAAAATTCCCAACCATGCACATGTGAGAAATTAACATGTTTTAATTATGTGGTTGATAGGATATTTTCCACCATGGAAAATAAAATTGTTTGTTTTCACTTATGCAAGTGAGAAGTTTATTTCTTATAATAATCTACTAGTATGTAGATGGGATCCATTTGTTAGCATAATATTCCTTAGGAGTATCTTGTTAAGAAATGATTCACTGCTGAGTGTTAAATTAAATTGTTTGCAAATAAACTAAATTCCTTGTGATTGATAGATTGATTGTGAATGATTTTAAATTGAGTGTTTGGATTTTTGAAAAGGTTTATATAACTTTTCTTTAAGTGTATAGCTACTGGTTGGGTAGTTTATACCTTGGTTGCTTGCTAGTTAATCTATTTGAAAAGCATGCATTACTAGAATTGGTTTATGCTTCCTTAATAGATGTGTACATAAAATTATTCTACTGTAGTACTTACTAGCATGTGTAAGGTTTGTGTGCTGTTAGTAGGCATGTTTATATCCATTTATTTCTTGTTTAAGATTATGCTTCCTTGTTGTGGTGTTTGCTTCTCTAGTGATGGACTAGTGTCACCACTAGAGATTATGAGATTACCTAGTATTGTTGTCTTCTTATTTTCTTAGTGTAGGACTATCCTAGCATGTTTAGGATGATGTTACTTCTGTTATTATGTATATTTATGACCATGACTTGCTTGTTTAGAGTTAAGCATCATAGTAGCATTGTTTGCTTCTCTAGTGATGAACTAGTGTCACCACTAGAAATTGTGGTTATCTCTAGTATTGACATTTTTATTTTCATAAGTTTATGAGTTTATTATAGCATATTTATGAAGTTATTACTTCTGTTATGATGCCATGAATCATTTAGTTTCTTGTGCTATAGTTGTAGAATATAAGTTTTTCTTATAACATGCTTGTGTAGATTTTCCACACTAGTGTGTTATAAGTGCAGTCCTGTTTCTATGCTTTTGATAGGGATATTACCTTGAGTGATGATTGTGTTTTAGATTATTTTTATGACTTGTTATCCTTGTTTTTAGGTACTGGTTGTTTGCTAATTTTTCATAATTGATGGATTCCAAAACCTCTAGTAAACAAGAACATAGTGAATAAATAGTCTATTCAATTGTGGTGTGTTTGCTTGTTGTTTGGATTTTGTTTGAGTGTTTTACCTTAGCATGAGTTTATAATTGTGTTATGATTGTTCTTAAGAGTATCTTGTGAAACTAAAACATCCAACTAAAATCATGAACACATAAAGTGATAGTTGCTTGTGGTGAGTAATACCCACTGCCATGGGTATTATTCTGTCTGTTTGTTTTACCTTAGCAACCTAATCTTTTGCACCCACAAGCTATATTTTTAGCTTCTTGTATATATTATTATGAGAGTGGTACACCACTCCATATATGGTATGTATGATGTGGGATATGGTTTTCTAAACCATACATAGTGCCTGACGACAGTTTTGGACTGTGAGAGTTATGTGAGATAGTTTTCGCATTATCGTTTCGAGAGAACTCGAGAATGAACATTTGTTGCTGTATGTGTTTCTTATCTTAGTTGTATGTCTTTTAGACCTGAGTATGTTTCTTTTATTTCATTTACGACGCTAGAACGCGAAGAAGAAGAAGAAGCAGTTGTGGAGTTGTGCGTCAAGTTCAAGTTGCTTCAAGGCCAGGGACATTAAGAGACTTGAGGCAAGCCATACTGATGCTTGCTGATACAATACTTATCATTATCTATCATGCATGTTTTACCTCTGAAGTTTTACCAAAACTTGATTATCAAAACTATTTTTGATGTGGCTATTACTACTATTCTATTATATAGGTTACTATCATGCCAGTAGTTAAACTTGGTAATACCAAGCCCATAAGCCACCATATGGTATTTATTACCATCAAATATACTAGTCCCTAAGTGGACACCCTCAAATTGTGATTTTGCAAAACAAAGGCTTTATGGAAAACCCGGAGAAAAGGCGGATCCTTATTCTCCGGAGGAATGTGGAAGTGGTCATTTTTGGGAAATTGGTGTTTTTTCAAAAATGACACATAACCTAGTCTTCGCCGGACAACCTTTACTGTACTGCCACTCTACCCCTATATGGGTATGGGGCCTATCTAGATGCTTGAACTTGTTAGTGTATGCTTTATTCCAAAGTGCTATAGAGGAGCGGATTCTCTGAACCAAAGTGTCGCCAGGAGAGGGAAACGGGACATACACAGTGTGGGATTAATTTTCCCTCCGGGTGCGACAGCTGGGCCTCCCGACTAGGCAGGGCGGGTCCTGATGCCGGGGAGACAACCCATCTGAAGGAATGAGCATATACTAGCTTGTGTCAGAGTGGACAGTTAGGATCAAATTCTCTGGTGCTTGCATATCGCTGTGACGATCCATGGGTGGTCCATGGCAGAGTTCTGAATCTGGTGGATGTGTACACCTCTGCAGAGTACAACTTTTTCAAAGAAGCCGCGTCCTCGGATATGGACAGTTGAATGGCCATGTAGCTAGCATTGTGTCTATGTTTTTCAAAAAGATGTTTTGAAAAGGATTTTTGAACTCGGGAAGTTCAGAAAGGAAGGAAAGCTTGTACCGTGGAGGTACTGATGATGGAAAGCCAGAAGTTGTCTTACAAACTAAAAAGTTTTGCAAATAAAACTTTTCCACTCTAAGCAAGAATTCTGGAAACTGATTCCAAGAAGTTTTGCAAAGAGAAAATTCCCTTTTTAAACAAAATTTTAACAAAACCTCTTGTACATGTGATATCTACAAGAGAAATAAAACTATATTATTTTATTCTGAAGTATCTTCTTCAACGAAGGTACAGATTAATTTGACTGCAACTGTGGTGTCATCCTATATGAACCCCATTGATAGTGAACCCTATTTATAGCCTACCTATTCCACCATATAAGCATACTTGCACTTTGGTATGTCACATGATGGATGTCTTGCTGAGTACATTCAAATGTACTCATTATGGTTTCGCCCCTGGTATCTACTTGCCAGACTTTGAGAAGGAGTCTTCGAAGGAGATCAACGAGGAGGAGTACGAAGCTGATGGCTTTGCGAACTAGGATCGTCTCCGGGTCAGCAGCCTGTAGGTTAAGGCGTGACTTGGGCTCTACTGCGTTATGAGTGTTTAGTCTTCCGCTGTGTGTGTTGTGTGTTGCCCTGCGTGGCATCCGTTTAGGCTTGGTCAAGTGACTATGCCCCCTTTTGTAAGTATTTATGCAACCGTGTAATGGATATTGTATCTGTGTACCAACTTGATATGTTGTTCACGACTGAATTCCTGGGATCGTGAATGTATGCATATTGAAGGTGTCCTTGAACAGTGCTTCGAAGGGCGGACCTTACATTGACGATGACGACGGCCTCGGGTGTTTCTCGGAAAAAATTGGTATATTTTTAGGGTTGATGTATCGGGGGAAAAGTAGGTGATGGCGGTGGATGCCCGAGGGGCCCACACCACCCCCAGTCGCGGCCAGGGGCGCGCCGCCCTTTGGTGTGCCCCCTGTGGCCCCCCTCCGGGCCTCTTTGGGACTCCATGGAACCTTCGGGAATTCTAAGACTTTCGGGCTTCCAATTTTCCAATTCTGAGAATATTTCCCGAACAACCTTTCTGAAACTAAAAATAGCAGAAAACAGGGAACTGGTTCTGTGGCATCTTGTCAATAGGTTAGTCCCGGGAAATCGATAAAAATGACAAAACTGTAAGGAAAACATGTAGCATAAGGCATGAAAACAACATGGAAGATCAGAAATTATAGATACGTTTATGATGTATCACCCGCCTCCGGAATGATGCGTGAGTAGTCAATATTTGGACTACTGGTCCATAACAGCAGTTAGATGGTTGTTCTCTCCTCTTTATGCCTCATGTTTAGATCTTGTGAGCTGCCTAACATGATCAAGATCATATTATTGTAATGCTACATGTTGTGTTTGCTGGGATCCGCTGAATATTCGATGCTATGTTCAGTGATTATCAATCTTTCATGTTCTTTTCATGTGTATGTTATTTATGATCTTGCATGCTCTCTGTTGCTACTAGATGCTCTGGCCAAGTAGATGCTTGTGACTCCAAGAGGGAGTATTTATGCTTGATAGTGGGTTCATGCCTCCTTTTCACTCACGCTCGAGTGACAGACGCGTAAACGGGTGGGGGATGTGTTGTTGCCATTAGGGAGAAAACAACAATGTTTTGTCTAAGGATGATTTTATTGTTTACATGACACACTTTGCTTAATGCAATTATTTGTCACTTGCAACTTAATACCCAAGGTTTGCTCGGATGACACTCTGAGGGTGGATTATTAGTCATAGATGCAGTTGGATAACGGTCTATGTACCTTTTTGTAATGCCCGCATGAATCACATAGTAATCATCATGTCATGCATATGCACTACGGTGCAGCCTTTATACCTGTCAATTGCCCAGCTGTAATTTGTTTACCCAACATGCTATCTATATGTTTTGGAGAGACACCACTAGTGAACTGTGGACCCTGGTCCATTTCCTCTATACTGATAATACAACCACTACAATCATTGTTTTCATACTTTTCCTACTATTTTCCTACTTCCATCACTATTCTCTTTTCATCTACTTCAAACAAGTACTATTTTCCACAATATACGTTTAACCTCTTTGTTTTCAGCAAAACCGGTGAGGTTGACAACCTCACTGCTTCGTTGGGGCAAATTGATTTGATTGTGTTGTGTAGGTTCGACGTTGCTTCTGAACCGGTAGTGCGCCCTGCCACATTAGCTGCATCAACCTTCAGAAGTTGTTTCTTTCTCCTACTAGTTGATTCAACCTTGGTTTGTTTCTGAGGGAAACTTTCCGCTGCACTCTTCACACCCTACACTCGGGGTCTTCCAACGTTATCCATCAACCACCATCACCACCTCAAGAATTCTCGAGCTCATTCAATTGGATCTTTTACGGCCCACTATCTTATGATAGTATCAGATGAAAGAATTATTTCTTGGTGATTGTGGATGATTATTCAAGATATTGTTGGGTGTATTTATTCAAGAGGAAGGGTGAGACTCAAAAGAGAGTCATTGAGTTTATAACTTTCGTGGAGCGCCAACATAATGCAAGCATCATGGCCATCCGGAGTGATAATGGTTCTGAGTTTAAGAACTATACCGTGGAGGGATTTATTAGTGAAGAGGGGATTGTTCATCGGTATTCCACTCCCTATACCCCTCAAAAAAATGGTGTAGCGGATAGAAAGAACTGGACACTAATGGAAGCGACAAGGACAATGATTGCGGAATTATCTTCTCCCTATAACTTTTGGGCCAAAGTCGTCTCCACCGCTTGTCATGCTAGCAACCGATTATATCTCCGTAAGAACTTGAACAAGACTCCATATGAGATCCTTACGAGCAAGAAGCCAAATGTGTCTTACTTCGAGGTCTTTGGCTGCAAATGCTTCATTCATAATAAAGGTAAATTCTTTTAAAAATTCGAGACCAAATCTTATAAGGATATCTTTGTTGGATATGCCACAAATTCTCACGCCTATAGAGTCTACAACAAGTCCATCTAACAACTTGAAGAAGCTATATACGTGGTTTTTTATGGGGATAGTGGCTCCCAAGGGGGCCGCATAGATCATGGTGTTTTAGGAGATGCAATTCTCGTCATAAGAAGAATGGGTATTGGTGAAATAATCCATGTTGAGGGTTACCAGATGACGGAGAGAGAAGTACTATGCTCTACTCAAGTGGAGATATTGACTACACCCATTGATACACAAGATATCCAAGAAGATGCACCAAGCCCTCAAGCTAATGAACAAGGCCAAGCTCAAGATCCTCCCATTGTTGAGAGAGCTCAACCAAGTGGTGATCCTTCACCCATTGATGATCAAGGCCAAGTTCAAGATGGACATGACTCCGATGAAGAAGGTGATGCTCAAGTCATATCCATGGAGACTTTGGAGGATATGCTAGCTTGTAGAGAAAATATAAGGCTAGAAAATCTTGAGCATGTGTGTGTCACACGGAGGACAAGATTCTTGGTCAAGTTCAAGGAAGGGTTGTTACTAGAAGGCAATTGGAATATTTTAGCAAACCTCATTTTTGTCTCTTTCATTAAACCCAAGAAAGTTTATGAAGCTCTCGAAGATCAAGATTGGGTTGAAGCCATGCATGATGAACTCAACAACTTCGAGCACAAAAAAGTATGAAAGTTAGTGCCAAGACCCAAGGATTGCAAGAATGCGATTGGCACCAAGTGGGTGTTCAAGAACAAGAAAGACAAAGATGGCATCATGATTCGCTCTCAAGTCGAAGGTGTTGGTTTTGGTGAAACCTTTGCCCCCGTAGCTCGTCGTGAATTCATTCATACCTTGCTTGCATATGCATCTCATCATAATTTCAAGTTACAACAAATGGATGTGAAAAATTCTTTCCTAAATGGTCCCATTAATGAGTTAGTATATGTCAAGCAACCTCCGGGTTTCGAAGCTCCTAACCACCCCGATCATGTCTATAAACTTGATAAGACGATCTATGGACTTAAAAAAGCTCCACGTGCGTGGTACGAGCATCTTAAAGAGTTTCTGGTGGATCGTGGGTTTAATGTTGGTTTAATCGATCCCACCCTCTTTACTAAGATGGTAGGAGGTGACTTGTTCATCTGCCAACTCTATGTGGATGACATCATTTTTGGGTCTACTAACACCAAATTCAATGAAGTGTTTTGCAAGCTTATGACTGATAGGTTTGAGATGTCCATGATGGGAGAATTGGAGTATTTCCTTGGCTTTGAGATCAAGCAATATATCAAAGGAACCCTCATAGAAGAAACTAAATATACCCAAGACATGCTCAAGCGGTTCAATATGCATGATTCCGAGCCTATGAAGACTCCAATGTCCACAACCCTTGACTTGAAACCCGATCTGGATGGTAAAGAGGTATATCAAAAGGTATACCGCTCCATGATTGGCTCTTTGCTTTACCTTTGTGCATCTAGAACGGATGTCATGTATAGTGTTGGTAAATATGCAAGGATTCAAGCCTCTCTGGGGCAAAGTCATTTTGAAGCGGTTAAACAAATATTTCTATATTTAGTTCATACCCCAAACTTTGGTCTTTGGTACCCCAAGGGTTCAAGATTTTAGCTCATTGAGTATTTGGATGTGGATTATGCGGGAGAGAAGACGGATAGGAACTCCACATCCGGGGGTTGCCAATTCTTTAGTTTCTCCTTGGTGTGTTGGTCTTCTAAGAAGAAAAATTGCATAGCTCTCTCCACCACCGAGGCCGAATACATCTCCACGGCAAGTTGTTGTGCTCAGTTGCTATGGATGAGGAAATATTTAAGGATTATAGTGTCAATTTTGACAAAGTGCCTCTTCTATGTGACAATGAGAGTGCCATCAAGATCACTTGTAAACCTGTCATCCACTCCAAGACAAAGCACATTGAGATTCATCATCATTTTATTTGGGACCATGTTGGGAAGGGTGATATTGATCTCTCATATTTGCATATCTAGACTATTATGTCATCTATACCTTCCTCGAAGAATCACACAAGTTTGGTTTTTCCCTTTTGTATCTTGTGGACTTTGACGTATTCTTCTTTCTTGTATGACAGTTCCAATTTTCTTATCCGAAGTCAACTCTCCCCAAAAGCCCTTTTATATCTTGATGCCCATGTTTTATGCTCTTGGTGCGCATAAGTGGGTCCGGCAGTACCACCGCTGCCTGGCAACAGCTGGGTTGTGGTGGTTCCTTGGCATAGGAAGTACACGGGCGGTACTACCGGTGGATCTGGCGGTAGTACCGCATGCTGTAATTTTCTCATGGGATATCCAAGATGAGTGGGGGAAGGGGTCCTTTAGATCTCACTTTCCCCCACCTTCCGTAGGCTCTCCCCCACTAGAACTGCCGCCGCCACCACCTTTACCGCCACCGGGAGGAGCTCCCCCGCTGCAAGCAGACCCCTCCTCGTCGCCGGGGACTCCGTGCATCCTCTCCCCTCCCCGATCCATGCCATGAACCCCGGTATGTTTTCCCCTCTCTCCCATCTAGTTGGTAGATGGAGATGCACTAGGATCTTCATGATTTCTTTGGTGTTCTTGCGTCTGAGGGTAGGGATGCTACTTGTACAAATCCTAGGAACCTAGAGTGCGATTAGTCGGGATAATCTTCGTCGATTTTTAGGCTGGCGTCATATTCATGTGCCCCTACTCGTCGATTATTCTCCTTGCTACTCTTTTTTCTAGATTCCTATAATTTTTACTCATACAACATTGGCATCCACTTGTCTTTATGCTTTTCCTCCTAATTCTATTCACAGATGCTAGTGGCTCACGGGGAGGTCATACGAAGAAGTTTCCATCTCGGAAGGCACCTAGGGTTGATGAGATCGAAGATACCCTTTATCCCTCGAAGCCCAAGCGCAAGCCAATGTTTCCCCAACCCGAGAAACTATCCTCGGCAAAAAAAACTCTGCCTCCCAAGTGTCTGATGCGGTGTTTCTTGCCACTCGCCGGGAGAATACATACATCATTGACCGTGCCAACATGATGCCTCAGTTTCATGGAAGGGATTCTCGTTTTCACACTGTTTTTCAAGCTCAAATCTACAAGGAAATTCTCATGAGGAAGGCCAACGACAACTTTGCAACTCAACATGCTATTTGGCTTGACCACATGGAGAAGAAGCCCGAGTACTTTGGCGAGGCCCTTGCTATTTGTGATATATACCGTCTTCGTCCTATCATGGAGTTGCAGCAAGATTACGATGAGGGGCTTGTGTGTGAGTTTCTTGCGAGCGTTCATCTTGGAAATGATACGGTCCATCACATCATTTGGATGTCCAAGGGTGAGCAGTTTGAACTCAAGTGGAGTGAAGTGGGTGATCTTCTCGGGTATCCGGATCATGGTCCATTTTGTGAGGGTCCGGAGTACAACAAGTCTTGGTTTGGTTTTCACACCGCTTCCACTTCCCTCAACAAGGATGCTCTTGGGCCTCTATATGCTTGAAAGAAGTATGCCATTGGGTTCTCCAAGGGTCTCTATCCCACTTATGATAGCATGCATTGCATCTATCGTGATACCCTCAACCCCAAGGTGGAAATATTGATGAGATTCAAGGCTATCTCAAGAACTTAATGATGCTCACTCATGAGAAGCATAGCCAAGGTATCACTCAGAGGCTCAATGTCATGGATTCATTTGGCAAGAGATGTGGACTGCAATAGTGTGGAAGAAGAATGATTGCTATGGGCCTCTTATCATGAAGATCATCTTGCACAAATGGGATGACAAGCATCCGGATGAGCCTATTGGTGATGAGGATACTTGGGTCACGCATAAGGTCAAGCGTTTGCAAATCAAGGATCACACCGAGCCCGTGGAGAACTCCATTCCTGCTAGCCCTAAAGGCAAGGCCAAGCCACGAGTGATCTTTGATGAAGAAGATGAAGCAGGACCCTCTCGTCCTCCCTCCCTAGGGGCGTTTCTATGGATGGCTCATGCTCTCAAGAAGCCGTTCAAGGTGAACAAAAACATAGAGCAGCATCAGCGGGAAGTTCATTATGGCAAAGAGCGCAAGCACCATGAGGAAGCGAAAGCAGCGAGGCAACTGCGTCGTGATGATGGTGACGAAGTGGCTTCTCCTATTGAGGACAGCATCACCACCTGGGGACAGTGGCAGGCCAAGGACTCTTGGGGTCATCTTATCACATGGTCTAATGACGAACCAGGGGAAGAAGCCACAAGCACCCATCGCCGACCCCATCCACACAACTCCGACGACTCCACGGATTGATCCTTGGGACGTTAGCCTCGACCTCTCTCCTTTTTGGTATCTTTATGCAAAAGGGGGAGAGATATCTATTTAGGATGTGTTTGTGGGATTTTCATTAGTTTTTCACAAGCTCCGCTATTCGTGTTGATTCTTATAGCTTGTTAAATGGTTGTGTTTTTATTTATGAACCTCGTCATGTATGGTGTGAGACATGTGAACCTTGTTTTAATTATCTTTCGTACTCTTTCGGTTCATTACTATGTGTGAGCAAGTTTTTGCTATATCTCTCTCTTTTTATATTGCTCGGTCCATTCATCATGAAGGGAGCATAACTCTAGGGGGATCTCCATCGTTGTATAGACCTCATGCTGCAAATATTTGTGTTGTCATCAATGACCAAAGGGGGAGATTGAAAGATCATCTTCCGTTTTGATAATTGATAACAACACAATTAGAGGACTAATTATGTTATGAAGTTTATGCAGGGTAGTTTTGCAGTAATGGTTTACGGTTCCCCGTATTCCCTATATATTTCTCTAGGGCACTGTGATGATTCTCCGTCGTTAAAGAGCCCAAAAGGAGAATCATGTGAGGCCTAATCCAAGGGAGTGGTAGTATCGGTGAAACCACCGGTAGTACCGCTGCCTGGGATTTCCTACACTGGATCATCCCCTCTGTTTGGAGCAGTGCTGCCACCGGTGGTGGTACCGCCGAACACGTTTTTTGTTACGAAGCGGCGGAGGTAACATCGGAGACCACCGGTGGTACCGGTAGGCGGGGTACCGCCAAAACCACCGGTGGTACCGGTGAATGAAGATGCGCCTAGGGGATGTGCTCCACCGGTGGTGGTACCGCCAAAATATGTTTCAGGTTTGAACTGGCGGAGGTTCCAGCGGAAGGCAGGTAGTACAGCTACTTCCACCGGTACTACCGGTGGTGCCCAATCAGTTTCAGCAAAGAGAGGGTCGTTGTGCTCTGGGCTCCAACCCCACCGGTGGAAACACCGGTGGTACCGCTGGTGTGGGAAGGAGCCCAACTGCTGGATGGGATAGGAGTGTATTTATCACACTCCATCTTCTCCCACAAGCTCTAAGCTTCACTCTCTCTCCTTGCCATTAATGCGAGCTTCAACCTACTAGATATCCCACTCCGTCCACTCAATCGTGTCGATACTTTGCGGAGTGCCTTAGGAGACCCAGATCCTTGATTCCATTAAAGGAATTGCAAATCCATCCACTCAATCCCTGTTGGGAATATGCCCTAGAGGCAATCATGTATGATGTAATTCCCAATGTATTCATAAAGTTATTAAGTTGTCCTTTGGTTTGAACATCTGATATATGTCATTGAATATGTGATTCGATTGTGGAACTATGTATTCATGTTGTTCATACTAATTGTCCTTGGTCGTTAAGGTTGTGCTGGACACACACCCTAGACTAATGTGAGTGTTGGCTGATGACACGGTTCCACTTGTCATGGGCATGGTGATGCCATTCCAACGTTCACGGACTTGGCTAAAGAGTTTAGCAAGTCGGATTGACCCATATTGAGATGCAACGAGTACGTCGTCATTTGCATGTCTCAATCAATGTAATCCTTAGACCTGAGGTTGTCGCACAATCCGAGTTGTGGATCACCGACTTAGGTTCTGTCAAACGTTGTTCTGTGACAAGGCAGCTATAAATGCAGAGTTCGGGTCGAATGAGAAGCAACCTGCGTGATGTGGATAATCAAGATGGGATTTTGCCCCTCCTAATGGAGAGATATTCTCTAGGCCCTCTCGAGTGATTTGATTCAGGAAGCATGGCCATGCGCAACTCAGTTAAGTGTTAACTGTGTCTGTTGACTAAGAGTTAGTCAGATGAATCATATATCACGGATCGAGAAGAGAGTCGAACTATTTAAGGGATGACGATAAATCGCCTATAGTTTGACAAGATATATCGTGAGGCAAAAGGGACTAAGATGAATATCACATTGAAAGGTATGTCGTCATTACTCAATGGGACTTGGGAGTCGGCACGTTCTGCTAGGAGCCGCTACCGATTGATCGATTGGGAGTCGGACTCCAATCGTGTCCAAGTTGCCATGAGCCTGCAGGGTCGCACACTTAAGAGTGGGAGCAAGTATTGGTCGGGTTGGACCCGAACCGGAAATGGACTGATTTTGTGAGTCGGACTCACAGAGGGAATGGGCCACAAATGTTGTGAAGCCCACTACCATTCGCTATATAAAGAGGGGCGCAGGTTGCCCAGCGGGCACGTTAGTCCACTCCCATGCGTTGGGAACCCTAGCCCCACTCAGTCCAGCCGTCGTACCGGACCTAGCAGTCCGCCGTAGGAGCTCCTCCTTGTATGTGTGGATACCGGCAGAGGTGCTGTACGTTCAGCACTTCGGTTCGCGGGATTGGATCGGCCGGATCGGATCGTGGGACTCCACTGCACCGACGTGCTTCATCGATAATCCGCAACCGCGCGTCTAGTGGTAATCATCGTGTCCTTCTACCTCGGCTAGATCTTGGAAATACCGCGTAGGAAAAAGTTTTGTTTATCTCTACGCGTTCCAACAGTGGTATCAGAGCGGTATCTTCTGGTATTAGGCCCGAGATCCATACATATGTGATATGTAGTTAGCATTAGATTGGATCTAAGTGTTGTTTTGGTGGTCACTCTATGAGATAGATCGGTTTTGTACAAGGTTGATTGGATCAATCGTACTAGGGGTTAAGGGATGATCAGGTTTCCGTGATCATACTGCTAAGTTCGTGGAACAACTTACCCCTACCGGTCGGTTTCCGCCATCGGGGTATACCGTGACACATAAATCCAGTTGCGGTGATCGAAGATCAAAGAGTTTGATCGAATCGGAATACGGATCAAATTTGGGTAAAATCGTTTTATCCGATGAAGCGGGACCGCCGGCTTCGCCCTGTCGTAGCGCCTTAGATGTCGTTACGAGTTTCACAACGCCGGTAGATATCGTTTTTATGCATAACTTGTTTTTGCAGGAAGTTGTGAATGGTATGGCTTATGTGCATGTGATGTGTGTAATCCATACATGATCTGCGTATCATGTTTTTGTCAGCCGGCTGGAGCCTAGGTGTTGTCATTTTATTGTATACCGCCTGCGTGTTGGATTCTCTATGTAAATTTTTCATTTACTAGCTAGTGTGGCTTGTTGGAGAACCCGGAAGGCATGCAAGTCGATGTACAAGTCGGCTACATGGAGTAAGATGGCACGTGACAAGAGTTGGCACGAGTCGACTTACAAGCTTTGTGGAGATGGAGATCACCATGAAGAGAGCCATACAATTTCACATTATAATTGCTTTTATTTGTGTTACTCTTATCTCTCTATTTACCTCTATTTAGATAGTTGGTAGATTTTAATCCCTCAAAGAAGGTCTAGTCGGTCGCCACGCCAGTGCTGCACCATCACAAGTCGGACATTCTTAGTAGTGGGCTCATAAAATTGAGGTGCTACCAATTCTTTCCGATTAGGTGGGTTTGAGTCGGACTCTTACTGCGGAAGCACTTGGTAATCTAGACGAGTCCATCACAACGGTTGTGGGGCTCGGGGCGAGGTAGGTTGGGAGCCAGGGCATGTGATGTCACCCAACTAACAGGAGTCGTATTGGATACGATTGGCAGGGTGTTGCCTACCTAGATCACTTGACGGCTAGCGGTGATGCTAAAGCTCACTAGTCGGCTTGCTTATTTAGGATCTTGAATCACTTAGCAACCATCAGAGGGGTGTTGGTTCTAGTGGGAGCATAAGTATTAAAGCGTTTAATATGACCACTCTTTTATGAATACATGTCTTAAGTGTTTTGCATATTTTCTGTTGTAGATCAATGGCACCTAGCAACCTTCCTCAGTTGTCCGCGTTTGCGTTGAGGTCAATCCTAGAGAAAGATAAGCTTAATGGAACTAATTTCACCAACTGGTATCGTAATATGAGGATAGTCCTCAAGCATGACAAGAAAGAACATGTTCTAGAAACTCGACTTCCAGATGAGCCAGATGACGATGCGACTGTCGCTGTCATGAATGCCTACCGTAAGACTAGAGATGAGTCTACGAAAATTAGCTGTCTTATGCTTGCACACATGGAACCGGACTTGCAGCAGCAGTTCGAGAATGTTGAGGCCTACGATATGATCGAAAGCCTCAAAAGTATGTTCCAGGCTCAGGCAAAGACCGAGAGGTATCAAGTCTCTCAAGCTTTGCTGGGCTATAAGCTGAAAGACGGCGATCCACTGAGTCCGCATGTAATCAAGATGATTGGTTACATACATTCTCTGGATCGGCTGGGCTTCCCAATTAACGAAGAGTTCGCTACTGATATAATTTTGAACTCTCTTCCTAGTGCGTATGGTCCGTTCATCTCGAACTACCATATGCATGGTATGGATAAGAGTATCACTGAATTACATGGGATGCTCAAAACGGCAGAGGCTGATCTTAAGAAAGGCGCCAGTGAAGTGTTGATGGTGCAGAATAAGGCTAAGTTCAAGAAGAGTTCTTGGACTAAGAAGAAGAAGGATAAGTCACGAGGCAACGCCCATGGGCCTGTCCAGAGCGCTTCCTCAAAGACTAAGCCATCTCCTATAGCCAGAGCCAATTGCTTCTATTGCAAGCAGGATGGCCACTAGAAGAGGAACTGCACCAAGTATTTGGCTGTCAGAGCCAAGAGTGGAGGTGTGACTTCCAACTCAGGTACGCTTGTGTGCAATGTTATAGACATTTATCTTGCTGATGTGCCTAATAGTTCTTGGGTATATGATACCGGATCAGTTATTCACATATGCAACTCGTTGAAGGGACTGGTAAGAACTAGGAACGTGGCAAGAGGAGAGGTTGACATTCTGGTCGGCAACAAGGCGAGAGTCGCTGCGTTGGAAGTCGGCACGATGCAACTTCATTTATCTTTAGGATTTTTAATGGAACTGAATAATTGTTATTATGTTCCAGTGCTTAGTCGAAACATTATTTACGCCTCATGTTTGATGAGACAAGGTTATGAGTCAAATATTAAGAATAATGGTTGTTCTTTATATTTGAATGATATGTTTCATGGCTTTGCACCCGTTCAGAACGGGTTATTTATTTTAAATCTTGATAGTGAATCGGTCTATAACATAAATGTTAAAAGGTTGAAACCAAATGATATGAATATGACTTACTTTTGGCATTGTCGGCTTGTTCATATAAGTTGGAAGCGCATGAAGAAGCTCCATGATGATGGACTTCTAACTTCGTTTGACTTAGAGTCATTCGAGACATGCGAATCATGCCTACTAGGCAAAATGACCAAGACACCTTTTGCAAGGAGTTGTGAAAGGGCGTCTGACTTGTTGGAACTAATACATAGTGATATATGTGGTCCAATGAGCACGACAGACAGAGGTGGTTATGAGTACTTCATTACCTTCACTGATGATTTGAGTAGGTATGGATATATCTACTTAATGAAACACAAGTCGGAAGCCTTTGAAAAGTTCAAGGAATTACAGAGTGAGGTACAAAATCAACTCGGCAAGAAAATAAAGTTTCTACGGTCGGACCGTTGAGGCGAGTACATGAGCCATGAGTTTGATGACCATCTAAAGAGTTGTGGAATAGTTCCTCAACTCACTCCGCCGGGTACACCGCAGAGAAACGGTGTATCGGAACGGAGAAATCGGACCTTGTTGGACATGGTACGATCAATGATGAGTCGGGCAGATCTACCTTTATCATTTTGGGGTTATTGTCTAGAAACTGCAGCGTTCACACTAAACAAAGTACCATCAAAGTCAGTAGAGAAGACACCGCATGAGATGTGGACTGGCAAAAGGCCAAGTTTGTCTTTTCTTAAGATTTGGGGTTGTGAAGCATTTGTCAAGCGACTTCAGTCGGACAAGCTCACGCCCAAGTCGGATAAGTGTATTTTCATGGGGTATCCGAGGGAAACCTTGGGGTACTACTTCTACAACCGTGAAGAGGGGAAAGTGTTTGTCGCTCGGAATGGTGTCTTCCTTGAGAAAGAGTTTCTCAATCGGGGAGTCAGTGGGAGCACAGTGCAACTCGAAGAAATTCGAGAGGAACCAGCTAGAGGCGAGTCGGCAATGGCCTTGGAGGCTGAGCCAGTCATGGTACCTACGCCGGTAACAACACCTGAACCACGGAGATCTGCCAGATTACAAAATGCTCGTGTTGTTTTACTGTTAGACAGTAATAAGTCAGCAACTTATTCGGAAGCGATGGTGGGATCTGATTCCGAGTCATGGCTTGGAGCCATGGGATCCGAGTTAAAGTCTGTGGATGAAAACCAAGTTTGGAATTTGGTTGATCTGCCTGACGGTGCAAGACCCGTCAAGTGCAAATGGGTCTTTAAGAAGAAAATTGATATGGATGGAAATATTTCCGTCTATAAAGCACGACTTGTCGCGAAGGGGTTCCGACAGGTTCAAGGAGTTGACTACAACGAGACCTTCTCGCTCGTAGCGATGCTTAAATCAATTCGGATCATGTTAGCCATAGCAGCCTATTTCGACTATGAGATATGGCAGATGGATGTCAAGACGGCTTTCCTTAATGGAAATTTAACTAAGGATGTGTATATGATACAACCCGAAGGTTTTGTCGATCTAGCTAACACTGACAAGGTATGCAAACTTCAGAAATCCATTTATGGGTTGAAGCAAGCATCTCGGAGTTGGAACATTCGCTTTGATGAGGTAGTCAAATCGTTTGGCTTCATCAAGAGCGATCATGATTCTTGTTTATACAAGAAGTTTAGTGGGAGCAAAGTAAATTTTCTAATCTTATATATGGATGACATATTACTGATTGGAAATGATGTCATGATGTTGCAAGAAACCAAAGAGTCATTGGAAAGGAGTTTCTCAATGAAGGATTTGGGTGAGGCGACTTACATATTAGGAATCAGGATCTATAGAGATAGATCAAGGCGGCTCATTGGATTGAGTCAGAGTACATATCTGGACAAAGTTTTGAAGAAATTCAAAATGGAAGAGTCTAAGAAGGGATTCTTACCGATGTCTCATGGCATAAAACTTAGCAAGACTCAGTGTCCTTCGACGACTGATGAGCGAAGTCGGATGAGTGTGATCCCGTATGCTTCGGCAATCGGATCCATCATGTATGTCATGATTTGTACTAGGCCAAATGTTTCCTATGCTCTAAGTGTAACGAGCAGATACCAGGCTGACCCTGGCGAAGCCCACTGGGCAGCGGTTAAAAATATCCTTAAGTACTTGAGAAGGACTAAGGAAATGTTCCTAATTTATGGAGGTGATGAGGAATTCAGTGTAAAGGGTTACACGGATGCGAGTTATCTCACCGACTCAGATGATTCTCGTTCGCAATCTGGATACGTGTTCGTAATGAACGGAGGAGCTGTGAGCTGGAAGAGTTCCAAGAAAGATACGGTGTCTGCATCTACAATAGAGGCTGAGTATATTGCTGCCTCGGAGGCGGCAAAAGAAGCTGTTTGGATCAGGAACCTCCTGATAGATCTTGGTGTGGTTCAGGGTGCGTCCAATCCATTGGACGTATATTGTGACAACAATGGTGCTATCGCACAAGCCAAGGAACCTAGACAACACCAGAAGAACAAACATATACTCATGCGTTACCACCTCATTCGCCAGTTTGTCGAACAAGGTGATATCAAGTTATGCAAAGTACACACGGATGCAAACATTGCAGATCCGTTGACAAAGGCGCTACCACAGCCTAAGCATGAGGCGCACATGAGAGGTATGGGCATTCGATGCCTAGGCATATGATGCCAGGATGATTGACTCTAGTGCAAGTGGGAGACTGTTGGGAATATGCCCTAGAGGCAATCATGTATGATGTAATTCCCAATGTATTCATAAATTTATTAAGTTGTCCTTTGGTTTGAACATCTGATATATGTCATTGAATATGTGATTCGATTGTGGAACTATGTATTCATGTTGTTCATACTAATTGTCCTTGGTCGTTAAGGTTGTGCTGGGCACACACCCTACACTAATGTGAGTGTTGGCTGATGACATGGTTCCACTTGTCATGGGCATGGTGATGCCATTCCAACGTTCAAGGACTTGGCTAAAGAGTTTAGCAAGTCGGACTGACCCATATTGAGATGCAACGAGTACGTCGTCATTTGCATGTCTCAATCAATGTAATCCTGAGACCTGAGGTTGTCGCACAATCCGAGTTGTGGAGCACCGACTTAGGTTCTGTCAAATGTTGTTCGGTGACAAGGCAGCTATAAAGGCAGAGTTCGGGTCGAATGAGAAGCAAACTGCGTGATGTGGATAATCAAGATGGGATTTTGCCCCTCCGAATGGAGAGATATTCTCTAGGACCTCTCGAGTGATTTGATTCAGGAAGCATGACCATGCGCAACTCAGTTAAGTGTTAACTGTGTCTGTTGACTAAGAGTTAGTCAGATGAATCATATATCACGGATCGAGAAGATAGTCGAACTATTTAAGAGATGACGATAAATCGCCTATAGTTTGACAAGGTATATCGTGAGGCAAAAGGGACTAAGATGAATATCACATTGAAAGGTATGTCGTCATGACTCAATGGGACTTGGGAGTCGGCACGTTCTGCTAGGAGCCGCTACCGATTGATCGATTGGGAGTCGGACTCCAATCGTGTCCAAATTGCCATGAGCCTGCAGGGTCGCACACTTAAGAGTGGGAGCAAGTATTGGTCGGGTTGGACCCGAACCGGAAATGGACTGATTTTGTGAGTCGGACTCACAGAGGGAATGGGCCACAAATGTTGTGAAGCCCACTACCATTCGCTATATAAAGAGGGGCGCAGGTTGCCCAGCGGGCACGTCAGTCCACTCCCATGCGTTGGGAACCCTAGCTCCACTCAGTCTAGCCGTCGCACCGGACCTAGCAGTCCGCCGTCGGAGCTCCTCCTCGTACGTGTGGATACCGGCATAGGTGCTGT
The DNA here is from genome assembly GCA_028641055.1 of Alopecurus myosuroides. Classification (NCBI taxonomy): domain Eukaryota; kingdom Viridiplantae; phylum Streptophyta; class Magnoliopsida; order Poales; family Poaceae; genus Alopecurus; species Alopecurus myosuroides. Next base: position 269,407,510 of record CM054057.1, on the reverse strand, counting down.
ACGTTCAGCACTTCGGTTCGCGGGATTGGATCGGCCGGATCGGATCGTGGGACTCCACTGCACCGACGTGCTTCATCGATAATCCGCAACCGCGCGTCTAGTGGTAATCATCCTGACCTTCTACCTCGGCTAGATCTTGGAAGTACCGCGTAGGAAAAAAGTTTTGTTTATCTCTACGCGTTCCAACAATCCCCCCCAAATCTTGAGAGCTTTTGGGTACCTTGTAACCTTAGAGCAAACCCTAGTGCTTGTTGCTTCCACCTTGATTCAAGAAGTTTCAGATTGTTGAGAGCCTCCAACTATCTTGTGGAGTATCCTCAACCTTGTGTAAAGGTTTGGTCAACGCCTTCAAGTCGACCTCATAGTGAAAACGATAATCTCCCTCACTAGAGAAGCTCAAGGAGAACAAGATGTGCACATCCGTGCTATTGGAGCGCCTAGGTGGCTCCACACCTCTCCAATGTAGACGTACTTCCCATGGGAAAGAACTACGAGAATCATATCCTTATATCCTTGTTTACACTTGTGGTTTATCTTGTGCTTTACATATTTTTTCTGTTGCGTACTTTATTTCGTATCACATAGGTTGTTCACCTAGTTGCACATCTAGATAACCTTGTGTTTTCTTGTTTAGCACAAACTAAAAAGTAAAGCAAGAAAAATTGTTAGTCACCTATTCACCCCTCCCCCTCTAGTTGACCATACCGTACTTTCACCAGGCCCTCATGGCCCGGCCTAGCACTAATGGGCCCGTGAAGTCCAGCAACCACACTACAACAGGGGAGCGCGGATGCCGCCATCCTTCATGCGGCCTCTGCTCGTTGCCCACCGGAGAGACGCCACTACGTCCCCAGCAGCCAACGCTGCCGCCGCCACCAACCTAGTCCTCCTGGCCGCGGGAGCTCACTCCGCCGCGCCGGGCCACTGTCAGTCAAGAGCGCACCGCCGTCATCAGGGATACCCGCCCCAGGCGCACTGGGAAACGCGAGCCACCGCCGGGAGGTTGACTGAGCGAGCGAAGGAGCAGGGACCAAACCACCGAGAGGACCTAGCGTAGCATCCCTGGCCAAAGCTCCACACCGCGTCGGCCAAGTCGCTATGAAGCGGGAGGGGGGCCACCACCCCACCCCATCATGCCAAAACTGGGGAGCCCGTTGGCGCTGCCGCACTAGACGGCCGGAGGCCGGTCGAGATGTGCGCTGCATATCCTGGCGAGGAAGGAGCGGCGCGAGTGAGACCGTCCGTCTAGGACGCTGCACCAGCCGCACCATGGCCGAGCCCACCCCCACCAGGTCCCGAAGGAGGCGCCACTCGGAGCAAAGCCGCGCGCGCGAGAGCCCCTCTACGCACGACAAACCCGGCGGATCTTGCATATGGGACCTACACACCCATAACATTTCAATAATATATATTGTGCTCTACACCAACAAAACAAATGCCTATGTCAACAATAACAAACAATATATGGGTTATAGATCCATATATTTTTCTTTTGTTGTGTGTCCCACAAATAAAGATAGTTCTTAATGAAATGCCACTAATGGTATGTGATCGTATGCACTTTTGTAAAAAGATCATAACACAAAATATGTAAAAAAAATATCCCCAACTAGGGTCCAAGGATCCAAACTTTATTTGTGTTTTCCACACTCTCAATAGCCAAGGGTACACAAGATTAAGAATTTGCAGTTACGATGAGGTGTTTACTATATAATGCTGCAATCCTAAGCAGCTGAGTACATAAATAGCTTCACTATCCTCTGGGAGAGTAAACATGATACGACAGAATCCATGAAAAAGGTTTAGAACCTACTCCCTCCGTTCCAAATTAGTTGTCATAGCTTTGTCAAAATCAAGATATATTTTAGTGTATAGATGAATCTATATTTTGACAAATCCACGACACCTAATTTGGGACAGAGAGAGTATTGATTCACAAGATACTAATGCAGGAATAGAAACATTGACACGAATAGAGCGTCATATCTTATTAAATCATGCGTGATGAGAAAATCAAGAATGTGAACAGGGCGAACGGCTTAACGCCAGGTCAGGAAAAATGGCTAAGCATGCAACAAGGATTTTGTTGGTTTCCATATCTTTAAGTTTCTACATCAAAGAGAGAAAATGTACAAGATGTGCGTACGTAATTTTACGGATGCAGAGCCTGGGGCCGAGGCTCCCATATCTATAAAAAAACGTAATTTTACGGAGGAGGAGAAAAATCTTGCTATGTAACGATCTCTAGACAAACTGGGATCTTGATGAGGTCGTACGGGAGATTCATGATTTCTAGTTTGGCACTCGTTTTGTTCGTTTATTTCAGAAAATCGATCAGTGAGAGTGTTGGTCGTTGGCATATTCATTTCAAAAATAAAAAAAATTCATATATATGAGTAAAAGATGGTTAGTCTAATTTTAAAATATGTTCAGAGCTGTTACAAAATGTTAATGTTATGAAAAAAAGGTTTATATGAACAAATGTGATAATCTGTGATCCACATTCTACGACGATTCAGTGAAAAAAACGTCAAGGAATCTTCCTAATTTCACAAAATGTGAAGTTTTTTCATTGAATCGTCACAGAACGAGCGTCACATATTGTCACATTTGTTGTAGATGGCTCACCAAAAATATAAAGTTCGCCCATGATTAAAAAAAAGTGTGTTCGCTTGGTTTATGGATAGAATAATCACGGGTCAAAAAAATGTTTATTGGTAAAAGAATTGTTCGCCGCCTCAATAAATTATCATGTATTTCTAGAAAAGTGAAAACAAAAAATAGAACAAAAAGAATGAAAACCTAAATGAGTACTCATGTATTACTAAAAATCAAAATAACAAACCAAAATCGAAACAACAATGGAAGAAAAAAGAAACGGAAATAAAAAATAAAAAAGGAAAATAGAAAAACAAAAATATAATGCAATAATGAAAATAAAAGAAAAACAAGAAAAAACTAAAGAAAGACGAAATGTGCCATTCCACATTGTTCCTGACGAGCGCATGATCTGATCTGATTCTTTGTAAGCGATATGTAGTAAAGATAGAGATCTCTCCCACGCTAAAATGGCATTATAACATTTCCGAGGTAAAATAATTGCTACCGGGGAAGCCGCTGGAGGGAGGTTATTATCCCATCTCTAGAGTCTGTCGATTATTCAATCCTTCCTATTAGGATGATCTATTAAAACAAACTTTGGCACCCAATTACCAAAAAAAAAGTAGGTCGCCCCTTCGGAGGCGACTTGAGGGTGAAAACCCTAGCGCCGCCCTTCCCCGCCCCTTTGGAAATAAAAAAAGGAAAAGAAAAAGGGAATGAGCGGGAGGTGGCTTGGACTCCACATCACCAATATGAGTTGGGCTAGGAGGAAGGTGCGGCCACCTCCTCGGGTACCACCTCTTACCTCAACTAGGAATCCTCTCCCTTTGGAAAGTCTCCTCTCTCCTCACACTATATAAAGTACCCCAAGGCTCCAAGCAAATCAGACAATTGGCTCTCAAGTCTCTCTCTCTTTCTCTAGAAGAATTAGAGGACTAATTAGAGTGCTTCTAATTGAATTAGAGCTTTCTCTAATAATTAGAAGACTAATTAGAGCATCAAATTAGATCTATTCTAATTGAATTAGAAATTTCTCTAAGAATTTGAAGACTAATTAGAGCCCTTCTAATTGAGTTAGATCTTCCTCTAATCAATTAGAGCTACTTCTAATTAGGTTTGAGGTATTCATCTCCTGATTAGACCTAGCTTCTAGTTACTCTTTCTCTCTTATGTGTTGAGAACTCCACCTTTATATACACATGTGGCGTTAATGTCCTGGACGGCAAAGAGCTGCAGAATTTGCCCCGACGTATATGTGCATACTCTTAGAGGGGTAACACATGAGACTCTCACTATGCCAAATCAAGGTGTTGGATATGGAGAGTTGGCAACATCCTCACCCACATGCTTGTGGATGAGGATCTTCCATGGGCTTCATCAACATCATCATCGACACCTCTTCCGCGACTATGGTGTCTGGTACATTATCTTGGAAGCTAGATCTTGGAATTTATATTCACTTGTATTTCCATAACAAGGTCTTGGTTGTTGTGTAGCAAGTTTGCATTTTTTTTTAAATTCTCGTTGCGTAACCCAGCAGTTGGTGCTTCAGGCCGATCTTCTCAGATACATGGGTAGCGAGGCGGCGATGGTCGACGATGCGCGGCGTAGAGGCTGCTGGCTTACACAATGGGAATTTAATATTTCGCCATGCATTCTACGCAACAACAAAGACCTTGCTATGCACATACAAGTGAATATTAATTCCAAGATCTGGTCTGCACATGTAAATCCGTCAAAGTCCGGCAACGCTTCACCGTCCAGGGCTAATCCTTACCAGCTCACAATTGAGATGGATAGATCCCAACACATGGGAAAGAGAGAGAGAGAGAGAGAAAGATTAAAGCTAGGTCTAATCGAGAGATGATCAACATCGCCTAATTGGAAGAGGCTCTAAACCAACTAGAGGGTCTCTAATCAGAAGTTCTAATCCAATTAGAAGTGTTCTAATGCTAATTCTATTAGAGAGGTTCTAATTAGAGACTTTAATTCAATTAGAGGATCTCTAATTAGATCTCTAATCCTGAGTGAGAGAGACAGAATAGCACGAACGCTAAAAATTGTATCTCAACAATGAGAAGGGGGTGGGATTATATAGTGGGTCAAGGGAGTGGACCTGCCAAAGGGAGGGGGTCGGTTTCCCCCTCCTCTCCTTGGCCGCACCATACCTCATAGGGGCTTTTCGATTGGACTCCCTTGTGGAGTCCAATCCCACCCCCTATTTTTCATTTCTTTTTTTTTATTTGCCCCCTCATTTATTTCTCAAATAAATTTAGAAAAATCCCTATGGAAATATATTGCACTCTCTGGGACCATGGTCCCCACCGGGCATTCCCTAAAATTATATTTTGTCCATAGGAGGAAATATGCCCCCTCCGGCACTGCTTCCATATTAGGAAAGTCTCCGAAACTCCTCCGGAACCCCTTTACCCCTATAGATAAAATCATCGATATTATCTAACAGTGTTAGAAACACATTTCTAACATCCCGGGACATCTCACGTGCTCTGTAATCTCTCCGAATAATAATTCTATCATGCCGGAAACATCCGGATGAAAGCCGTTGTTTCTCCGGACCATCCAATGTGAACAAATGACTATGATGACTTAACTGTGTCACCCCTATAGGTTGGATAAGAAGTGGACATGATTAGGAAACTCGTTTGCTAATCAGTAATCAACGTTGGGATCGTGGATGTTGAAAGTGCACTATGGTCAACTAGTGGGGGGTGAATAGGTTGACTACCAATTTTTCTTTTCTTTTCCTTTTAGTAGGGCTAAGAAAGATAAGATAAGGTTCTCTAGATGTGCATCTAGGTGAGCAACCTATGTGGACAAGATAGTATGCGCAACGGAAGTAAAACGAAAAGTAGCAAGATAAACCACAAGTGTAAACAAGGAGACAAGGAAATGATTCCCGTAGTTCCTTCTCAATGAGAAGTACGTCTACGTTGGAGAGGTGGGGAGCCACCTAGGAACTCCTCAATAGCACGGTTGTGCACACCTTATTCTCCTCGAGCTTCTCCGGTGAGGGAGATTCTCGTTTCCACTATGAGGTCGACTTGGAGGCATTGACCAAACCTTTACATGAGCTCGAGGTCACTCCACAAGATGGATGGATGCTCTCAAGAAATCCGAAGCTTTTGCAACAAGGTGGAAGCTACAAGCACAAGATCTACTAAGGTTTCTAGGCCTCAAGTAGGATTCTAGATATACTAGGTTGTGGTGGATGGATTTGAAATTCCTTTGGTGGAAGTGTGGATCTAGGTCTCCTCTAGCTCTCCACAAAGTATGGGAGTGAGTGGGTGGACGGAGAGGGTGATCTAGGTGGGTGAAGCTTTCATTAATGGCTAGAAGAGAGAGTGAAAAAGCTTAGCATTTATGAGGAAGGGGAAGGGGTATTTATACCCCTTCCCACAAGTGGCCGTTGTGCAGTCCCAGTTGCACCGGAGGCTCCGGTGGTTTCACCGGAGGCTCCGGTGGCCTTCTTCTGTGCGCAGCCGCGCAGCCCAGATCTGCTCTTTTGGTTGGGCCAAGGGGGCGGAGTCTCCGCCCACCCGAGCTGCACCGGAGGTTCCGGTGGAGCCTCCGCCCTTATTCAACAGAACGTGGTTTTGGCGGAGCCACCACCGGAGGCACACCGGATGCCCAGCCCCTAGCGTGCCAGTTTTGAGGGGGCGGACCCTATGGTGGATACACCGAAACCTCCATCCACCAGACCCGCACCGGAGGCTCCGCTCGTATCGAACAGAACGCAAATTTGGCGGAGCCAACACCGGAGGCGCACCGGAGGCCAATCCCTTAGAGGGCCAGGTGGAGTTGGCGGAGCCTCCGGTGGATTCACCGGAGGTTCCACCCACCGGACCCCCACCGAAGGCTCCGCCCTGGCCTCCGCTCGTATGCACCAGAGGGAGGTTTGGGCGGACCTAGCACCGGACCCGCACCGGAGGCTGGGGCGGAGATTCCGGTGGTTTCACCGGAGCCTCCGCTCCATACAAAAACTGCCTTCTTATTCTTGTCTCTTCTAACTCTTTTCATTTCAAACAAGTTTGTAGCCCATATAATTTGTATCCTTGATGAACCTGGGCATTTTCATATATCAAGTAAACATTAGTCCAATAGGTATGTTGTCATATAATTACCAAAACGGACGATGATCTTTCATTCTCCCCCTTTTTGGTAATTGATGACAACATCCCTATTTGCATAATAAAATGCACAACATGAACGGAGCTCCCCCTAAAGGTATGCTCCCTTCATGTTGAGAGAATTTAGATGCAATGGTTGTATGAGAAATATGAACAATAGTGAGCACACAACACATAATATAATAAGTTCATAAGCTCATGAAGCATAATACGAGGTTCAAAAGCATAATACGATACGGCGAGGTTCACGACACATAAGAATTTAAACAACCGAGGTGTCCAAATGAAAAACCAAACTCCCTCAAGCAAGAGAAAGATGCAAATCGAAAAGTATGATTGAGGGAGAACCATGCAAATACCCGCTCCTAATAGACAGATGTCTCTCCCCCTTTGGCATCAAGATATCAAAAGAGGGAGAAAGCGATGCTAACGCCCCAAAGATCACTCGGAGGAGATTTCCATGTCCGGAGAGGGGGCACGGCGACGAGAACTGGTGGCTTTTTCTCCTTCTTCCTCAGACCACTCAATCAATTTTCCCTTGGAGTCTTTGGCTTGCCACTTGTCCTAGTCGGTGATGCTTGGAAGAACCGGGGAGTCCACGGATTTGCCACCATTACGACGAAGTTGACGAGCTGCCTGTGATCTATTGCGATGCTTGAGCTCCTTATCATAGTGGACTTCCCATTGACGTTGCTCGATCTTCTTGTTAAACTTGAACACCTTCTTGAGGGCCCTAGCCATCCACTGGAATGCATTGTTGGAAGGAGGAGGATGAGATGGACCGGCTTCTTCTTCTTCCTAATCAACAATGACATGAGGTTTGGCCTTGTTCTTGTGAGGAGCAGGAGTGGGATGCTCAGGAGGCTCGGTGTGGTCCTTGGTGAGGAGTCTCCTCTCCTTGTGAGGGATCCATTTCTCATCATCAAATGGCTCATTCGGGAACTTGTCCGCCCACACATGCAATATGATCTTCATGATGTAAGGCCCAAAGCAAGCATTCTTGCGGTTGATAACCACGTGCCAAAGCTCGTTCCATATGTAGTCAAGCACATCGAGCTCCTGAGTGGAACCGGCAAGCCGCTTCTGATGAGTGAGGAGCATGAGATTCTTCAGAAAGCCTTGGATCTCATCAACATTCCCCGCCTTAGGGTTCATGGTCTCTCGATAGATTCGAAGCATGATATCATAAGTGGGGTAGAAACCTTTGACAAACCCAACAACGAATTTCTTCCAGTGGTACAGAGGGGTGAGTTGATCCTTGGCAAGAGAAGTAGTGTTGATGTGGTGAACACAGAACCAACCATTGTTGAACTCGTCACCATCTGCAAACGGTCCAAAATCCGGGTATCCTCCAAGAATAGTTCCAACCTCAGACCACTTGATTGTCAGTTGCCTGCCCTGTGTCATCCAAATCATATTACGCTCGGTCTCATTGGCGAGATGCACTATAGCCAAGAACTGACAGACGAGATCTTCATCATAGTCTTGCTGGATACTCATGATGGGAGAAAGTCCAAACTTCTCAACAAGATCAAGTGCCTCCCCAAAATAATGGGGATTCCTTTCCATATGCCCAAAATTAATTGCATGTTGAGGAGAAACATTGTCCTTGGGCTTCCTCATCAAGATCTCATTGTATATTTGGCTCTAAAATTTAGTGTGGAAGCGAGCATCCTTACCCCGGAACTGTGGCATCAAGCGGTCGCGGTCAATGACATAGGGGTTCTCGTGACGTTCTTTCAAGAATGCAGCCTGAGACATCTTGGAAGCGGTCTTCCTTACGAGACAACATCTTCTCGGTAGCCGGGAATCTCTTGCGCTTGGGTTGAGATGGGTCCAAAGTTTCTTCGATCTCATCAACCCGAGGAGTCTTGCGACGACCCGTACTCTTGTAACGAACGTCCTTGCCCTTGGAGCCGGAAGCATCCGCATCATCCATGGTGGAAAGGAAGGAGGAAGAAGACCCCGGGATGACCCAAGGAAAGGAGGAGGGCTCCCGGCGGTGGAGCACCCAAATCCGACGGCGAGGACCTTGGGGGCGGCGGCGGTTGGGAGGGAGAAGAAAGAGGGCGAGTGGGGGGAAAATGAGATTGGATCTCGTCGACCCCCGCTCGCCCTGGAACTTATCCCACAGAACCGCCTCGGGCGGAGCCTCCGGTGGTTTCACCGGAGCCTCCGCTCCCTGCCCAGCGGAGCCTCCGGTGGTTTCACCGGAGCCTCCGCCCCTTGTCCACATAGCCCACCAAAAAACGGCCCACTGGGCAGTTTGCACCAGCGGAGCCTCCGGTGGGGTCCGGTGGACATGGGCAATGGAGCCTCCGGTGGTTTCACCGGAGCCTCCGCCCGACCAAGTTTTCGCGCGCCAAGATCATGAAAACAAGAGCATTCAGAGTGGAATAAGGTTTTGGGAAAAGAAAGCTTGGGTTGGAAATTAGTCACTGATATACGAGAGACATTACTCGAGGGGGTTCGCAAGATGCAAGAAATATTGAGAAAACCGAACCCGCACGAATTGTCAAGGGGGAAGTATGATACGCGCGAAAGAGCCAAAAATACCAAGGGTCGATGGCCGAAGCCACCATGTTTGAGTGTGTACTTTGGCACCGCAAGGATATATCTTGGGTCCAAAAATACTACTCACAATTAAGCACAATAAGTCACAAATTGACTAGATATGCAATGATGAATTGATTTTCGCATAATAAGAGGAGTGTGTACTCATGATTTGAGTAATGCTCCCCCTATGTCCATGCCTACATCCACACCTAATAGCAAGGATAACTAAGGTACATATGCAAGGTTTCAAGTGAAGTTGGAATAATCTATGACATTTAGTTTATTCCTCAAAGCTCGAAATCTTGGTTCATCAAGGGCCTTCGTGAAGATATCGGCAAGTTGATCCTTGGTGGGAACATATGAGAGATCAATATCACCTTTCTCAACATGATCCCCAATGAAGTGATGACGGATCTCAATGTGCTTCGTCTTGGAGTGAAGAACGGGGTTGTAGGCGATCTTGATAGCACTCTCATTATCACAAAGAAGAGGAACCTTGTCAAAATAAATACCATAATCCTTCAAGGTTTGCCTCATCCAAAGCAATTGGGCACAACAACTTGCCGCGGAGATATACTCGGCCTTGGTGGTGGAGAGAGCAATGCAATTCTGCTTCTTTGAAGACCAACATACCAAGGAGCGGCCAAGGAATTGGCAACCCCCGGACGTGGAATTCCTATCCATCTTATCTCCCGCATAATCCGCATCCGAATATCCAATGAGTTGAAAGCTTGAACCCTTGGGGTACCAAAGACCGAAGTTTGGGGTATGAACTAGATATCGAAAGGTTCGTTTCACAGCTTCCAAATGACTTTGCCTCGGAGAGGCTTGAAACCTTGCACATTTACCTACGCTATACATGATATCCGGTCTAGATGCACAAAGGTAGAGCAAAGAGCCAATCATGGAGCGGTATACCTTTTTATCTACCTCTTTACCGTTGGGGTCGGGTTTCAAGTCGGTGGTTATGGACATGGGAGTCTTCATAGGCTTGGCATCATGCATATTAAATCTCTTGAGCATGTCTTTAGTGTATTTGGCTTGTTTGATGAAGGTTCCTTCATGATATTGATTCACTTCAAAGCCAAGGAAGAACTCCAACTCTCCCATCATAGACATCTCAAACCAATCGGTCATAAGCTTGCAAAACTCCTCATTGAACAAGGCGTTAGTAGACCCAAAAATGATGTCATCCACATAGAGTTGGCATATGAACAAGTCACCTCCAACCGTCTTGGTAAAGAGGGTGGGATCGATTAAACCAACATTAAACCCACGATCCACTAGAAACTCTTTAAGGTGCTCATACCACGCACGAGGAGCTTGTTTAAGTCCATAGAGCGCCTTATCGAGTTTATAGACATGATCGGGGTGGTTGGGATCCTCGAAGCCCGGAGGTTGCTTGACATATACTAACTCATTAATGGGACCATTGAGGAAAGCACTCTTAACATCCATTTTGTTGTAACTTGAAATTATGATGAGATGCACAAGCAAGTAAGATGCGAATGGATTCAAGACGAGCTACGGGGGCAAAGGTTTCACCGAAGTCAATACCTTCGACTTGGGAAAAACCTTGAGCCACCAATCTTGCCTTGTTGAGAATGACAATACCATCTTTGTCTTGCTTGTTCTTGAAAACCCATTTGGTGCCAATAACATTTTTGCAATCCTTGGGTCTTGGCACTAGTTTCCACACTTTGTTGCGCTCGAAGTTATTGAGTTCATCATGCATGGCTTCAAGCCAATCTTCATCTTCGAGAGCTTCATAGACCTTCTTGGGCTCAATGAAGGAGACAAAAGCATGAGCCTTGCTAAAATCCGCCAATTGCCTCCTAGTGACCACTCTCCCACGAACTTGCCCAAGAATCTTGTCCTCCGTGTGACCCGCTCGTTCAAGATTCTCTAGCCTTCTCTTTGCTCTTCGTGCTAGCATCTCCTCCAAGGATTCTTTGGATATAGATTGAGAATCACCTTTTTCATCGGAGACATGTCCATCTTCATTTCGTCCTTGATGAATAATGGGTGATGGGTCACCACTAGGTTGAGCACTCTCAACAATGATGGAATCTTGATCATGATTAAGATGGGTAGCTTGGCCTTGGTCATTAGCTTGGCCTTGATCATTAGCTTGAGGGCTTGGTGCATCTTGTTGAGTAGCTTGATCATCATTGGGTGTAGTCAATGGCTCTACTTGAGTGGGGCATAGTCCTTCTCCCTCGGTCATTCGGTAACCCTCAATGGGGATTATTTCACCAATCCCCATTCTTCTTATGACGATGGGAGGAATTGCATCTCCTACAACACCATGATCTATACGCCCCCTTGGGAGCCGTTATCCTCATCAAACACCACGTATATAGCTTCTTCAACTTGTCCGGTGGACTTGTTGTAGACTCTATAGGCGTGAGCGTTTCTGGCATAGCCAACAAAGATACCCTCATAAGATTTGGTCTCAAATTTTGACAACCGTTTACCTTTCTTGAAGCACTTGCAACCGAAGACCTTGAAGTAAGATACATCCGGTTTCTTGCCCGTGAGAATCTCATAGGGAGTCTTGTTCAATATCTTGTGAAGATATAACCGGTTAGTAGAATGGCATGTGGTGGAGACGGCTTCGGCCCAAAAGTTATAGGGAGAAGAGAACTCCGCAATCATAGTCCTAGCCGCATCCATCAAAGTCCGGTTCTTTCTCTCTGCAGCACCATTTTGTTGAGGGGTATAAGGAGTGGAATATTGATGAGCAATGCCTTCTTCACTAAGGAAACCCTCAACGGTATAGTTCTTGAACTCCGAGCCATTATCACTCCGAATGGCCAATATGGTAGCATTGTGTTGGCGCTCCACTAGAGTGATGAACTGGATGACTCTCTTTTGAGTCTCACTTTTCCTCTTGAAGAAATACACCCAACAATATCTTGAACAATCATCCACAATCACCAAGCAATACTTGTTTCCTCCGAGGCTATCATAGGATAGTGGACCAAAGAGATCTAAGTGAATGAGCTCGATAATTATTGTGGTGGAGATAGTTGTCTTGGTTGGGTGAAGTTCTCCATGTTGCTTCCCAAAGGCACAAGAGCTACACACACGATCTTTAGCAAACTTAGCCTTGGTTAGTCCTAGAAAGTGATTGCCACTTTGGAGGTCATGCAACATTCTCATATTGGTGTGGGCTAACCGGCGATGCCAAAGCCACCCCACATCAACTTTAGCCATTAGGCATGTCGCGGCACACGTGTCTCCTATAGAGAAGTCCACTACATAGATGCCGTTCTCGACAAACCCAACAAAGGCTACTTTAAGAGATGTTTCCCAAGTGACAATCACACTCTCTTTATTAAAGAACAAGGTAAAGCCACAGTTCGCAAGTTGAAGAACGGACATCAATTTATAGCCAAGGGACTCAACAAGCAGAACATTCTCAATTGATAAATCATTTGAGATAGCCACCTTGCCTCGTCCCAATACCTTAAGCTCGGACTTGTCACCAATAGTAACGCAATTGAGATGAGGTAATGGAGGTTCAATATTACTCATTGTGTCATAGCTTCCGGTCATATGTTGGGATGCACCACTATCCACTGTCCATCTACCTGGCTCGGAAGCACTTCCCTACAAGAGATCAATTTCTTGATTTAGGTACCCATCCTTCAATGGGTCCTCTTTTGTTAGTAACAAGGTTCTTAGGAACCCAAATAGTCCAATGATAATCACCACCATGAGAAGTACCAACGTATTTAGCATAAACATGTCCAGCTCTAGATTTCATAAGAACCTAAGATGGGTTATATTTTCCGGAAAAGTCATTGTGAGTGATGCTCCCCCTAGAGGTATCACCACCCACAATGACGTTGGTCTCCTTCTCTCTGGTCACCTCTCCCTCTTTCACAAAGACAACATTTTGAGAGGGAGAGTGACATCCTTGGATTTCTTCTTTGACTTGGAAACAAAGCCAAGTCCTTCTTTTCCTTTCTTGGCTCCTTGAGAGCTTATGGCATCATTGAGAATTATCTCTTTCCCTACAATGTTAGTCGTAGTGCAAGAGGTAGTCATGATAACAATGCTATTAGAGGAAGATATCACTTGTTTATTAGACTGTTGAGCTAGAAGCTTGTTCCGAGACTTGGTGAGTTTGTCATGAATTTTTTTAAGAGACATGAACTCCTTTTTTAGTTTTTCATGATTCTCAACAAGTTCTTCATGAGCTACTCCTAGCTTCAACTCTTCTTATTCAAAGACTTTAAGTAAAACAAGAGATTTTTCATGATCTTTCCTAAGCTTGGCAAGAGATTTTTCATTATCCTTCCGAAGCTTGGAAACACTAATAGCATAGGTCTCATCTAGATTAGATAGTTTCTCTTCGAGAGAGGCTCTCATGGATCTTTCTTTTTCAAGAGCTTTGACTAGTTCATCGTCATGATTCTCATGGCTACCACCATGGCTCTCCAAGGTCATGATGATCTCCTCCTTCTCATCTATGAGGGAGTTAGCATCATCAAGTTGCCTTAAGAGAGCCTTTACCTTTTCTTTAGTTTCACCTTCAAGACTACATAACCAAGAGCCTAGATTCTTGGCCTCCTCATCATCAACAATGTTATCAACACAATCCAATAATGAGGGGGAGCTAGTGACAATAGACTTGGAGGTGGAAGGTATTACCGCGGTGGCTTTTGCCATGAGACATGTAGGTCGGATCGATGCCTTCTCATTGGGGGATTCAAATAGAGAGACCGATGAAGAGGAGGTCGTAGCTATGGCGACGTGGGAAACACCTACGACTTCATCATCTCCTTCATCTCCATAGTAGTATGTTTCCAATGTGGGGCCTTCTTGAACATATAGAGCCATTGGTACTCTTCTAGCGAGGTTCTTGTTTTGTGGAGCTTTGTTCTTGTCCTTGCGAACAAGCTTCCCTTCATTTTCTTCTCTTGGCTCAAAGGTACACTCCTTGACGAAGTGGTTTTCACTTCCACAATGTCCTTGGCCGCTCCCCTTTCTTCCTAAAGATCTTGTTCCTTGAAGGTCTAGAAGCACCGTCCTTGTGAGACTCTCATCTCTTCCAATAACCATGCATGGCAAGAGCGATGCACTTATGAGCACCTTTGTATGTGTCTTCATAGTCCTCATCATCATCCTCATCCTCATCCACTTCTTCTATCTTAGCAATCGCCTTAGACTTCAAGGCGAGGTTTGGAGACTTTCCCCCTCCTCTTGAGCGAGCGAGAGCGTCATCCGCACTCTTGTGAGATAGGGATATTGCTATGAACTCACTAAGAACACCAATGGATTTGAGGGAGTTGTAGTCAGATCTTGTTCGAAATGCTTGTGGCAAGGTTCTTCTCAAATGGAGTTATTGCCTTGACAAACTTCTTCTTGATCCACTCATCATAGATTTCCTCTTTTCCAAAATCCCTTAATTGATTGCCAAGGGTGACCACTCTTCTGTATAGCTCCTCGGGACTTTCGTCTTCAAGCATAACGAAGTTCTCAGACTTTTCAAGAGCAACATCATACTTGGATGATTAGATGCTAGCATTGCCTTGGAACAAGGTGTCAAGTTTATCGCAAGCCTCCTTGGCGGTCTTGATACCGCGGATGTGTTCACTATGTTCTCTTGGGAGAACCTTTTGGATAGTGACAAGAGCGGTCTTGTTGAGTTGAAATTCCACATCTTCTCTTAGAGTCAAGTTGCTTGGATCATGAGGGTGAAATCCATGGAGGATGATTCTCCACAAAGCGGTGCAAGATCCTGAAATATGAGACTCCATATCGAACTTCCAAGACGAAAATTCATTAGTGTTAAGCAAGGGAGGAACTCCAACATTGACCATGTGTGGCATTGTGGCAATGGGATGGATGGTGTCATAATTGGGAGGTTGTGAAACTTTAGAGTGAGACCCCGAACCGTTAGCCGATTGAGACTTGGAGCCTTCGGAGCTCCCACCGCTCTTTGCCTTTTTATCGGCTTTTGCTTTGGCTTTCGCCTTAGCTAAAGCAATGTTAGCTTCCATTTCAGCGATGTCCGGAAGGGACTCTTCATCCGATCTAACATCATTGGCGGTGAGAGGTGGTTCCTCGGACTCCTTGATTTTCCCCATCAAGGCCTCCATCATTTTCTTTATGCTAGAAACCTCCGAACTAACACTAGAGCTAAACTTGGACAATTCGGTTTGGATGGTTCCAACCATTTCTTGTAGGTTAGATATAGTGTCGGCCATTTTGGCAATTTCCACATTAGAACTTTCGGGGGCATTTTCATTGACCATTATACTCTTGGGCGGTTAAGCCCTTAGTAAGAGCCGAGGCTCTGATACCAATTGACAGTGCACTATGGTCAACTAGAGTGGGGGTGAATAGGTTGACTACCAATTTTTCTTTTCTTTTCCTTTTAGTAGGGCTAAGCAAGATAAGATAAGGTTCTCTAGATGTGCATCTAGGTGAGCAACCTATGTGGACAAGATAGTAAGCGCAACGGAAGTAAAACAAAAAGTAGCAAGATAAACCACAAGTGTAAACAAGGAGACAAGGATATGATTCCCGTAGTTCCTTCTCAATGAGAAGTACGTCTACATTGGAGAGGTGGGGAGCCACCTAGGCACTCCTCAATAGCACGGTTGTGCACACCTTATTCTCCTTGAGCTTTTCCGGTGAGGGAGATTCTCGTTTCCACTATGAGGTCGACTTGGAGGAGTTGACCAAACCTTTACATGAGCTCGAGGTCACTCCACGAGATGGATGGAGGCTCTCAAGCAATCCGAAGCTTCTTGCAACAAGGTGGAAGCTTCAAGCACAAGATCTACTAAGGTTTCTACGCCTCAAGTAGGATTCTAGATCTACTAGGTTGTAGTGGATGGATTTGAAATTCCTTTGGTGGAAGTGTGGATCTAGGTCTCCTCTAGCTCTCCACAAAGTATGGGAGTGAGTGGGTGGACGGAGAGGGATATCTAGGTGGGTGAAGCTTTCATTAATGGCTAGAAGAGAGAGAGTGAAAAGCTTACTCCCTCTGATCCGATAAATCTGTCGCATACAACTAACAAAGTTGTGCATGGTACATGTATTTCTTCCGCCACTTATTTCGGACTAGAGGGAGTAGCATTTATGAGGAAGGGGAAGGGGTATTTATACCCCTTCCCACAAGTGGCTGTTGTGCAGTCCCAGTTGCACCGTAGGCTCTGGTGGTTTCACCGGAGGCTCCGGTGGCCTTCTTCTGTGCGCAGCCGCACAACCCATATCTGCTCTTTTGGTTGGGCCAAGGGGGCGGAGGCTCCGCCAACTGGAGCTACACCGGAGGTTCCGGTGCAGCCTCCGCCCTTATTCAACAGAACGTGGTTTTGGCGGAGCCACCACCGGAGGCACACCGGATGCCCAACCTCTAGCGTGCCAGTTTTGAAGGGGCGGACCCTCCGCCCACCGGACCCGCACCAGAGGCTCCGCTCGTATCGAACAGAACGCAAATTTAGCGGAGCCAACACCGGAGGCGCACCGGAGGCCAATCCCTTAGAGGGCCAGGTGGAGGTGGCGGAGGCTCCGGTGGATTCACCGGAGGTTCCGCCCACCAGACCCCCACCGGAGGCTCCGCCATGGCCTCCGCTCGTATGCACTAGAGGGAGGTTTGGGCGGACCCAGCACCGGACCCGCACCGGAGGCTGGGGCGGAGGTTCCGGTGGTTTCACCAGAGCCTCCGCTCCATACAAAAACTGTCTTCTTATTCTTATCTCTTCTAGCTCTTTTCATTTCAAACAAGTTTGTAGCCCATAGAATTTGTATCCTTGATGAACCTGGGCGTTTTCATATATCAAGTAAACATTAGTCCAATAGGTATGTTGTCATATAATTGCCAAAACAGACGATGATCTTTCAGATGTCCATATGGATTCCTATAAGTTATATGAAGAAAACTTCTAAACCTGTTGGTTTGTTAAGTATGTTGCCATTACTTCGCGATACCAATCAATACCTTGGGACGAGATAAATGACAAGACCACTATTAAAATATTTAATCACCTTATCAAATTATTCCAGATATCTGGTATTATTCCTTTTACTCGTTGCCGTGTTATAGCATCCCCATGACTAGTGCCATGTCCTTGTATGCGCAGAATTATTTACCGATACTATTTCACCGAGTGGATCATGGATGTATCTCTCTATTAACTAGAGGAGTAATTCCCAATCTTGAACTATCACAATGAATGAATACTTTCGTGACCACTAAAAGTACGGTATGGTCAACTAGAGGGGGTGAATAGGTGACTAACATTTTTTCTTTTTCCTTTTTAGATTGGGATAAACAAGTAAAACACAAGGTTATCTAGATGTGCAACTAGGTGGACACCCTATGTGATATGATACAAAGTACGCAACAGAAGAAATATGTAAATCACAAGATAAACCACAAGTGAAAACAAGGACACAAGGATAAGGCGTTGAAAAAACATTTACACAAGGCCGAGCTTACTTCACAAGATGGCAGGAGCTCTCAATGATCCGAAGCTTCTTGCAACAAGGTGGAAGCTCCAAGAACTAGGGTTTCTCTAGGATGACAAAGCAACCAAGAAATCTACAAGATCCCAAAGGGGAGAATGGGAAATCGATTTGTGGCTCGGTGAATATGTAGATCTAGGTATTCTCCACTAAATATTTGAAGGGCATCAAGTTTTGTTGGTTGAGGAGGGAGATCTATTCATCTAAAGCATGGTATTAATGGAGGAGAGAGGGGAATGGACGAGCAAGTTGTTCCAAGGAAGGAGACAACTATTTATAGGTCCTCTCAAAATATGGCTATTTCAGGAATTTATGGGCGGGAATATTCCTAGGTAAGTAGGCCGGATATTTCAATAATCCGAAGGCTGGAATATTCCGGGGGAAATATCCTCCCCCTTTTGTGTGCGGTAGTAGACCTCGCGCTACCTCTACCTGACTGTGGTCTTCGTTGCACCGGAACTTTCTTGGGACAACGTCCGGAATATTCAGACCCCTCTACCAAAAATTTCTGGTGGAAATATTCGCCCCTGTGCTGTGTGGTGACAGCCTGGGTGCTGCCTCGACTTGGCAGAGAACTCCTCAGGGCCGGAAATTTCCAGGAAGATGGGCTCGAATATTCCAGGGTTTATGCACCGGATTCTCCGCCCTTTAGACCGGAATTTTACGACATGCTTGGCCTTTTAAGATCTTCGGGTTATCAAGAGGCTTTCTCTTTATAAAGTTGATAGAGAACCTGTTCAACACTTGAAAAATAATTAGATCAAATAATATGTGTTTTTATTATTACCAAAACCGTATTCAGGAGAGACATGAGATTTCAATCTCCCCCTTTTTGGTATGTGATGACAACACACATATTTGCACAGGATAACATAGGCGAAAAAGATTACATCACAGGAACACAAAGTCTTCGCTAAGAAAACTTTAGAGTTCACGAAACAAATAACAGAGTTCAACATGAATTAATAAAAGAAATAGGGACACAAGCTTAAAAGAGAGGAAACCAAGAACACCAAAGCTTGTTCCCAAACCCATGCAAATCTTGTTTCCTAAATAGATATTTACCCCCCCCCCCTTTGGCATGAGGATACCAAAAAGGTAGCACTATCCTAGCGTACCATTGGTCACACTCTCCCTTCCTCGTCATCATCTTTAGTGTCCTTGCTATCGGTCACCAGGTCCATGTCTTCAGGCACTGCCATGTTCCAATCAACATCCCTGGCATTCCAATTGCGGTAGGGAATACGAGCTAGAGGAGGTGGTGGAGAATTCGGAATGTTCAAAGCATCCATGATATAGGATTGGTTGGTCAGGTTGGCATGGCGTTTAGTGTGACCAACGTAGTTCTCCTTGTGAATGCATATGTTCATACACATCATCTTCTCAACAGCATGCTCCATCCAAGAGTGCTTTGCGGTGGTCTTCCCAGCAGCGGAATGCTTCATGCGGAAATCTTTGTTGCCCCTCCCGGTAGCCTAATGACCCACAACTATATGGGATCGCAACAGTCTTCGAGGAAGTAAAACCCAAATTTATTGATTCAACACAAGGGGATCCAAAGAATATTTATAAGCCTTAACAGATGAGTTGTCAATTCAGCTGCACCTGGAAGTAGACTTGCTCGCAACAGTTTATCAGTGGTAACAATTTTATAGCAGTAGCAGTAGTAAAATAATATAAGGAATAAAATGAAAACAGCGGTAGCAATTGTGGGAAACAACAGGATTAAAATATTGTAGGCATAGGGACAAATGAATGGGTGTTGCATGGATAAGATAGTTCATATAATAATCAGAACATGGGCAATTCCAAATAAATAATAAAAAAGCATCCAAGCACTAGGTAACCATAGGCATGTATTCCATATTTAGTTGTACATGCTCGCAATGAGAAACTTGCACAACATCTTCTGTCCTACCAGCCCATTGCAGCGGGGCCTCAAGGGAAACTAATGGTAATTAAGGTGCTCCTTTTAATGAAGCACTAGAGCAAAGAATTAACACTCCGTGAACACATGTGATCCTCGCATCACAGCCATCCCCTCCGGTTATCCCAATTATTGTCACTTTGGGGCCCCGGGTTCCGGACAACAACATGTGTAACCAACTTGCAGGTATGATAAAGAACATAATTATCCTCGTGAAACAATAACATGTTCAAATCTGAGATCATGGCACTTGGGCCCTAGTGACAAGCATTAAGCATAACAAGTTGCAACAATGATAGATATCACTAAGAACGGATACTAAGCACCATGCCCTAACAATCTGGCATTATTGCATGAACGATCTCATCTAATCCCTACCATCCCTCTCAGCCTACAGCGGGGATTACTCACACATGGATGGTGGAATCATGGATGGTTGATGGATAGGTGGTGTCGATGATGATGACGATGATCTCCTCCGAATCTCCGTCCTAGCAGGGTGCCAAAACAGGAACTTCTGATCCCCGAATTGGGTTTCGAGGTGGCGGCAGTGTTGTGGTGTTTTTATCTAGAATATGGCGAACCCCCCTCGGGTTTTTAGGTCACGGGCTTATGTATTCGAAAGGGAAGACCGAGGGGGCGCCCGAGGCGGCCACACTATGTGGTGGCGCGGCCTGGGGGGTGCGCCACTAGGTGGTGTGGGCCCCTCCTGGCCCCTCTCTGGCTCATCTTCTGGCTCCGGGGGTCTTCGGGTAAAATAAGAACTTTGGGATCATTTCCGGGAATTTTCCTGAAAGTTGATTTTCTGCACAAAAACGAGACACCAGGATAATTCTGCTGAAAACAGCGTTAGTCCGTGTTAGTTGCATTCAAAACTCACAAGTTTAGAGGAAAACAACAGCAAAAGTGTTCGGAAAAGTAGATACGTTTTGGACATATCATAGCCCCAACATCAATAATAGCCTGCTCAACATGTGAACTCTTCTTGTACAACTTGACATCCTTATGAGACTCACAGTACGACTCAAGAGACTCATCAATGGGATACTTGGACTTGATTAGAGCCATGATGTAAGGAGCATATGGAGGCACCTTCCTATTGAAGAAAACAAAGCGAATCTCCTGAAAGATAAAGTCCATATATAACATCCATCTTATAGGATTCCATATCCTCCTGGTCACCCTCGGAGAAGGTCTCAAAAGCATAGATCGTGAGGTTGACAATACCACCACGAATTTCATCATTGTTTCTGGCACTAGGGGCAATAGTCTCTCGAAACATGCGAAGCAGAATTTCATAGAGGGGATAGAGCCTTTTAGCTGAACCAACCACACCACCAACTCCATAGAGGTCACAAAAGCCTGTTATTGTCATACTCAACTCCATGGAGATGCATCCGTATCCCCCGAGGCTCCGAGAGATCGACAAATGGATAGTAAAGAACATAGGCAAAGTCATGGAAGTTTGCCTTGAGCTGGTGATGTCCGGACATCCATGTCATACCAATAGCTTCGGAATCATCAAACTCCATAGTAGCAAAGAATTGTTGGATGATAGGAATATTGTAGAAGCTTGCTAACTCCATAAGATGATGGAGACTAAGAACTTCCAGCACCATCACAGTATTCCCAAAGTACTCTGGACGAGAGGCCATATGCTCAAAGTTGATTTGCTTCATAGGAAAAATTGATTTCCTCATCTTGCTATAGACTTGCTTGAGAAGAGACTCTTGATCCAAGTGCCAGAAACACGTGTCAATAGTGCTATTGCACTCAAGAGTCACAAAACGAGATTGGCAACGCCAAATTTGAACTCAGCAATGGACATGTCAGAATATTGAGATTTGATTTTCCATGATTCTTCCCAGCAGCCCTAGCAGCACTCTTTTCCTCACGCTTGCACTCATACTTGAGCTTTGCCTGGTACTCGTGTTCCCGAACTACAGTGGCATCCATCTTCATCCTCAAGAAGATAATGATACCGCTTGAAGCTGATTGTTTCCTTTGATGCCTTGGAGTGAGATCCAGACCCACCTGCACATCGCAAGAAGGAGGGAGGAAAGCATAAAGGTGAGCACTCATGTTCGGTGGAAGAGGGTGGAACGGGGGTGAACTAAGTTGTTGCCACTTCTCTGGTAAGCACCGGAAATTCCTGTGTGAAGGCGGATATTCCGGGGGGCGGAAATTCTAGTGTGAAGGCGGATATTCCGGGGGGGAGGAGGGCGGAAATTACCGTCAGGGGCCAGAAATATCCGGCCTACGGGATGTCTGCACGTCACACAGAAAGTTTCAATGTCTACCGAAAAGATTCAAAAAAATTAGGGGAGAGAGAGATCCAGAGCGGAGCAACTAGCAAGCAGAGGGAAACAAGTAGCCAAAGAAAAACGACCTAGGTAAGAAACCCTACATATGACAGGGAATGGGGGCATACCGTGTTCCATGGCTATGGGAGGAGAGGAGGAAGAACCCCCCCCCAGATGACTACACACGCTTCTATTCTTGTAGACAGTGTTGGGCCTCGAAGTGCATAGGTTTGTAGAACAATAGCAAGTTTCCCTTAAGTGGATCACCCAAGGTTTATCAAACTCAGGGAGGAAGAGGTCAAAGGTATCCCTCTCAAGCAACCCTGCAATTACGATACAAGACGTCTCTTGTGTCCCCAACACACCTAATACAATTTTCAGTTGTATAGGTGCACTAGTTCGGCGAAGAGAGAGTGTAATACAACTAATATGGCTGATTATAAGTAGTAATTGCAATCTGAAATAAAAATGGCAGCAAGCAAACATGTAGCAGAACTGAATGTAAACGGTGTTTCAATGCTTAGAAACAAGGCCTAGGGATCCTACTTTCACTAGCGGACACTCTCAACAATGATAACATAATTGAATGCATATATATCTCTCTTCACTATGCTACTCCGAACCACTCTCCGATCGAATAACAAACACCAATTCATTGAGTAGGGCTGTAATAGCACTCCTCAAAGTCGCATTCCCATGTCTAGTTAACCCCACGCTGTCACTATGAGCACCCTAGAAGGTACTATGCAAACACCACAATTTCATAGGGTCATCATCCAACACAAGATATAAATATCATGCTAAACCACATGCTGCACACGCTGTCACCTTTACACCGTGATCAAAGTGTTTACGGAGATCTCATAACAAAACCATTTGAGTAGCATAA
Source organism: Alopecurus myosuroides (assembly GCA_028641055.1). Taxonomy (NCBI): domain Eukaryota; kingdom Viridiplantae; phylum Streptophyta; class Magnoliopsida; order Poales; family Poaceae; genus Alopecurus; species Alopecurus myosuroides. The sequence continues at coordinate 269,384,599 of CM054057.1, read as the reverse complement.
CACATGAAGAGTAACATCTACTTATTCAACTAGATTACAAAGCTCATGATCACATAAAGATCACACCATGGGAGAGAGAGATGAAACACATAGCTACTGGTAGAGGCCTCAGCCCCGAGGGAGAACTATTCCCTCCTTGTCATAGGAGACAGCAACGGCGATGAAGATGGCGGTGGAGTCGATGGAGATGGCTGCGGGGGCATTTCCCCGTCCCGGCAGGGTGCCAGAACAAAGATTTCTATCCCCCGAAACTTGTCGGCGGCGACGACGGAGCTACGGAACTTTTCATGGAAAAGGGCTGATTTATTTAGGGTTTATGCATCGGGGGGCATATATAGGTGAAAAGGCGATGTCGGTGGGTGGCCAGGGGGCCCACACCACCTGGTGGTGCGGCCAAGGGGTAGGTCGCGCCACCCTATGGTGTGGCCACCCTATGGCCCCCCTCCGGGTCTCTTCGGGACTCTGTGGACCCTCCGGGAATTCTAAGACTTCTGGCTTTTGAATCGTTCATTTCCGAGAATATTTCCAGAACAACTTTTCTGAAACTAAAAACAGGAGAAAACTCGAACTAGCTTTGTGGAATCTTGTCAATAGGTTAGTCCCAGGAAATCGATAAAAATGACATAAAGTGTAAGGAAAACATGTAGCATATGGCATGTAAACAACATGGACCATCAGAAATTAAGGATACATTTATGACATATCAACATCCCCGAGCTTAGTTCCTACTCGTCCTCGAGTAGGTAAATGATAAAAACACATAATTTCTGAGGTGACATGCTACCAACATAAACTTGATCATCATAGTAATGTAAAGCATGTAAACTAGGATCAAATGAATAAAGGTTGTGGTTTATAGTTGATATCAAAGACTAATGTATAAACCATTAGGAATAACAAAATAAACCTTTCAATGAATCAATACTAAAAGGCAATCCACTGTGCAAAGTATATTAAAGATGATTTAAGCTTCAAGAACAACAATATAATTATCCAAGGCATCAAACTCTCACAACAACTCCTGTTAGGATCAAGTCAAGTGACAACAATATGCACATAGGAAAACCATTCAAATAATTGTAACTTAAAACAAGCAAGCGTTCTGTATTGGTTCCTGGCACCAGGATGTTGTGGCTAAAAGAACATTATGGGGGGTTTGGATGGTCAATGGAAGAAAGTCTCACACAACTGAAAGTGATCATTAGACAAGAGGAAGTATTATAATCGAAGTTATACAAGGAGTAGTGATTGCCACAAAACGGATGCACATAGAGCTATAAGTGTATGAAAGCTCTCCAATGGAACTAGTGGGGGTGCATCCAACCTGCTTTCTCATGAAGACCTAGAGCACTTTTGAGGAGGCTCATCGTTGGAATATATAAGCCAAGTTCTATAATGTAAGTTCCCCACATAGCTATGCAGATCATAATATGAAAACTCTCTCCAAACTGAACTTATGATGCTAAAAAAAACCACAAGTTTGGAATAAATTATAGTAATGCTGCCCCATCTCTCTTTATTTTCTCTCTTTTGCCTCCTTTTTTTTTTCTCTTTTTGTGCTTTGTCTCCTTTTTTATATATAACCTCACTGGTAGGGGCAACACTCTATTTACAATGAATCAACACACTTTTAGTACTCACTAGCAAATGTGCCCGTGCGTTGCAACGGGAAAGAAAAAAATATGCGTACGTGTAAAACTAATTCACAAGCATAGAAATAAATAGCCAAATAGTATGACTAACCATTTACTATCTAGCCGCAAATATGAGCATAAATCCATCTTGACATCCTAAAGTGCTCAATATTTATAGAAATAGTGTGACAATGTTAGTTGTTTAAAATTGAGATAAAATGAACGGTGTGATGTTTTATTTCCAGCAAAAAGAGTTGAGACGTAAACACATAGGATCCATCTATCCAATTATATGGCTTAATGGGAACACAGAGCAATCCGCATACCTTTCATTGAATTTCATTGCAAATTAGGATTGTATTGTATATGGATGGAGGATTATCACCAAGCAAGCATACTAATTAAGCACTACCCACTTATCGATGCTTCTTTTGGTTAGAACATGTATGATCGTGCTCTTCATCAATAGGATCAACCAAGTGGACGCACTACGAACCGGTGGAACTAACTGAACCTGAACATGCGCCACTGCCTTTCTGCTACCGTGCCTACCCATGTGACCAAGCAGCCCCCGTGACTACAGTTCAGTCGAGAACGGATCAGAGGCGTATGACAGAGACCAGCCGGCAGCAGCGGCATGAGAACAAGAGCTTCAGGCCTGTCGGCAGTGTACGCGTCAACGGCGGGGCGAACAGTGACGTGCCTGTGCATAGAGAAACGCCGAGGAACAGATCGTGGTAGCCGATCAGGGACGTGGTGGGCGGAGCACTGGAACCTCAGCGTGCCTCTGCTCTACTCGTGCTGGATCTAGGGGCCGTGGCGGGCATGCGGGAAAGCAGGGGACGACGGAATGTCACAGGTCGGGGACGGGAGGTTGGTTCCAGGCCACGTACCTGCTGCTTTCCGTTCCTCCATCACACGTAAGGGTTGTGAACTCAACTTGTAACGACGTGTGTTGGACCGTAGCGTAAGGATGCAGCAAACGATGGGTTCATGAAGTGCAATCGTGCCCGCGTCCAATAGGATGAACCTCCAGTGTGCTCGACCGTGGCGTGTGCATGGACGGCAACGAAGATGACGAACACAACCTCATTGCCTGGGCTTGATTCTTTTTCCGTCCGCCTGGTCTGAGGAAAACATTGTACCACCATCCTACACGCCCCCAGGAACGCCTCTCTGCACGACGGCCGACGTCAAGTGCTTCCTGCCGCCGCCAGCTACCAACACCGGCTCACAACGCTGCACCCTACTGGTTAACTGCTGCGGCTGGCGACCACCTACCAACGCCACCGCACCCGCATACCTGCTCCACCACAACCGCACTCTACCTGTCCGGCTGTCTGCCCGGCATCTCCCTTCGCCGCCCAGACCCAACTCCTTCGGCCGGGCTTCGCCAGAGTCACGCAGAACAAAGCGGCATGTTCTAGCACTCGGTTACCTGTACGGCGTATGCCCGACATGTCCCTTTTCCGCCAAGACCCAACAACTCGGCCGGGCTTCGCCAGTGTCACCCAGAACAAAGCGGCCTGTTCTAGCAGGTGTCATCTCTTCTTGAGTGTGGTCTCTCGATCTCCCGTGTGCGTGCCTAGCCTGGCGTTGGCCGTGTCCAAGAAAATCAATCTCGTGTTGCACGCTGCATGCCATGTCATACTCACGGATCGGCGTCTCCGACGAAGTAAGGAGCAGCAAGTCCGATCCAACTAAAATTGAAAACGTGTTCTGGTGAAGGGATCAACGGCAACTGAAGAGGGGCATAAAGAGGCGGATACCAGAGACGTTACCGGCAATGCAGCGTGGTCGATTCATGGCGCCGTCTGGAGGAGGAGCTGAGATCGTGTTGTGAGAGGGCGCCGCCACACACCGGACGTCCTGCAGCCCCATCTAGGTCCCTATCAACGACGCAGTATGGCGCCGTGGAGAGATCCGCCGTACCGGCCGTGGCCTCTGCCCCGCTGAGCGTCATGGGGTGGCACCTTTGGGAGTGTGGCCGAGGACGCATCCATGGGCACCGTCGCCCGTCGTCACCAAACGGCGAGCTCAAATCACGGACGAACGGCGACCTCAATTCATCGCGACATATAAAATCAATAACCGAGAACATTGTGGTGAATCGTGGGTGTTACAGGATTTTGATTTCCCGGTTGCTTATGAAAAGAAGATCAGGACAATCGGTGCCGGGTTCGACCTCATTTCCTCGGAAGCCGCTCTCCTAACCGACCAGGTTTTGTTAGCGATAGCGCTGGGAAGATCTTGTTTTATTTAATGATCGGTAGAGGAAAACGTAAGGGGACGGACGAAAACGTAATCTATAGACAGACGAAATTAGGGGGGAAGAAACCGTCCTCCCTTTATTATTATAATATATATATTAGGTATAGATAACTCAAACTGAAATATCTCTGATGAATAAAACTAAATGCTCCTGCCAGTGTAGCAGTATGCAAAATAACAATGAAGCATGACAAGTAACATAATGATGATGGATGTTGTATGGCAATATATCTCGGAATGTCTATGGAAATGCCATGGTAGGTAGGTATGGTGGCTGTTTTGAGGAATATAATTTTTGTCTTGTGTGTAGAAGAACAAAGTTCTCCCACGGGGTTTGGATGTACTGGCGAAGTTTGCACCAACTCTCAATGTGACAATGAGCAATGCATAGTACCGAAGAGGCTAGCAAATATGGATGGTGGAAGTGTCAGAAAAACGCAACATAGAACTCACAAGTTAAAAGATTCCAAATAAAATCATGATATCACAAGGAATAATAAAAATCACTCTAAGAGGGTCCGTGGCAGTGACAAGTCACTGTTAGCTACCCCGACCATAGCACGTAACAAAAAGCCATTACGATTACTATCAGCAAAGGAAGTCATATACCATTATCCCATCAACTGGTTATTTGAGTGTGGCACAGTTTCAAGCTTCTAGAACAACCATTAATTGTTTTTAGTCTACTAAACCAGCAAGTTTGCCATTAATAAAATTAATATCTCAAAACAACAGCAAATAATCAAGTGAACCAGTTTAATGATCTACAAGAATATGCAAGCTTTTTCGTTATACCATCTACCACATGTAGCATTTTCTACCAAACACCAAAAAACAAAAACTCTCCAAGAGATATAGCAATTAAGAAAGAGAGTACTAACATAACTCTACTAAAACTAACAGCTCTGAATAAGGGATGCATGAAAAACAAGGGCTAAACGCTAGCAAAAAGTGAACACTCATAGAACAATAAGAATGAAAACTAGAGTGTTTTAAGCAATGAAAATGGAGCGTGTATCTATCCAAAACAAGTATGATAGGATCCAACCATAAACTACAGAAAATAAAATTAAACAAACTTAAAGCAAAAAATAACTGATGCTCCAAGTAAAATTCATATAATGTGACCGAATAAAAATATAGTTTCACTAGAAGTGACCTGATAAATTGTTGATGAAGAAGGGGATGCCCAAGGCATCCCCAAGCTTAGAATCTTGAGTCTTCTTATAATTTTCTGGGATGAACCACGGGGGCATCCCCAAGCTTTGACCTTGCACTCTTCTTGATCACATTATATCACCCTATTCTCTTGACCCTTGAAAACTTCCTTCACACCACACTCAAAGAGTAATTCGCATTAGAGGGTTAGTGCAACAATAAAAAATTCATGGGTTATGCATGGGCACAAGTGCTATTGATAATTTTAAACATTAGCTACGGCCACTGATGTTTCGTGAAGCAAAGATATCCACTTGACATCTAAAAAGCAAATGCAAGAAAAATGGCAGAATCTGTCAAAACCAAAACAGTCTCTAAAGATGAATTTTTTTCGGGGCAATTACGTTGCTCAGACCGAAAAACTTAAAGAATGAAAAATTTGCGGAATTAGATGAGGAATAAGCACAAGAAATTGCAGGTCATTCTGATTTTCCTATGAATTATATGATTTTTTACGGTGGACAGGAGAAATCCGTTTCCTGCGCAGAAATCCAAAACGAACTCCAACTTTCGCTAGAAACTTTACTTGGCACAACTAAAACATGAAAAATAAAGATACAAAGGAGTTGCTACAGAAGTAAAAAAAACACCTTTACTCAAAGAAAACAGAGAAAAACAAAGCAAAAATAAAACCATGGGTTATCTCCCAAGAAGTGCTTTTCTTTAAAGCCTTTTAGCTAGTATGAGAATTTGAGAAGATGCTCACATGAGAAATATTAATTGAAGCAAAAGAGAGCATCACGAAGAAAATGTAAAACACATTTAAGTCTAACCCACTTCCCCGGAAAAAGAATCTTGTAGAAAAACAAGTCATGAAAGCACAAAGTGGCTAGCATAGGAATGCAAAATAAGTGCAACTTCAAATTTTTCAACATAAAGAGGGGAAAACTTGATATTTTTGAGATATATAAGACTATGTTGACCTCTCTCATAATAACTTTCATTAGCATCAGGAATAAAATTAACAATATAACTATCAAAAGAAACATTCTTATCATGAGCCACATGCATAAAAGAATTAATACTCCCCACATAAGCATGGTCATTCTCATTAATAGTAGTGGGAGCAAATTCAACAAAATAGCTATCATTATTATTCTCATCACCATAATCATCAAATACAGGAGGCATATAGGAAACATAATTAATTTTCTCCTCAATAGTAGGTGGACTGAAAATAACATATTCATCATTGTAATCATCATAAATTGGAGGCGAAGTATCATCAAAGTAAATTTGTTCCTCCGTGCTTGGGGGACTAAAAAGATCATTTTCATCAAAACCAGCTTCCCCAAGCTTAGATTTATCCATAGCATTACCAATAATGGTATTCAAAGAATTTATACTAATAACATTTCTACTAGCATGCAAATAAAGTTCCGTAGGTTTTTTAATTTTCTCTTCAAACACTTCATGTCCTAACTTAAGATAAAGATTATAAAGTTCTCTCAAATTTTTGTTGTTTTCCATTAAGCCTAACTAGTGAAAATAAAAACAAGGAACAAGTAAAAATAAGCCTAACTAGTGAAAACAAGAAAAAAAAGATATAATTGCCGAATCTAAAGGAAATAACTTCGAGCACTCACACCAAGGATGTGAGTACCTTTTACCTTACCTCCGAGGCAACGGCGCCAGAAAAGAGCTTGATGTCTATGCACACTTCTATTCTTGTAGACAGTGTTGGGCCTCGAAGTGCAGAGGTTTGTAGAATAGCAACAAGTTTCCCTTAAGTGGATCATGCAAGGTTTATCGAACTCAGGGAGGAAGAGGTCAAAGGTATCCCTCTCAAGCAACCCTGCAATTACGATACAAGACGTCTCTTGTGTCCCCATCACACCTAATACAATTTTCAATTGTATAGGTGCACAAGTTCGGCGAAGAGAGAGTGAAATACAAGTAATATGGATGATTATAAGTAGTAATTGCAATCTGAAATAAAAATGGCAGCAAGCAAACATGTAGCAGAACTGAATGTAAACGGTGTTTCAATGCTTAGAAACAAGGCCTAGAGATCCTACTTTCACTAGCGGACACTCTCAACAATGATAACATAATTGAATGCATAAATATATCTCTTCACTATGCTACTCCGAACCACTCTCCGGTCGAATAACAAACACCAATTCATTACGTAGGGCTGTAACAGCACTCCTCAAAGTCGCATTCCCATGTCTAGTTAACCCCACGCTGTCACCATGAGCGCCTAGAAGGTACTAGAAAAACACCAAAATTTAATAGGGTCATCATCCAACACAAGATATAAATATCATGCTAAACCACACGGTGCACACACTGTCACCTTTACACCGTGATCAAAGTGTTTACGGAGATCTCATAACAAAACCTGCTTGAGTAGCATAACACATGAAGAGTAACATCTACTTATTCAACTAGATTACAAATCTCATGATCACATAAAGATCACACCATGGGAGAGAGAGATGAAACACATAGCTACCGGTAGAGCCATCAGCCCCGAGGGAGAACTATTCCCTCCTCATCACAGGAGACAACAACGGTGATGAAGATGGCGGTGGAGTCGATGGAGATGGCTCGGGGGCACTTCCCCGTCCCGGTAGGGTGCCAGAACAGAGATTTCTGTCCCCCGAAACTTGTCGGCGGTGGCGACGGAGCTATCGAACTTTTCGTGGAAAAGGGCTGATTTATTTAGGGTTTGTGCATCGAGGGGCATATAGGAGAAAGGGAGATGTCGGTGGGTGGCCAGGGGGCCCACACCACCTGGTGGGGCGGCCAGGGGGTAGGACGCGCCACCCTATGGTGTGGCCACCTTGTGGCCCCCCTCCGGGTCTCTTCGGGACTTCGTGGACCCTCCGGGAATTCTAAGACTTCTTTCTTTTGGATCATCCAATTCCGAGAATATTTCCAGAATAACTTTTCTGAAACTAAAAACAGCAGAAAACAGGAACTAGATCTGTGGCATCTTGTCAATAGGTTAGTGCCAGGAAATCGATAAAAATGACATAAAGTGTAAGGAAAACATGTAGCATATGGCATGAAAACAACATGGAACATCAGAAATTAAGGATAGTTTTATGATGTATCCCTAGGTAAATGGGACCTCGGACCGTGGGAATCAAGTTCAGAGAGCTCAAGGAGGAGGCTCAGACGACAACGGTGGTTTTGGGGCGGTGGAGAGGCGTGGGGATGGGGGGTGGACAAACTGCTTCGAAGAAGCATTCCACCTTGTCACCCTTATATAGTTCCCCAGGATTAACACCGGAATATTCCGGTCGGGTGGGCTGGAAATTTCTGGTGCATCGGAAATATCCTGGGCCAAGACATGGAAAATTCTGGGGGGCGGAAATTGTGACTGGAAATTTCCGCTCAAAATTTTTGGACCATGTTCTATGCGTTGGCAGCCTAGACATGGGGAAATTTGGGCGAAAATCTATGGGCAAAATTTCTGGACACCAGAAATTTCCGCCCGCTGGGCTGAAATTTCTGGGCTACCAATCGCCAAAAGCCAAAAGATAAAAGGAAAAACAAAATGGACTTAAACATGAGTGTTTGAGAGAGACTTGTTTTCCAGGATAAGTGGGGGCTTAGGATAGAGAGAACACACTGAAAGAGGGAGACGTACATGAGCTTGCAAAAACCAATAAGATGAATGAAAGAACCAAGCTCAAGTACTGATCTCAAAGCAGGATAGACCAAAAAAGAAAACAAATAAGAACCAACTCCTCTCAAAAGAGGCCGGTGGCTGAAGCCACCATGTTTGATTGTTATAGCTTGGATCCGCGAAGATATATGTTGGGCCAAAAACCAATACTCATCACTGAAGCACAGTAAGTCAGACAATAACTAGATATGCATGAATACTCATTTTTTGTATAATAAGAGAAGTGTTCACTCATGAATTGAGTTTTCCCTCCCCCCTATGTCTATGCCTACATCTAAACCTAGCAACACATGTATTGGAGGTACTTATGCAAGGTATCAAGTGAAGTTAGAAGAATAAATGACATTTAGTTCATTCCTCAAATCCCAAAATCTTGGTTCATCAAGGGCCTTCGTGAAAATATCGGCAAGTGGATCCTTGGTCGACACATAGGAGAGGTCAATATCACCGTAATCAACATGATCCCGAATGAAGTGATGACGAATCAATATGCTTCGTCTTGGAGTGGAGAACGGGATTATAGGCGACCGTGATAGCACTTTCACTGTCACATAGAAGAGGCACTTTGTCAAAATTGACATAGTAATCCTTTAAAGTTTGCCTCATCCATAGCAATTGAGCACAACAACTTGCTGCGGAAATGTACTCGGCTTCGGTGGTAGAGAGAGCTATGCAATTTTGCTTCTTGGAAGACCAACACACCAAGGAGCGACCAAGAAATTGGCAACCCCCGGATGTGGACTTCATATCCGTCCTCTCTCCCGCATAATCCACATCCGAATACCCAATGAGCTGAAAGCTTGAACCCTTGGGGTAACAAAGACCAAAACTTGGGGGTATGAACTAAATATCGAAAGATTCGTTTAACTGATTCAAAATGATTTTTCCTCGGAGAGTCTTGAAACCTTGCACACTTACCAAAACTATACATGATATCCGGTCTAGATACACAAAGGTAAATCAAAGATAAAATCATGGAGCGGTATACCTTTTGATCTACCTCTTTAGCATGAAGATCGGGTTTCAAGTCAAGGGTTGTGGACATTGGAGTCTTCATAGGATTTGCTTCATGCATATTGAACCACTTGAGCATGTATTTGATATATTTGGCTTGCTTGATGAAGGTTCCTTCTTGATAATACTTGATTTAAAAGCCAAGGAAATACTCCAATTCTCACAGCATTGACATTTCAAACCTATTAGTCATAAGCTTGCAAAAATCTTCATTGAACAAAATGTTAGTAGACCCCAAAATGATGTCATCCACATAGAGTTGGCATATGAACAATTCACGTCCAACCGTATTGGTAAAGACAATGAGATTTATTAAAGCAACATTAAACCCATGATATACTAAAAACTCTTTAAGGTGCTCCTACCACGCACGTGGAGCTTGTTTAACTCCATACGGCGCCTTATTGAGTTTATACACAAGGTTGGGGTGGTTGGGATCTTCGAAACTCGAAGGTTGCAGACATATACTAACTCATTAATGGGACCATTTAGGAAAGCACTTTTAAAATCCATTTGTTGTAACTTGAAATTATGATGAGATGCATAGGAAATTAAGATGCGAATAGATTCAAGACGAGCTACGGGAGCAAAGTTTTCACCGAAATCAACACCGACTTGAGAAAAACCTTGAGCCACCAATCTAGACTTATTGAGAATGAAAATGCCATCTTTGTCTTGCTTGTTCTTAAACACTCACTTGGTGCCAACAACATTCTTGCAATCCTTGGGTCTTGGCACTAACTTCCAAACCTTGTTGCACTCAAAGTTATTGAGTTCATCATGCATGGCTTCAAGACAATCTTGATCTTCGAGAGCTTCATATACTTTATTTGGCTCAATGAAAGAGACAAAAGCATGAGCTTCGCTAAAGTCCTCCAATTGCCTTCTAGTAACAACCCTTCCCCGAATCTTGCGAAGAATCTTGTCTTTCGTGTGACCCGCATGCTCGAAGTTTTATAGCCTTCTATTTGCTCTTCATGCTAGCATATCAACAAAGATTCCTTGGATATGGCTTGAGAATCACCTTCTTCATCGGAGTCGTGTCCATCTTGAACTTGGCCTAGATCATCAAAGGGAGAAGGATCTCCACTTGGTTGAGCTACCTCAACAATGGGAAGATCTTGAGCTTTCCCTTGTTTATTAGCATGAGGGATTGGTGCATCTTCTTGGATAGCTTGTGTATCATTGGGTGTTGTCATCGGCTCCACTTGCGTAGAGCATAGTCCTTCTCCCTCCGTCAAAAGGTGTCCCTCAACGGGGATTATTTCACCAATTCCCATTCTTCTTATGATGATGGGAGGAATTGAATTTCCTAAAGCACCATGATCTATGCGGGCCCCTAGGAGCCATTATCCTCATCAAACACCACATCTATAGCTTCTTAAACTTGTCTGGTGGACTTGTTGTAGACTCTATAGGAATGAGCATTTGTGGCATATCCAACAAAGATACCCTCATACGATTTGGTCTCAAACTTTGACAAGTGTTTACCTTTCTTACGAATCAAGCATTTACAAGCCAAAGACCTTGAAGTAAGATATCTCCGATTCTTGCTCGTGAGAATCTCATAGGGAGTCTTGGTAAAGTTCTTGCAAAGATATAATTGGTTGCTAGCATAAAAAGCGGTGGAGACGACTTCGGCCCAAAAATTATATGGAGAAGAAAACTCCACAATCAGTGTCCTTGCTGCATCCATGAGAGTCCGGTTTTTTCTCTCCGCTACACCATTTTGTTGAGGGGTATAGGGAGTGGAATATTGATGAGCAATCCCTTCTTCACTAAGAAAACCCTCCAGGGTGTAGTTCTTGAACTTGGAACCATTATCACTTCGGATCGCCATGCTTACTTGCATTGTGTTGGCGCTCAACAAAAGTGATAAACTCAATGACTATCTTTTGAGTCTAACTCTTCCTCTTGAAGAAATACGCCCTGCAATATCTTGAATAATCATCCACTATCACCAAGCAATACACTTCTTTCCACCAAGACTATCATATGATAGTGGACCAAAGAGGTCCAAATGAATGAGCTCCAGAATTATTGTGGTGGTGATGGTGGTCTTGCTAGGATGGGGTTCTCCATGTTTCTTTTCAAAATCGCAAGATCTACACACACACACACATGATATTTAGCAAACTTAGCCTTGGTTAGTCCTAGAACGTGATTACCACTTTGAGGGTCATGCAACTCAAACGTTGCAAATGTATCTGTAATTTTTGATGCTCCATTCTTGTTTTCTATCCAATGCCTTGATATTTTCCACATGTTTTCCTTCTTTTTCCGAATGTTTTCATAGACTAGCCTATTAACGATATGCCCCAGTCCAGTTGTTGTTTCTGCTGTTTTCTATTTCAGAAAAGTTCTAAAGAAATATTCTCGGAGAGGGCTGAAAATCCACAAAGATCGTTTTTTACCCGGAACAAAAACGAAGTCCAAAGAAGAGCTGGAGGGGAGCCAGGTGGCCCCGAGGGGTTGCCAGGCTTGGCCCCACCCTAGGCCACGCCTGATGGGCCCATGGGTGCCCCGGCCACTGCCTCTTCACCTATAAATTGCCCCAAACCCTAAAGCATTCAGGGACGGAGATATTTTCCGTGAAACATACAGAGAGGTGATGGTGTGTGAACACACGTTCTTTGGGAGACCCCAAGAGGAAGGTATGAAGAGTACAACATCGAGTTTTCCTCAGAAAGAAACCAAGATTTAATCGGACCAGTAGGAGAAAGAAATGACTTCTGAAGGCTGATGACAGCTGATGTTGGCACGATGCACTACCAGGCTCAGCACCAACGTGGAATCTGCACACAATACAACCACGATAGTTTACCCCGACGATACAATGAGGTTGTCAATCTCACCGGTTTTGCTGAACACAAAGTATTAGACGTATCGTGTAGAAAAATGATATTTGTTTGAAGTGAATGAAAGGAGAACAGTATTTGCAGTAAAAGAGAACAGTGCTTGCAGTAAAAGAGACCAGTGCTTGCAGTAAGTTGTATTATCAGTGTAAAAGAATGGGCTGGGGTCCACAGCTCACTAGTGGTGTCTCTCCATAACAGATAAATAACATGCTGGGTAGAAAAATTACAACTAGGCAATTGACAGAGACAGAGATAGAGGCTGCACCGTAGTGCATATGCATGATATGATAATTACTATGAGGTTTATTTCGACATTAGCAACATGATACATAGACCGTAATCCAACTGCATCTATGACTAATAATCCACCCTCAAGATGTCATCCGAGCAAACTTTGGGTATTAAGTTGCAAGCAACAGATTATTGCATTAAGTAAAGTGCGTAATGTAAATAATATAATTATCCTTAGACAAAGCATTTTTGTTTTATCCCTAGTGGCAACAACACATCCACAATCTTAGAAGTTATTGTCACTCTCCCAGATAAGTGGAGGCATGAACCCACTATCGAGCATAAATACTCCCTCTTGGAGTTACACGCATCAACTTGGCCAGAGGATCTACTAGTAACTGAGAGCATGCAAGAACATAAATAACATAAACATGATAGATATATAATCAACTTGACATAGCATTCAATATTCATCGGATCCCAAAAAACACAACATGTAGCATTACAATAAGATGATTTTGATCATGTTAGGAAGATCACAAGATCTAAACATGATGGAAAAAAAGGAGGAGAAGACAACCATCTAGCTACTGCTATGGACCCGTAGTCCAAGGATGAACTACTCACGCATCACTCTGGAGGCATGCATGGTGATGTAGAGCCCTCCGGTGATGATTTCCCCTCCCGACAGGGTGCCGGGGAGAGCTTCAAAACCCTCTCGAACTAGGGTTGATGACGACGGCGGCTGCGGAACTTTTCGTGGATGTATGCTCGGGTGTTTAGGATTTTCCTGAGGAAGAGTATAAATAGGCAAAAGCGCGATGTCGGTGGGCGCCCGAGGGGCCTACACCACGTGGTGGCGCGGCCAAGGGGGGCGCGCCACCCTATGGTGTGGCTACCTCGGAGCCCCCCTCTGGGTCTCCTCCATACTCCAGGTACGTGACAAAAAAATTGGACCCTGGGATTTTGTTTCGTCCAATTCTGAGAATATTTCCTGAACAACTTTTCTGAAACCAAAAGCAACAGATTACAGGAACTAGTGCTATGGCATCTTGTCAATAGGTTAGTCCTAGGAAATCCATAAAAATAAAATAAATTGTATAGAAAACATGTAGCAATTGGCATAATATTAACATGGAACATCAGAAATTATAGATACGTAGGAGACGTATCAAAAGGCGACGTCACCTCGAAAGTCCAATCTAGGGCTTCTGCAGCTCTGTTCCGGCACCGTGCCGGAGGGGCGAATCGTCATCGGAGGCTTCTACATCGCCATGAATTCCTTCGGGGAGATGCGTGAGTGGTTCATCTTGGGACTACAGGTCCATAACAGTAGCTAGATGGTTGTTCTCTCTGTTATGCCTCCATGTTTAGAGTCTCGTGAGTCGCCTCACATGACTGAGACCACCGTTATGTAATTGTGCATGTTGTGTTTGTTGGGATCCGATGAAACATGACATTATCATTATTTTGTTCATGTCAATCTGAGATGCTTCACTGATATTTGAAGAGAGTTTTAATATTGTCTTGAAATGCTCTCCGGATGTTTGTGATTACCTTGGCACGTAGTTGTTTTCACCTCCAAGAGAGGGTTTATATGCTAGATAGTGGGTTCATAACTCCCTTACATCAGTTCTTGAGTGACAAAAACGTGACAGATGGGGGATGAGATGTTGCCACTAGGGATAGAACAGTGGTGCTCTTGTCTACGGACGAGAACCATTTCTTACATTACGTACTTGTTCTTAATGCAATTGTCTATTGAACACAAGCAATCACTTCGTTGCTGCAACTTAATACGAGCGATATTTGTTGGATATCTTTCTCAAGGTGGACTATTAGTAATAGATACATGCTAGATAGCGGTCTATTTATCTTGACGTAATGCCTAGAATGTTAGAACCCGTGCACTATACCTCGTCATAATAATATTGTTAACGTTCATGATTTGTCAATTTCCTAGTTGTAGTTTGTTCACTTGGCATGTTTGTTTTCTTTGGAGAGACACCACTAGTGAAACTATTTCCCCCCGGTCCCATTTTCCTCATTATTGCAACCTTGTTTCAAGCACTTTCACCATTGTTTCCTTGCTGTATCGTTTTTTACTTTTCATTACTTTTTACGTTTAATTCTCTACTTTTCAGCAAGACGAGAAGACCGACAACCTTCTCGGAAAGTTGGGGACAAGAGAGAGTTTGTGTGTTGTGTGATGGTTCCACGCTTGTTGACACGCGATACAACAACAAGCTTCTTCAAGACTTCAAAATCCTACTGGTCGATAAACCCTGGTTCCACAATTGGGGGAAATTTCCGCTAGATTACATCATATATTGCTTTTGGGGTAACCCAACGAACGCGTGATCACGTCTTAGAGCATCATCAACGTCCTCATATTGGTGTGGTCCAACCGGCAATGCCAAAGCCAATCCACATCAATTTTAGCCATTAGGCATGTCGTGGCACACATGTCTCCTTTAGAGAAGTCCACTACATACATGTCTTTCTTGACATACCCAACAAAGGCTACTTTAAGAGTCGTTTCCCAAGTGACAATCACGTTCTCTTTATTAAAGAATAAGGAAAATCCATAATTTTCAAGTTGAAGAACTGACCTAAGATTATAGCCGAGGAACTCAACAAGGAGGACATTCTCAATTGTTAAATCATTTGAGATATCCACCTTGACTCGTCCCAATTCCTTTAGCTCGGAGTTATCACCAACAATGACACAATTGAGATATGGTGAAGGAGGATCACGATTAATCATTGCGTCTTTGCTTCCGGTCATATGTTGGGATGCACCACTATCCACCGTCCATTTACCCGACCCAGAAGCGCTTCCCTTCAAGAGATCAATTTCTTGATTTAGGTACCCATCCTTCAATGGGTCCTCTTCTGTCATTAACAAGGGTCTTAGGAACCCAAATAGTACAATGATAATCATCACCATACGATGTACCAACATATTTAGCATAAGCATGACCATCTCTAGATTTCATAAGAACATAAGAGGTGTTATATTTTTCGGCAAAGTCATTGTGAGTGGCGCTCCCCCTAGAGGTCTCATCACCCACAATGGTGTCTGGTATCTTTCTCCTTGATCACCTCTCCTCCCTTCACAAAGGTAATATTTTGTGAAGGAGAAGTGACCTTCTTCTTCTTGTTCTTCTTCTTCTTTGACTTAGCAACAAAGTCAAGTCCCTCCTTTCCATTCTTGACTCTTTGAGAGATTATCACATAACTGAGATTTTTACCATCTCCTACGATGTTATTTGTAGCAAAAGAGTTGCTAGAAGAGATAACAATGCTAGTGGAGGAGTAAGGCATAACTTTCTTATTAGAGTGTTGAGCTAGAAGTTTATGACGAGACTTGGTAAGCTTTTCATGAATCTTTTAAGAGACATGAACTTCTTTTCTAGTTTTTCATGACTATCAACAAGTCTATCATGAGCAATCCCTAGCTCAATCTTTTCATTTTCATGAGTTTTATCTAGAGCAAGAGTTGTTTCATTGTTCTTTCTAAGCTTAGAAACACAAATAGCATCAGTCTCTTCAAGACTAGAAAACTTCTCCTCAAGAGAAGCTCTAATGGAACGCTCTTTATCAAAATCCTCCTCAAGATATTTTTCATTGCTAGAATGACCACCTCCATAACTTTCCAAAGTCATGATGATCTCTTCCTTTTCATTTACAAGAGAGTTAGCATCATCCAGTTGCCTTAAAAAGGCATTCACCTTTTCTTTGGTTTCACCTTCAAGGCTAGCCAACCATGAGCCTAACTCCTTAGACTCAACATCCTCCTCACCAACATTTTTAATACAATCCAATAATTAAGGAGGGTTAGTGGCAATGGTTTTGTAGGTGGAAGAAATTACCGAAGTGGCTTTTGCCACAAGACATGTAGGTTGAATAGGCGCATTCTCATTGGTGGATTCTAATAGAGAGACCGATGAAGAGGAAGAGGTAGCTATGGAAACATGGGCCACACCTACAAGTTCATATTCTCCTTCGTCTTCGGAGATGTATATTTCCAAAACGACGCCTTCTTGAACATATAGAGCTCTTGGAACTCTTCTTGCAAAGTTCTTGTTTTAAGGAGCTTTGGTCTTGTCTTTCCGAATGATATTGCCTTCATTTTATTCTCTTGGCTCAAAAGGACACTCTTTGACAAAGTGATTTTCACTTCCACAATTATAGCAAATTCTTGGTTGCTCCCCCTTTTTGCTATAGTTCTTGCTCCTTAGGGGTATTGGACCATCGGCCTTATGAGCTTCCCATCTCTTCCAATAACCATGCATGGCAAAAGAAATGCACTTGTGAGCACCCTTGTATGTGTCATCATAATCCTCATCATACTCTTCGAGTTCTTCTACTTGAGCAACCGCTTTTGACTTCAAGGCTAGGTTGGGAGATTTTCCCATTCCTCTTGAGCAAGCAAGAGCATCATCTGCACTCTTGTGAGATAGAGATATAGCAATGAACTCACTAAGAACACCAACGGAGTTGAGGGAGTTGTAGTCCGATCTTGTTCGTATGCTAGTGGAGAGGTTCTTCTCGACAGGAGTGATTGCTTTAAAAAACTTCCTTTTGATCCACTCATCGGTGATCTCCTCTTTTTGGACGTCCCTCAATTGATTGGCAAAGGTGACACTTCTTCTATATAGTTCTTAGGGAGTCTCATCCTCTTGCATGACAAATTTTTCGGCCTTGTCTAGAGCAACATCATACTTGGAAGATAGGATGTTGTGATTTCCTTGGAACAAAGTGTCAAGGCTATCCCAAGCCATCTTGGCGGTCTTGCATCCTCGGATATAAGTGAGATGCTCCTGTGAGATATCCTTTTGGATGATGTTGAGAGCGGTCTTGTTGAGATGAGATTCAATATCCTCTCCCGGATTCAAATTGCTTGCACCATGAGGATAGAATCGATGAACAGCACTTCTCCACAAAGCGGTGCATGAGCCGGAAATATGAGACTCCATTTCAAACTTGGAAGAAGAAAATTCATTAGTGTTAATCATGGGAGGAAGTCCAACATTTAAAATGTATGTCATGGAAACAATGGGGTGGATAGAGTCACAGTTGGGAGGTGGTGGAACTCTTGAGTTATTCCCCGAACCATTAGCCGAATGCGACTTGGAGCCCTCAGATTCCCCAACCTTAGAATTTTTTGCGACATTCTCCCTTGACTATGGCAATTTTAGCTTCCATTTCGGCAATGTCCGGAAGAAATTCATCTTCTGAAATTACATCATCGGAAACATTAGAAGATTCCTTGGACCCCTTAGGTTTACCCATCATGGCTTCCAACATCTTCTTTATGTCGGAAACCTCGAAGCCAACACTAGAGCTAACCTTGGATAGCTCGGTTTGGATGGTTCGAACCGTTTCCTGTAGGTTAGCTATAGTGTCGGAAATTTTGGTGATTTTCTCCTTAGAAGATACGGAGTGATCTCTGTTGACCATATTACTCTTAGGCGGTTAAGCCTTAGATAAGAGTCGAGGCTCTGATGCCAATTGAAAGTACAGTATGGTCAACTAGAGGGGGGTGAATAGGTGACTAACAATACTTCTTTTCCTTTTTAGATTGAGCTAAACAAGTAAAACACAAGGTTATGTAGATGTGCAACTAGGTATACACCCTATGTGATAAAATACAAACTACACAACAGAAGCAATATGTAAAGCACAAGATAAACCACAAGTGTAAACAAGGGGACACAGATATGTTCCCGTAGTTCCTTCCCAAGGGAAGTATGTCTACGCTGGAGGGGTGTGGAGCCACCTATACACTCCAATATCACGGATGTGCACACCTTATTCCCAAGGCGTTGACCAAACCTTTACACAAGGTTGAGGCTACTCCACAAGATGGTAGGAGGCTCTCAATGATCCGAAGCTTCTTGCAACAAGGTGGAAGATCCAAGCACTAAGGTTTCTCTAGGATGACCAAGAAACCAAGAGATCTACAAGATCCTAAAGGGGAGAATGGAGGGAATCGATTTTTGGATTGGTGAATATGTAGATCTAGGTATTTTGCACCAAATCCTTGAAGGACATCAAGTTTGGTTGGTTGAGGAGGCAGATCTATGCACTTAAAGCTTGGTATTAATGGAGGAGAGAGGGGAATGGACGAGCAAGTTGTCCCAAGGAAGGACACAACTATTTATAGGTCCTCTCTAAATATGGCCATTGCAGGAATTTATGGGCCGGAATATTCTGGGGTAAGTAGGCCGGGTATTTCGATAATCTTGTGGTCTTCGCTGGGCCGGAACTTTCCCGGGACAGGGACTGGAATATTCCGCCACCGGAAATTTACGGTGGAAATATCCGCCCCTATTCTGTGCGGTGGCAGCCTGGGTGCTGCCTCGACTTGGCGGTGAACTCCTCAGGGCCGGAAATTTCTGGGCACTGGGGCCGGAATATTCCGGGGTTTATGCACCGGATATTCTGCCCTTTATACCAGAATTTTGTGGCCTGCTTGGCCTTTTATGACCTTCGACAAATCAGGAGGCCTTCTCTTTTTAAAGCTAATAGGGAACCTGTTCAACACTTGACAAATCATTAGATCAAATAATATGTGTTGTGATTACTACCAAAACCATACTTAGGAGAGACATGAGCTTTCAACCACCCAGTGTTAGCCTTTTTTATCACCCAGTTTACTTTGTGATACTTGACTATAGAAAAATGATCCTCGCAGTAAACATCATTGAATATTCTCATGGTCTAAGGAAGAAAACAAACAACCATCTATTGACGATACTATTTACCAAAACAAATCTCGTAGTATCTCAAATACTTGGATCTACCCAGCCATTATGTTGAAACAAAAAAGTGTCCTTATTAATATTGACAAAACATTTTTCCATGACGAGGAAAACATGGCCATCTAATATTAACAAGTTTGTCTGTGAGACATGACAAAGGGTATAAACTTATGTTTATTTTTCTACATGTGCGTATGGGTTTTCCTTTGAATCTCATATTCAGAAAACGGGTTGAAAACAGCGAAATAAAATGGGTTGTCTCCTGGTAGAGCTTTTCTTTAACGCCTTTCAGCTAGGCATAAAAGGGCAACTCAAGTATTTTCAAGTGAAGAAGCATCCACATTTAAACCAAGAACTCTCCTTTTACTCCTCTTACCCTTCTTCTTGGGTTTGGGGAATATGTGGCCACATGGTGTGAACGTAAAATTTAATGTACCTTTCCCCACATCTATTACTGCCCCCAGAATTTTAAGCAAGGACCTTCCAAGCGTAATTCGTCCTTCTCCTACACATTCAATAACAAGATAATCAGTGGATACTATACTTCCCATAATTTTTGTAAACACTCCCTCAGCTATCCCAATGGGCAAAACAATGTTATTATTGATAAGGGGTATTTCTTCTCCCCCTTCAGAAAGATTCCAAAGATTCAATGACTCGTAGATTTTTCTAGGCATGAGAAAAATTCAGTCATAATATCGCAATGAGCATAAAAAGTTTCATCATTTATAACTACTTTTACTGTAGGGATCCACATTTAAGGTTCAGAGTTTATTGGTACATAATCATAACGAGCATGAATCTGGTTATAGGCTTCCTTTAAACATGATATATTTGTTTCAAGAGTATTTAATCTAGCCTGAAAACTCACAAGGGATGAATCAAATTTACTAGTTGAGCTAGAAGTTGCAATCAACTTTTTAATGGCATTAAGAGCTTGATCTCCATCACAACGTAGGAAATCTCCTCCTACTGCAGAGTCTAAAGCATATCTATAGCAAAGAACAAGACCAAAGTAAAAACTACTAAGAAATAAATTCAAGGTCATCATGGGTTCAGTTTTACTATAAGAGTCAAAAATCCTAGACCAATCCTCCTTGAAACTCTCCTCACTCCCTTGCTTGAAAGTGAACATTATTTCTTTCGGTGACATAGTGACAAAAACAAAACTAGACATAAAAGCAAGCAAGTAAATAACAGCTATGAAGTAGACTAATTTTTTTGTGTTTTTAATATAGAGAAGAAAAACAAGACAAAAATAAAAACAAGACAATAAAAAAAATAAAGAGGTTGAGAGTGAGAGACTCCCCTTGCCAGAAGACTTCTTCCTCCCAGGCAACGGCGCCAGAAATTCTTTTGATACGCCTCGATGGTGCTAGGAATTCTTGCTGCTTGTGATGGCGTGTTGGGAACCCAAAGAGGAGGGTGCGATGAGTGTAGCGGTAAGAACTTCCCTCAGTTAAGAACCAAGGTTATCAATCTAGTAGGAGGAAGAGGATCTCGGGAAGGTTGATTCCACTAACGGTGGTGATGGCGCTTCACCGGTGCCAGAAACAACGTGGAACCTACACACAACACAACCAAAATACTTTGTCCCAACGGTACAGTGAGGTTGTCAATCTCACCGGTCTTTCTGAAAACAAAGATTAGACGTATAGTGTGGAAAATGATGTATGCTTGCAGTAGGTAAATAAAGCAGGAAATTGTTGTGGTTTGTTTAATAGTGTGGAAAATTGACCGGGGTTCATAGGTTCACTAGTGGTGTCTCTCCATAAAGATAACATGTTGGGTGAACAAATTACAACTGGGAAATTGACAAATAGAGGTTGCACCGTAGTGCACAATATAACATGATGACTACTATGATATTTAGTGCGGGCATTACAACAATATACATAGACCGAAATCCATCTGCATCTATGACTAATAATCCACCCTCAGGTTATCATCCGAACCCCTTAGGTATTAAGTTGCAAGCAACATATAACTGCATTAAACAAAGTGTGTAATGTAAGCAATGATTATGCACGCGGGCACTCTCACCGTTGTTTTCTCCCTAATGGCAACAGCACATCCTCCCCCTTCACGCTTTTGTCACTCGAGCAAGGTGGCGTGGAGGCATGAACCCACTATCAAGAATAAATACTCCCGCTTGGAGTCACTAGCAACTACTTGGCCAGAGCAACCACTAGCAACGGAAAGCATGCAAGATCACAAATAACATAAGCAATAAAGACTATAATCAACTTGGCATAAGTATAATATTCATCGGATCCCAGCAAACACAGCATATAGAATTACATAATATCAATCTCTATCATGATAGGAAGCTCACGAGATCTAAACATGGAGGCATATGAGGAGAAGACAACCATCTAGCTACAGCTACGAACCCGTAGTCCAAGGATGAACTACTCACGCATCACTCCGGAGGCAGGCATGGTGATGTAGAAGCCTCTGGTGATGATCTCCTCTCCGGCAGGGTGCCGGAGACAGCTTCAGAACCCCCATGATCTAGGGTTGACGGTGAGGGCAGCTGCGGAACTTTTCGAGGATTTTTTATCAGGTGCGTAGGGTTTTCAATCCGAGTGGATTAAAGAGGCGAAAGGGCAAAGGCGGTGGAGCTCCAGGGGGCCCACACCCATAGCTGGCGCGGCCAGGGAGCCGCGCCACCCTATGGTGTGGCCCCTGGTGCCCGTCTTTGACTCTCCTTCGGTCTTCGTGATGCTTCCAGGTAAAATAGGCACTTCAGGCTTTGTGGGGTCCAATTCCGAGAATGTTTCCAGAACAACTTTTCTGAAACCAAAAACAGCAGAAAACAGGGAACTAGCACTTGGCATCTTGTTAATAGGTTAGTCCCGGAAAACTTATAAAAATGATATAAATAAGGGAGAAAACAAGTAGCAATTGACATAATATGATCATGGAGCATCAAAAATTATAGATACATTGGAGACGTTTCACCCCTCCCTCCCCCCCCCGCATTTGCTCTGTAAAGCGTGCAACCTCAATTTCTCTCTCAGGACTACTCCAGGATAAATTCCGTTAGTAATAGAAACTGTTTATATTACTCTTGGACATCCAATGCCCTCAATATAAATTCTCTATGATATATAAAATATATCTATCATGCAGAAAGACTGCTCTGATGATACTCCTAGTTGATTTGGACCTACCGATATACACAAAATTCAGGCCAAAGTTAAGTGTGTTTCTCCTACAGGTTCGATAGTGTGTGGACATGAAACTAGAAACTCTTTCCTTTTAAATAATCAATAGAGGGGACATGGACGTCCATATTGACTCCCACATACTATACGAATAAACCGCCGAACATGTTGGTTATTATACAATTCTCCCATTACTCGCGATACCGAATTTACCTGAGAGTATGCATTCCGGTATTGCCATGAAACAATCTCTGGTTCACTTATACTTTTGTCTTATCTTGTTACCCGGTAAGTTTCCTTTTACTCGTTAATATATGTTGACATCCCACATGATGTATCATCATCATGCATTGTCTGCAAGACTTATGGATATCAAGAATACCGAGTGGGCCCAGGTATGTATCTCTATTTTTACGGAGGAGTAATTCCCATCTCAAAACATCGAGATAATATACTCCTTTAGAATTACCCAGTTTACAATGTGAATCTTGATAGCACCAAAGTAAAACCTACAGAATATGTTATCCTAATAACCTCATTGTAACATCCCAATTTTTGGAAGACAGGAAAAACTTGTTTTCAATAACCCAAAAATCAGGGCCAACAAAAACTTTTTAATATATTTGACTAATGCTTGTGTTTCTTTTCTATTTGCTTGTTGATTGTGCTTTTGTTTGAGTTTGTTAACAACTAACATTAAAACCAATGATCATAACTTTCTTAAAACACAACCCTTGTGATCAAGTCATGACAAGAAAGCTTATCATCTTCATCCATCACCCTCTTTTGGCAAAAACCTTTTTGAAAAATGTTTTGATTTTAGAAGAAACCCAAAGTCCAAGTTTTGAGAAAAACAATAGATAATTTCCAAAACTATATGAAAAGAATTTTGGAGCTAATCATCTCCAACCTGTTTTCAACCAAGATGTTTTTGTAAGTATTTCAAAAACACCTTCTCACTTCCTTCTTTTGCAAAAACAATAAGAGGGGACTATGTTACCCATGTGTTTGCCCTCAATTATATTCTTTTGTAAATAACAACTTTTGAGCTAGACCTCTTTACAAAATACTCTTGTCATGGTATGCCTTTATCACTACCTCTATTTAACACATGAGAAAACATCCTGGAAATTAAATTGAAGAACTCAGTTGTTTGAGTGATCTTGTGTGTCTTATTACTTTATCTGCTTGTTGGGTGATCTTATATTGTGTTTGCTTTGAAGTATTCATTTCTGTTTCTTGATGAATGTGTGTTGTTCTAAGTAAATACAACCTATTAATAATAAGATTAAACATCAATGTCATATTTCATCATATGTCCATCTCAGACTTTGTTTTCTTAAAAACTTCCAACCTTGGAGACATGCCTTTATGTCAAATGTTGTTCTATTCATCAATGCACCCTCATCTATATCACGTTTAACATCTATGCTATCTATCCAAGTTGTTGTTCTGGATATTGAAACCCTTTGGCATCATCTTTCAAAGTCCTTTAGAAGGCATCCCTAAATATTGATCATATTCCTTTTATCTTGATGCACTTTCTCTATGTTACTCCAAATCACTCCTTATTGTTTTCAGACCCAATGAACCTACCCTTTTCATATCCATGACCCGTACATCACCATCGTATGGTCCATTTATTTTCCAACGGCCATTTAATAATTCTTCTCTCTTGTTTTTTAACCTATTAAATAAACTCCTGTTTTCACCCTTTTGCCACTTGGTATCTCAAATATTTTCAAAGGAGTTGTTTATTAAAAATCACTTGTGAGACCTATATTATGTACTCTATCATCCCAACTCAAAAATATTTGTTTTAAAAGCATTTTAATATTTATTATCTTCGATTTTCCAAAAGGCCAGAAATGGACTTTAAAATATTTTGTGAATAAAAGTATTTCCTAAAATCTTGGAAAAATTACCCACCATGCCTATGGTCATGTAGAACTTATTTATAGAAAAACATTTGCAAGTTGTGTTGAAAATTTTGGAGAAAACATTTAAAAACAGTTTCTGCCATTTTTGAATTCCCAAAAATTTGTGAAAGACAAGCTTTCAGAAAAACTTGAGACCACCATCCCTAGACTCCATTTTTGATCCTCTATCCATTGGACACAATTTATCACATATGTTCTATTCAAATTTCCGGTGAAAACAAGCAAAAACCACTTCTGTGATTCCTGGACACTGTTGAGTTCATGCCTTCCCTAGTCAATCATTGCCCTCTCTCTACCTCTCTCTGGCTCTGGGAGATGGAAAACTTCTCACTCAACACCCTGGACATGATTTCTACCCCCAAAACCCCCTCCTGTCTTCTCCACACTTCCTCCATGTACTAAGTGCCAAGCTACATCACAGGTGGCGTCGAGCTCCTCCCTCACCCGCCACACATTCCTCCCTCACCTTGTATACTAGCCTCACGGGACGCCCTGGAGCACACCCGTGCATCCCATTTGCTTCCTCTCGATCTCCTTCCCCTCCTCCCTCATTACAAACACCTACGGGTGCTAGGTGGGCACCATTGTTTGCCAACGACCCCGTGCATCTCCTGCCTTCTACTCTCGATTGGAGGATGTCCTCCCTCTGCTCCACCTCCCTGGCAACGCCTCGCACGAAGAAATCCCCTCTGTCCAGCTCGTTCGAGACACCGTGACCGCCATGAGCGCCGCACGGACGTGCTCGCCGTCTTTCACGTTGCAGCCAGTCGAGGCCGAGCATTTGCCTTCCACCTTGCCAACCCACCTTCCCTACTCCTCAATCGGAACTCGGCATCAAAACCCCTCTCCCCGGACTTCTTGTTCGCCGGAATCGGCCACCGATCCGCCGCGGTCAACCTCCCCGTCGAGCCATCGATTGAGGCCATCCCCGGTCGTTCCACTTGTTTCCTCACCCTCCTTGAGCTCATGCAAATCTCATGCCTCCTCTAACTACTCCGTATTCCAGGTGCAGGGTCGCCGCCATCTTCATCTTGGGTCACCGCCGCGGGTCCGCGTCGAACTCCGGATGGGAGCCTTCCCAGGAAGCGCAGGAAGGGGCACTCGACTCCTGGCGACATTCCGCTCCTCCCAGGCCTTGCGCCGCTCCTTGGCGAGCCTCACAGCCCCCGGCGGCGAAACTCCGGCGAGGAGCTCTCGCCTCCGCCGTAGATTTCCAACTCCCGCCTCCAGCTTTTGGTTGTCGCCGACGGAGGCATCAGGGGCCGTCCGATCTGGATCCGACGCCCGGGTACCGGTTCGGTGGAGAGCCTCACTGGCGGCTGGGCCCCGCATGGCCCGCCAGTCAGCAATTTGACTTCGCCTCCGCGCGGGAAACACCGTGGGCCGGCCCATCTCCCCTCTGCTCTCCGCACCGCTCAGATCTGAGCAGATCCGACCCACTAATTCGTTTTTCTGCAGGTTGTTTTTCTTTTTCCTGCAGCTTTGTTTTCTGATGTTTTATTTAATTCTAAATAAAAATGCAAATATGTAAAACTTGTCAAACCAAAAATCACAGTGGTAGATCTACTAATTCCTAACCACATCCAACTTGCAGATCTAGTTTATGTGCTTTATTTTAAGAGAACTAAAATAAATGGCAGAGACACTCATGAACACCATTTTTTAATAACTTGAGTTTTAGGTATCAAAAACATGCAAACTCAACTGTTCTGAGTAGCTATTGAAAATTTCTATCTGTGGTAGTTGGCCTTGTGTTGACTTGAGTTGTTGATTGAAAATGGCATGCATGTTAATTTTAGGCCAAAGAGCACTTCTGTGAATTATTTAATTTTATTGGTGATGAGTTTTGATGTGAATCCACTTGTGTTGGTTTTCTAGTGACTAGGAGCACCTTATACTATATTTTCATGATTTTAGGAGTTACGTAATAGGTTTGGTGCAACATTTGGTAAATAGTCCTTTTCTATCTATTATTGACATGACTTGATAAATTGTTGTGTTATCATGTTCTTGTTATAAAATTGATTCCTAGCATGTGTAGGTTATTTATACATGTTTTAAATGGGTCCTGAGTGTTTCACTAGTATTATAGGGTTTGTGTGTGAAAGCCATCCTTGTTATAGTTTAAATCTCAATATGTTGTTTTCCTAGTAAAAATAGGTAAAAATTATGTTATTCTTCATATTGGTATGATGAATTGAATAAATGATTTAGTATTGTTTTCCATAGCATAGCTACTGTTATTTTACCATATTATACTTGCTTGCATGCTTGAGTGAGCTCAAGAAAAAAATGTCATGCTATGATAGTTTTAGATGATTTTCTGCCATAAGTGGTTATTTGCATGCTTAATTTTGGAGGCATTGATTAGATTATTATTTTGACATTACTATCATGTCTAGGTGTTGTTTCCTCTGTTTTTTGGATGCTATCTTACAGATCCATCATGTTAGAATAAATCATGTTTGATGATCTAGTATTGTTATGCATGTATGCATGTCTAAATGGCCCTTTTTGCATCTCTAGTTTTAGTAGTCTTTTGCCCCCATGATTATTTTCATGCATTGAGTGATACCATGACATGTTTGGTATTGTTTTGTATCTGTTATTAGGTTGCTTAGCTACTAGTTATAATAATTCTCCATGTTTAGAAAAGCATGTGTTACTATGGGCATGTAGTATTGCTTGTTATTATTTTCCTATGCATGTGTATGTGTTCCTAGGTTGTTTCCTTGTTATTTTGCTCATACTCATGAATGACCAGAGAGCCATTTAACCTTATTTGAGCATGATATGAGAGTGTCACACCCACTGAACTCATGCCATTTTGGTTGAGGATCCATAGCATCAATTCTAGTGTTATTCATGTGTATTGTCTGTGTCTGTTTTGCTTGTTGGTGTGCACCCTAGTAATATTGTTTGTGAGTGTACTTGTTTGATGAAATGCTTGCTGTATGTTTACTTTTTGTCAAGTGCTTTCCTTTGTTTGGTTCTAATTGGGTATTTTCCTTTTTGTGTTTACGACGTTAGAAAACGAAGACGGTATTATTTCCCGGAGAGGTTTTTATTGCAACTCTTGTTATATTTCAAGAGCAAGACCAAAACCAGTGCCAAGGCAAGCCATTCTAAATGCTTGCTGTTGTTATACTTATCATTATCTATCATGCATGTTTTACTTCTGA
This sequence comes from Alopecurus myosuroides, assembly GCA_028641055.1. NCBI lineage: Eukaryota > Viridiplantae > Streptophyta > Magnoliopsida > Poales > Poaceae > Alopecurus > Alopecurus myosuroides. Next base: position 269,356,671 of record CM054057.1, on the reverse strand, counting down.
AGTTTTACAAAAGTTTGATTCAAAATCTATTCTTTTAAGTGGACTATACCACTATCTATTTTATGCATCTATTATGCTATATCCACTATTAAATCTTGGTGTTACCAAGCCCTTTAGACATTTTAGTATCATCACTTAATCAACTTAAGTCCCCTAGTGGACATTTTAACTTGATGTTTTTGGAAAACCCCGAGGAAAGGTGGGACCTTGTCCGAGGGAGGTTTGTGAAGAAGGAAATGTTTTCGACTTGTTTTCCAAAAATGACACATAACCTAGTCTTTGCCGGACAACCAAGCCGTGCTGCCACATTACCCCAATATGGGAATGGGGTCTAGCTAATTTCTTGTCGGTGTTAGTCCGTGTCTACCTCAAAGTGCTATAGGGGTTAGAGTCCCCCGAACCGAATTGTCGCCGGGAGGGAGAAACGGGACATTCACAGTGTGGGATTAAGTTCACTACCGGTTGCAGCAATTGGGTCTCCTGCCATGGCGGTGTGTTGTCAGGGGAAACCAGATCGATACGGCTGACTCACTCGGTGTCGGGGAGAACAAACCCAGTTGAAGAGGTAGTCATTTACTAGCACTGACAAAGTGGATGGTTAGGACCAGTTATCCGATGTTTGCATACTGTCTCGGACAGTCCGTGGTTGTTCACGGCGGATGTACTGGATCTTGTGGATTGTGTACACCTCTGCAGAGTAAAACTATTCAAAATAGCCGCGTCCTCGGATATGGACAGTTGAATGGCCATGTAGCTAGCATTGTGTCAATGTTTTCAAAAAGCTGAAAAGTGTTTTGGAACTTGTACCTGGGAGGTACGTTGAAAGGGAATGATTGTACCTTTGAGGTATCGGATAAATAATGATCTTAAAGATGTGTTTTTCCAAGAAGTTTTGCAAAGAGAAATGTTTTCTTTATTTATAATGCTTCATCAAAACCTTGTGGACATGCTATACCTACAAGAGAAATAAAATATCTTTTGAAGTATCTTCTTCAACAAAGAAAAACAAAACTTGTGCAACTATGATGGGTCTTAAATTCATCATGGCTAGTTGAACCTTAATTACAGCCTTCCTACCACCTATATAAATGCATACTTGCATGTCTAGCTTTCATTTGGGGTGTCTTGTGGAGTACATTCAAACGTACTCACATTGGTTTCGTCCCTGGCTATTGTCTTAGTCAGACTTTGAGCAGGCAACCGGAAAACCTGAAGAAGACGGTGTCGCTGACGGCTATGCGAACTAGGAACGTCTCCGAGTCAGTAGCCTGTAGGTAGTCAAGGCGTGACTTGGATTTACCACGCGTGTGTTTTGTAGTCTTCCGCTGTTTTTAGTGTGTGTTCCTGTCCTGCGTGGCAGTTGTTTTCAACTGAGTCAAGTGACCAGTTGTGTAAGTTGTGTATTCATGTAGTGGATGTTGCAATCTGCAATGCCAACTCGAGTATGTTGTTCACGACTAACTGATCATTGGATCGTGAATGTATGCATACTGGAGGTCTCGGACTGCTAGTCTGGGGTCCCCATAGAGTTGGTATCAGAGCCATCCTGACTTTAGGAGACCTTAGTTTAGTATGGACGTCAGATAGGAAATAAAAATATTTTGGTAAAAACTATATTACTGCCTAAAATGTTTTTATCTCATAAACCCTAAGCATGGTTTCCATTTTTCTTATATTTTCGAAAAACTATTGGCTTGTTTATAAAACAAATTTTTATTGAAGAAAACCAGAGAAAATAGTAAACATACATTTTTACCCTTTTGTTTTCATGGCTCAAAATGTTTTGTAAATAAATAAACATGAGTTTATAAAATTTGTTTTCATTTAAAAGTATATCAAAAAGTTTTCTTCTGTTATCTTTCTATAAAACAATTACATACTTGGCGATGTCCCGAGAAGACCTTAGTAGTTAGCAACCCGAAGAAAAAGAAGCTTCCTTCCGAAGACCCCAACATCATGGTGATTTCTATGCAAATACCGAATACTCTACCATGTATCAAAATCTACAAAGATGAATAACGACATGAAGACTTCAATAAGCCTTGGTCGACCCAGCCCCATAGGAATCGATAGGTTTCGCTCAGTTGTTTTACTGGAGCTACCCGTCCTTCAGCGGTAATAGACGCTTGCTGGTACTAGAGGTACCTTGTTTGTCCTTTGCATGTGTGCTAATGTGTGGTCTTACTCTTGCGCAATGTTTTTACTTGTTCCCTTGTTGTGTATGTTTTTGAACTGTTTTCATGTGTGTCTCAGAAGCACGCCTTTTCGGCAAAACCAGTCACCACACTTTCATCTCTTGCTTTCTTCCTGTTTGTTTGCAAAAACTCTTTTTGCCATGTCGGCCTTAGTTATACTTTTGGCATCTCTTCAAAAGTCTGACTTGGCAAAAAACCTTTTTTTTTTAAGTTTTATCCCCCATCCCCGCATGAGAAGTGCAAGGTCTGGAAAGCTCTCTACTTTAACTTGAGAGCTCAAGATCTCTGAAATCTTCTTCAAGACGGATAACGGACTTCACGCGCCATTTTGAGAAAACTACATTGATGGGGGGATGATAACCCGGTAGGCCATACTCCAAGGAGTAACCCGGCCCAAAGGACGTTGCGCAGGATCCGGCTAAGGATAAGAAAACTTGTGGAAGGCCCAAGCTTGTAGGCCCAGTAACCCGGGTTGTGGGTTATGGTAAAGAAAAGTTAGGGTTTGTGCGCCGTGTCCGGGTAGGGTCCAGGATGCGCCTTGGAGGGTAAGTCAGGGGGTACGGGTGCTTTATAAACCGACCCCCGGGTCTAGTTTAGACAGAGATCTAAGAACCCTAGTAATATCGCTTGATATCGAGCATCTAGTGCAATCCCAGAGTTGAGTCATTATATCAAGATCGGAGACTCAACGACTTTGATTGCCGGCTACCAGATCGAGTTGCATCATGTTTTCCTCTGAGCTAAACCCTCTCCCAAACGCCTGTGTCATCTTGCCCCAAGATCAGTTACCCCCGGTAACGTCTGTCGTGATTATCCCACGACAGTTGGCGCCCACCGTGGGGCCTGCGTCCAAAGGTGTTTACATCACGGGAGAAGCTCGGAAGAACATGGAGAATCTTGTCGTCGGCGAGATCTACATCAACCACAAAGGAGAAAAGACGGTGGACGATTCCGGCTGGGGGCCAGAATCGGATCACCTCGAATCCGGATCCGTCGTGACAATCGGCCGGATCAGCGTCTTCATTGGTATGGTATGTACTTCCGGTTCGGTCCCTGACAATATTGGATCTGATTCTGTGCCAGGAGAAGCCACTTCTATCCGATCAGATGATGAAGAATCGATTGGAACGACACATCCGGCGGAAGACCCATCGCGAAGTGGGAACAGCCGGAGGAGCCGGCATGGACCCCGCGCGACCGGGTCGAAAGAGAAGATGATACCGAGTCTATCCAGGATCTGCTGGAGAACCGGTATGAGGAGGATAACCGCGAGGAAGAACAGCATGAATTTACACCGGGTATCGTACGCCGAGTTGCAGTCTACGCGGCTCCCGCGGCCAATCTGAACCAAGAAAACGCAACCGCGGCAGCAGTCGGGGCGGCTCAGGCATTGGCCCAGCAGCAGGGCGCGGCTAACGGAGACCCGGTTCTGGCCCGGGTTGATGGAGAGTCGGCATCAGTGACCAGCCGCGCAGCAGACGAGGAGTTGCACGCAAATACGTTCGGAATCCTGGGAAGCCGGACACCAGGGGCGGGTCCTTCAAACCCGCGTCACCCGGCCTTATTCGATAATAATCTGATTCTAGACCCCACGGTTCTTGCAACGGTTATCACTCCAGAAAATGCAGCGGAACGTGTCAGGGATCTGGACGTGGCTCGTCGTGCGCTGGAACAGCAAAGAAGGCAAGTAGAGGCAGAAAGGCAAGGGATGGCCACGTGGCAGCGTGAGCTGGATGCGCTGGAAACCCGGCTCCGGGAGGAAACATCTAGAGTACATCAAAGGCATCAAACTAGGTTACCGGCAACGGGCGGGGTTATTAATCCGGCTAATTTATTTGTCACACCTCAGGATCAGCCGATACCGGTGGTGAACCAGGGAACCGCACCCCAACCTGCGACAGCAGGGACACATCCGGCAAATGAGCGGGCCGGGTTACCCCCCCCCCCCACAGACTAGAGTCACAACCGGCAACGATCTACCACCACCGCCACCATCACAATTTCGCACACCAGCCGGTCACTACAATAATCCCATGGACAATGTGTATGCGGCGACACTCGCGTTAAATCAAATCCCTGTGGAGAGTCACCCCATGCAGAGAAGACCCCGGCAAGCCATCGATCTGTTTGCACACTGCGGTGGCACAGCAAGCCAATTATCCGGATCATAGAAGCGGTATGCACGGGACGCCATACGTCAGTCAACAACAAGGGAATATCCAAGCAAGTTCAGCACGGCGGAGGGAAGAAGCAGCGCAGCAAATGCCGCCTCTCCCCGCGTCCAGGCAGCATCAGCAGCACAGGCTGTTGTGGACAGTTCCAGAGCTCGGAGGGCCGCGGCCGGGTCTGCAGCGCATGGACTTCCCGCAGCACCGCGCCCCCCGCCGTATCACACATTTCTAGAACAAGGCCGGCCTCGACCGTTCTTGCGGGACCCAAGTGTCTCTCGGACAATATCAGAGCTGAAACCTTACCCGGAAAAATTCAAAGAGCCAGGGAAAGTAGTGAATTACGAGCCCACTATGGATCCAGAAACATGGCTAAGTAGTTATGAGATGGCAATGTCGATTCGCAACGCATCCGAGAATCTCCAAGCCAAGTTCATGTACTTGATGATGTCAGAAGGAGCAGCAAAGTTGTGGTTCACCAATTTGCCGGAAGGATCGATCAAGTCCTGGGAGGAATTGAAGACCGCGTTTGTCAAGCACTTTCATGGGACGTGCAGGAAATTGTTCACTATTGATGATCTAGAGCGATGCGTCCAGAAGAAGGGAGAATCGGCGCGTAGTTGGGTGCGCCGGGGTATGAGAGATACTTCACTCGTCCACGGATATTCAGCCCAAGGATGCACTACAAGCCTGGCAAAAACGTGCAAGTATATACCTTTAGTGCAAAAGTTAACTCGCATGAAGTCTAGTCGAAATGCGTCGGAAGTTACAATGGGAGAATTGATGGATGCGTGCAACAAACACGCTGCGACAGATACTACAGAAGAGGAAGTTGATGACAAGAAGGTAAAAGCAAACACAAGTAATAATGGAAGAACCGGCAATGGATCAGCACCGGGTAATAACGGAAATAGCCAGAACAAGCGCCCGTTTGAAGGAGGTTCCGAGTTTGTCGCTAACACAGAAGCCGGGTCTTCAAGGCCCAGAGCAGAAGGAAATTTCAACGGAGGTAATCACAATGGAGGAAACTATCAAGGACCACCAAGGCCGGGTAACAATTGGGACATATTCAGGATGGCGTGCCCAAAGCACAGCAGGAACGACAGGCCAGCTAACCACTCCTTGGAGCAGTGCGCCGACTTACAAAGATGGAAAAATGAGGAAGTAAACAGAGCTATGCGAGGTGCAGGACGAGGAGGAGGACCGGGTCCAGGGGGAAACCCGGGCAACGGTCCACCCCCAGCTGGTAACCCGGCGGCTGGAAATCAAGGTAATAACCAAGGGGGGGCAGGAGGTTTCCAGGCTAACCCCAAACAATTGGGTCAATATCATGTGCATACCACAGGAGGCTCTAACAAAGACAAAAAGATACTGAAGCAAGCGGTCAACTCAGTTTCGTCAGCTGTCCCGAGATACTTGAGATGGTCAGAACAGGAGGTAACATGGAGCAGAAGGGATCACCCAGAAAGAGTGGAACACCCAGGAGTCTTGGCATTAGTAGTCGCACCGCAGGTCAATGGGTATGAGCTGAAAAAGGTTTTGATGGATGGTGGAAGCAGCATCAATATACTGTATTGGGAAACCTTCCTACGCATGGGCCTCAAGGAGTCTCAGCTACAAAAAAGCTCAACAGTTTTTCATGGGATAGTGTCGGGTCATTCAGCGTGCCCCGAGGGAAAAATCGCATTGGAGGTAGCCTTTGGGGAGTCAAAGGATAACTATCGAGTTGAGTGGCTTACCTTTGAGGTAGTCAAGTTGCGCAGCCCTTATCACGCGTTATTTGGAAGGTCGGCTTACGCCAAATTCATGGCTAGGCCGTGTTACGTGTATCTACAGCTAAAAATCCCGGGTCCCAAGAAGACCATTACCATACATGGAAATCGAGACATAGCAGCTGAATGCGATGAAGGAGACGCAGCAATGGCCGAGCAGGCCTGTAGAAAAGAAGAACTCAAGCATTACCGGTCTCAAGCAGACCCGGAGGACAGAACCACATCAAAAAGGCCGAGTACTGAAGGCGAAAGAGCAAAATCCAAGGTAGCACAAGATGCAAAAATGGTGGCTTTTATCGAGGATGATTCCCCCAAGCAATCCGCTATAAAGGAAGAAATTGCACGGCCGCTCACAACCAGCCACGCCATGGAAACACCTCGCCCGGGTTGGCTAGTAAACCCGGTACTCATCATGAAAAAGTCCAACATGTGGAGAATGTGCATCGGTCACGCCAGTCCGGGACCGGTCCCCATGAAGAACTAAACAATGTAACGGGCAGCAGGTTTCAGACGCGCTATTTTCCTACCCAGGGTACCTAAGGGGACTGGAAGGTTTTTAATGAGGCGGCCTGCTGATCCAAATTCTCTCGCATCAATAAAGAGATGGTTATCAAGTCTTATTTCGTTACAGCCTGATTACAAGTAAGTAGTATCCATGTGACATCAATATTTCAGTATCATTAAGAACGTTGAATATATATAGGTCTCGGGGGCTGGTTGCTCAAGTAGCTCAGCCACAAACCCGAAAGACCCGGCCTTGATGCCTATAAGTTATAAGGGCCGATTATTCGCAAACGAGTACGGCTGCAATCTTATAACTGGACAAAGGAGCCAAATTTTCTTGACTTTTCTTACTTAAGCTCGATGTGACTCGCACTAAAGTGGCATGATTTGTTCGCTTACGATTACAATCAGCCATGAAGCCCAATGGGACTTGCCTGACCCTGTTTTCGTATAGATGTAACAACATGGTATCCACGCGAAAGCCGGCTTACAGTACAAGATAGTCAAAAGGGTCATCTAAACCACAAGTTTATGCAGAGTACAAGGCTAATAGCCGGAAACTCAACGACTATCAAGCATAACTTCAGTACTTACACGGAATGGCTTTAGGTTTTCGACTCGGTAAAAAACAATTTGTTCTCTGAGAAAGGCCACACCCCCATGACTCGGACTTTGGGTCATGGGGACTGGGGACTTCGAAACAGAAACAAATTACTTGGCTATCGAAGTTCGAAAGACCCTACCATCCGAGTCTTGGGGACTTAAAGAAAAGTCCACTTATCAAAGCCCCTGGCACTCGGAAAACCGAGTCTTACGAAGGGAGCCAAAAAGAGAGTCGGGTATCGAGAACAAGTTCAAAGAATAGACAAGTAGCACGATTATCAAAAGTCCAGGAAAGCCGCAAAGCATATCACGGACTAAAAGTACGTTGCAAGTTACGACATCAGTATCAGGGGTGCACAGGCGCACCATTAAAAGCATAACAGTTTGAATACAAAGCATCACGAGACCAAGGTATTATGATAGTACTGCCCTATTCGGCTTCCTGAGTACGGTCTTCCGGGTCTTGGTCCTGGGCTTGTTGCTTAGCTTTCCCGGCAGCATTACCCGGACTCACCGCACCAGGGCGGACAGGTGGAGGGACAGCTGGAGTAGAGGCAGATGGCCCTGATCCTAACTCGGCCTCTCTCTTCGCAGTTGCCTCCCTCTTCCTGGCCGAGTTAGCAACCCACTTCTCCAAGATATCAAAGGGCGGGGGTGCTTCCTCCGTAACAATTTTGCCATCAGCGTCGTATGCACTCATAATCGTGTTTAGATCCAAACTATCGGCCAAAGTGGTAGCCGAGGGACGCACTGCGGATTGTATGGCCTTGAAATCCTTGGGTGTAAATTTGGAACCGTCCGCCTTGAATTCGGGAAACCCGGATATTACCTTTGCCGGGTCAAGCTTCGGAAAGAAAGCTTTGGCCAGGGTAAAGGCCCGGGTCATACCAATCCGGCATGACGAGCGTTTCCAGATTTCAATCCAGCCAGGCACAGTGGAGCAGGCTTGAATGAGATTTTCTTCACCCGGGTATACTTCCGTAGGCCACTTTACGGCATCTAGTATAAATTTTGTGCCGGCAAAGAAAGTCCGGAGCACGGTCTTTAGGGTTCTAGCCTTGACAATGGCATCCTCCTCTGGGGCCGCAAGGTTGGCACCTACAGTTGAAACAAAAGAAAGAACGTATTAGTAATCCCGAGTATCATATAATAAAGCAAAGACATGAAGCCAATCGGCAGTAAAAACTTACTAAGCAAGATCTGATAAGTATCGGCGACTTGGTCCGATAGTTTCTTCAGTGCGGTCTGAGCGGTATTGCACTTCTTCTTGTATTTGGAAACATCCTTCTTCAAAGTTTTCATGTCATCCTCAAGGGTTTCCCTTCGTTTTACCTCGGCAAGAAGAAGTTGTTCGGTCTTAAGTAAAATTTCATCAGACCGGGTTATCTGCGCCTGTAAGTAGCAAGGAACGCAAGTATCAGTTGGATATTATGGTAAGCTGCATATTGCGTAAAGTACCAAGCATAACTTTAGCAAGTCACGCTCGGAACTTGGGGACTAGGTATATACTATGAGATATCAAGTGTCACTACCTGGTGCTCTGCAGCCATGCGCTCCAAGATCTTGCTCTCCGAAGTCTTCATAGTGAGGAGAGTGTTCATCAATTGATCAAAAGTGTCTTTACCCGTATCAGAGGACCCGGGGCCTTGGAAATTCCGAGAAGGAGCTTTCTTCTTAGTGGGAGGCGGCACCCGGGTCATTTGTATGTCCGAATCCGATGCTCCTTCTTCTGCACCCAAGGTTGTGGCTCTATTCTTCTTGCTTGCATGGGAGGCAATCGGATACTCGGCTTCTTGTATATCCGGGTTTGTCGGCGACGCTTGCCCTTCGTCGCTAGACGCGGCCGTAGTCTTATCAGCCGGGCTTCCCTTACCCGGGCCCTCGGTTTCCATATCCTCTTGGTCGCTGGTAACGACCGTGGCCCTGAAGATGTTATGAGTAAGCAGCTAGTATACAATCAGGAAAGGATGATGAAGCATGGTAGAGCATCAGGAAAGGGAGTTTACCCGGTATTCACCGCGAAATCCACAGGAAATCCGTCGCTGGACCCGGGAGAGGCTGGAAGGTATCAAGTAAGATTTCATAAAGGAATGGTTCAAGGTGAATGTTTCGTTCGAGAAAGGATAGGGTAAATACCCGCCCGCCGAGTCGGAGTCGATGAAATACCCGGGTTAAGAGCACCATCACCCGGGTTATTTCGAGTTGACCTGCGCTTGGTCATGGGCGACTCCTTCAAGCATGGCCAGTGGAACAAAGTCAAGGTAGCTCATGTATATCATTAAAGGAATGCGAATTGAATGCGAGGAGGTGATATGAAACCTTGGAGGTGGCCTCTTGAGTCTTTCTCTTTGATCCGACTTTGACTGTCGGCTCCAGTTCCTCCTCGTCGCTGGCGGATTCTACTTTGCCGTCGGAGTTTTCTTCTTCGTCATCTTCTTGTTCTGGATATCATCAAAGTTATAGTTGGAAAATGGAGGGGTTATGATGAGCTTAAGCGAACCAAATAAGAGCCGGAGAGCACCTTCGTCCGAATTAACGGCTTCTTCTTGCTCCTCTGGACTTTCGGAGCTAGGAGAAGTGTTGGTCTTCCAAAAATCATCATCAGCCTGAAAAGTATCAGTATAAGGGTCATCAACTGTATCGAGTGGAAAGAGCAAAGGTAAAGACATCAAATTAGGGTTTCACCTTGGGGGCTGGGTTCTCAAGTGTAAAGGGCTCTAATCCGGATATGTTCCGGATTACCTCAAGCTTTTCCGTCAGAAAACCCTTGATAGTTTTATGAGTGTCACCCGCCGCGAAGATGTTGTCAGAGTACCGTAGTGGGTCTGTAGATTGCCCCGAATACTCGCACATCAACTTTGTGCGGATGGAATTGGGTTGGATCCGGAAGTTGACCCAAGTCTTCACCAGGTTGAGCCCGATGAGACCTTGGGCCGTGAGAGTGGTGATTTTGGCTAGCAGAGGTTGAATGGCCTCCCTGTCCGAGTCAGGGGAAAAGGCACTAAACTTTTCGGAGATGTCAAGAAGGCCCTCTGAGTAACCCGGCAGTTTCTTTTGGTCGGGTGGGGAGGTGTCTTGGCAGTAAAAGTATGAGAGCTGCCAGTGCTTGACATGAGAGTTAAGAGTGAGGGGTGGCATCAGAGAATTCTTGCGGCGCTGGATAGAAACCCCGCCGCAAGCGAGAAGCGCCCCGTCACCGCTTTCGCGGCACGGTTTGCACTGAAAAAGCTCAACGAAAAGAGCCAGACTTGGCGGAGTGCACAAGTATGACTCGGAAAGGACGATGAAATGGGAAATATTTAATATAGAATTAGGCCCGATGTCAAAAACGCGAAGGCCGTAATGGCTTAGGACATCACGGAAGAAAGGGTGACCCGGCGGACGGAAGCCCCGGGTCACATGTTCCACGAAACAGATTACCTCGTCTTTCGTCGGGGTAGGCCGGGTCTCCTTGCCCGGCACCCTCCACTGGATATCCTCTTGAGGGGGAAGAACTCCCAGCTCGACCAGCTCCTCCAACTTGGCCTTGGTGACCGTAGACCGCGCCCAGTTGGCGGATATGGAGTTGGTGGCTTTGGCTTTAGTCGGAGTTTTTCCCTGCTTCTGCCATGTGGTTGACCTGCAAAGCACAAGGTAGGAGGATAAAAGGAATAAGACACGGAAGATGTGAGCCGGCCAAGTGTCGGCAAGGTAATATTGAGGCATGAATATTGTGTGTTATCCGGGTGCCAGTTTGCAGAGTGAAGTTCGAACTGTCCGGGTATCAAGTATTATAGCGAAAATTATGGGGATCTAAGCGTTGAAGGAGCTTTCGAGGACGATGGATGGCTGCATAGGCACTTAGTGCGAATAAAAGGAACTGGAAAGGGGAGGACTAGCCGGGTGATTGAGGCAAAGGCGGAAACTTTGAGTGGGTCGAGCCCAGATTGGAAATCCCATCTTCAGATTTGTGGCGAAAATAATAAATGCAGGTAGTAGGAGAGTGGATTGGAGTCTATATCCTATCTATTGGGCGAGCCAGAAAGAATATTAGCAACCTAATTCGGCATGGCCGAGAAATCCTAGGCGGGCTGATTTGGATCTAATCTGAGGTGAAATCAAGAAATTGCAAGGGCAAATTAATGGGTGCAAGAGGCTTACTGGAGGAGATCTGAGTGAAGCCTTGCGGAGGCAGATGGCGCAAGCCTGGTGTCCTTTCGCGGTTCCTGACGGGCCGGATGGAGATTTGCCGGTGGATCTTGGCGGTGGCGCAGGGTGAGCTGTGGCGGAACGCAGCCTCCGGCCGATGGGCTCCGGTGATGCGCGCGGGATTTCCGTGGTGGTGCTCAGTGAGGATGAGCTCGGAGGGAGAAAGGAAGCAGAGTGGGGGGAAATGAGCCGTTAGGGTTCGGGTTACCCCCAAGGAGCCTATTTATAGCGCGAATGGATAAGCCCGGTTCAGCGAGCGGGAGCCGGGAGTTGCGGGGTAAACGGCTATCTATTTGAGTTTTTGCGAGATGCGCTTTAAATGTTGAGCAGGGTATCAGGACAAAAAGGAGAAAGAGATCCATTCCGCGATATCAGGTCATTTATCAAGTATAGAATCTTGACATTTTGGGGTTTTAGACCTGGAAAAGTGAGTTAGGTAATTGGGGAAGGGTCGGGTTACTATATGGCCACCATGGAGTAAGGCCTAGCTATCTACTGAGGCACCTTAACCCGGCCTCCACATACTCGTGTGTTTGATATCCTTGCAGGGAATAGCGAGCGCTTCAAGGAAGGATCCGTGAAGCCCAGGCTATTCTGGGGACTACTGATGGGGGGATGATAACCCGGTAGGCCATACTCCAAGGAGTAACCCGGCCCAAAGGACGTTGCGCAGGATCCGGCTAAGGATAAGAAAACTTGTGGAAGGCCCAAGCTTGTAGGCCCAGTAACCCGGGTTGTGGGTTATGGTAAAGAAAAGTTAGGGTTTGTGCGCCGTGTCCGGGTAGGGTCCAGGATGCGCCTTGGAGGGTAAGCCAGGGGGTACGGGTGCTTTATAAACCGACCCCCAGGTCTAGTTTAGACAGAGATCTAAGAACCCTAGTAATATCGCTTGATATCGAGCATCTAGTGCAATCCCAGAGTTGAGTCATTATATCAAGATCGGAGACTCGGCGACTTTGATTGCCGGCTACCAGATCGAGTTGCATCATGTTTTCCTTTGAGCTAAACCCTCTCCCAAACGCCTGTGTCGTCTTGCCCCAAGATCAGTTACCCCCGGTAACGTCTGCCGTGATTATCCCACGACATACATCAAGAGCCATCAAGAAGGACGACGAATTAAGATTCAAGCCCGAGTTAAAGCGAGCTGTGTCTCGCAATTCCAACAAAAAAAATTTTACTAGTATAACACTACTAACATAACCATCAAAATTTTAGACTAACATCTAACCGAGGTTTTGCTTAAGGCACTAGCTAGTTTTCTCGAGGGAAAGCTAACTTTGTGATCCTAAATCACCTATGAAGACGCCTGCAAAGCTCCGTAAAGATCAAGACACAATGGAATCTTCCGCTACCTGCCATCCCACCAAGTAAAAAAAATGAGACGAAGATGAAGATAATCCCCGACAACCTACAAAGACTAATCAAAGGGGGGAAGCATCCGCACTTCAACGTAGTCAACTACTCAAGAAGCAAAGAAACATATAGGAGTTTCCTGACAGCTGTCCTAACAGTAATCGGAGAGAGTCAAGTCTAAGGACCTGACGCCCTGTGAGGCCAGATGGTTGCCGTGGGTAACTATCTGCGATGCCCCAAAAGAAGACCAGGTCTCGACAACGACAGAAGGTCTACAAAGCAGCAAAATCAAGACCTTTCATTAGCTTGTGTCGTTCCACCAACATCAACAACAAGGACATGAAGTGTCAAGTGAATATATCCATCTCCTCGGCAAGAACCATTCTGACAACATCAACACCTCGAGTTCTCAGAAGACCACCTCGTCAAAGGATCTTCATTCACAAAAATTGAAGAAGCCCGAGACTCTTGTTTTTAGTTACACTCTTAAGTACCCACTTACGAATCTCAGGGACGAGATTCATTTTAAGGGGGGAAGAGCTGTAACATACCAATTTTTGGAAGACAGGAAAAACTTGTTTTCAATAACCCAAAAATCAGGGCCAACAAAAACTTTTTAATATATTTGACTAATGCTTGTGTTTCTTTTCTATTTGCTTGTTGATTGTGCTTTTGTTTGAGTTTGTTAACAACTAATATTAAAACCAATGATCATAACTTTCTTAAAACACAACCCTTGTGATAAAGTCATGACAAGAAAGCTTATCATCTTCATCCATCACCCTATTTTGGCAAAAACCTTTTTGAAAAATGTTTTGATTTTAGAAGAACCCAAAGTCCAAGTTTTGAGAAAAACAATAGATAATTTCCAAAACTATATGAAAAGAATTTTGGAGCTAATCATCTCCAACCTGTTTTCAACCAAGATATTTTTGCAAGTATTTCAAAAACACCTTCTCACTTCCTTCTTTTGCAAAAACAATAAGAGGGGACTATGTTACCCATGTGTTTGCCCTCAATTATATTCTTTTGTAAATAACAACTTTTGAGCTTGACCTCTTTACAAAATCCTCTTGTCATGGTATGCCTTGATCACTACCTCTATTTAACACATGAGAAAACATCCTGGAAATTAAATTGAAGAACTCAGTTGTTTGAGTGATCTTGTGTGTCTTATTACTTTATCTGCTTGTTGGGTGATCTTATATTGTGTTTGCTTTGAAGTATTCATTTCTGTTTCTTGATGAATGTGTGTTGTTCTAAGTAAATAAAACCTATTAATAATAATATTAAACATCAATGTCATATTTCATCATATGTCCATCTCATACTTTGTTTTCTTAAAAACTTCCAACCTTGGAGACATGCCTTTATGTCAAATGTTGTTCTATTCATCAATGCACCCTCATATATATCATGTTTAACATCTATGCTATCTATCCAAGTTGTTGTTCTGGATATTGAAACCCTTTGGCATCATCTTTCAAAGTCCTTTAGAAGGCATCCCTAAATATTGATCATATTCCTTTTATCTTGATGCACTTTCTCTATGTTACTCCAAATCACTCCTTATTGTTTTCAGGCCCAATGAACCTAACCTTTTCATATCCATGACCCGTACATCACCATCATATGGTCCATTTATTTTCCAACGGCCATTTAATAATTCTTCTCTCTTGGTTTTTAACCTATTAAATAAACTCCTGTTTTCACCCTTTTTCCACTTGGTATCTCAAATATTTTCAAAGGAGTTGTTTATTAAAAATCACTTTTGGGACCTATATTATGTACTCTCTCATCCCAACTCAAAAATATTTGTTTTAAAAGCATTTTAATATTTATTATCTTCGATTTTCCAAAAGGCCGGAAATGGACTTTAAAATATTTTGTGAATAAAAGTATTTCCTAAAATCTTGGAAAAATTACCCACCATGCCTATGGTCATGTGGAACTTATTTATAGAAAAACATTTGCAAGTTGTGTTGAAAATTTTGGAGAAAACATTTAAAAACAGTTTCTGCCATTTTTGAATTCCCAAAATTTTGTGAAAGACAAGTTTTCAGAAAAACTTGAAACCACCATCCCTAGACTCCATTTTTGATCCTCTATCCATTGGACACAATTTCTCACATATGTTTTATTCAAATTTCCGGTGAAAACAAGCGAAAACCACTTCTGTGATTCCTGGACACTGTTGAGTTCATGCCTTCCCTAGTCAATCATTGCCCTCTCTCTACCTCTCTCTGGCTCTGGGAGATGGAAAACTTCTCACTCAACACCCTGGACATGATTTCTACCCCCAAAACCCCCTCCTGTCTTCTCCATACTTCCTCCATGTACTAAGTGCCAAGCTACATCACAGGTGGCGTCGAGCTCCTCCCTCACCCGCCACGCATTCCTCCCTCACCTTGTCTACTAGCCTCACGGGACGCCCTGGAGCACACCAGTGCATCCCATTTGCTTCCTCTCGATCTCCTTCCCCTCCTCCCTCATTACAAACACCTACGGGTGCTAGGTGGGCACCATCGTTTGCCAACGACCCCGTGCATCTCCTGCCTTCTACTCTCGATTGGAGGATGTCCTCCCTCTGCTCCACCTCCCTGGCAAGGCCTCGCACGAAGAAATCCCCTCTGTCCAGCTCGTTCGAGACACCGTGACCGCCATGAGCGCCGCATGGACGTGCTCGCCGTCTTTCACGTTGCAGCCAGTCGAGGCCGAGCATTTGCCTTCCACCTTGCCAACCCACCTTCCCTACTCCTCAATCGGACCTCGGCATCAAAACCCCTCTCCCCGGACTTCTTGTTCGCCGGAATCGGCCACCGATCCGCCGCGGTCAACCTCCCCGTCGAGCCATCGATCGAGGCCATCCCCGGTCGTTCCACTTGTTTCCTCACCCTCCTTGAGCTCATGCAAATCTCATGCCTCCTCTAACTACTCCGTATTCCAGTTGCAGGGTCGCCGCCATCTTCATCTTGGGTCACCGCCGCGGGTCCGCGTCGAACTCCGGATGGGAGCCTTCCCAGGAAGCGCAGGAAGGGGCACTCGACTCCTGGCGACATTCCGCTCCTCCCAGGCCTTGCGCTGCTCCTTGGCGAGCCTCACAGCCCCCGGTGGGGAAACTCCGGCGAGGAGCTCTCGCCTCCGCCGTAGATTTCCAACTCCCGCCTCCAGCTTTTGGTTGTCGCCAACGGAGGCATCAGGGGCCGTCCGATCTGGATCCGACGCCCGGGTACCGGTTCGGTGGAGAGCCTCACTGACGGCTGGGCCCCACATGGCCCGCCAATCAGCAATTTGACTTCGCCTCCGCGCGGGAAACACCGTGGGCCGGCCCATCTCCCCTCTGCTCTCCGCGCCGCTCAGATCTGAGCAGATCCGGCCCACTAATTCGTTTTTCTGCAGGTTGTTTTTCTTTTTCCTCCAGCTCTGTTTTCTGATGTTTGATTTAATTTGAAATAAAAATGCAAATATGTAAAACTTGTCAAACCAAAAATCACAGTGGTAGATCTACTAATTCCTAACCGCATCCAACTTGCAGATCTAGTTTATGTGCTTTATTTTAAGAGAACTAAAATAAATGGCAGAGACACTCATGAACACCATTGTTTTAATAACTTGCGTTTTAGGTATCAAAAACATGCAAACTCAACTGTTCTGAGTAGCTCTTGAAAATTTCTATCTGTGGTAGTTGGCCTTGTGTTGACTTGAGTTGTTGATTGAAAATGGCATGCATGTTAATTTTAGGCCAGAGAGCACTTCTGTGAATTATTTAATTTTATTGGTGATGAGTTTTGATGTGAATCCACTTGTGTTGGTTTTCTAGTGACTAGGAGCACCTTATACTATATTTTCATGATTTTAGGAGTTACATAATAGGTTTGGTGCAACATTTGGTAAATAGTCCTTTTCTGTCTATTATTGACATGACTTGATAAATTGTTGTGTTATCATGTTCTTGTTATAAAATTGATTCCTAGCATGTGTAGGTTATTTATACATGTTTTAAATGGGTCTTGAGTGTTTCACTAGTATTATAGGGTTTGTGTGTGAAAGCCATGCTTGTTATAGTTTAAATCTCAATATGTTGTTTTCCTAGTAAAAATAGGTAAAAATTACGTTATTCTTCATATTGGTATGATGAATTGAATAAATGCTTTAGTATTGTTTTCCATAGCATAGCTACTGTTATTTTACCATATTATACTTGCTTGCATGCTTGAGTGAGCTCAATAACAAACTGTCATGCTATGATAGTTTTAGACGATTTTCTGCCATAAGTGGTTATTTGCATGCTTAATTTTGGAGGCATTGATTAGATTATTATTTTGACATTACTAGCATTTCTAGGTGTTGTTTCCTCTGTTTTTTGGATGCTATCTTACAGATCCATCATGTTATAATAAATCATGTTTGATGATCTAGTATTGTTATGCATGTATGCATGTCTAAATGGCCCTTTTTGCATCTCTAGTTTTAGTAGTCTTTTGCCCCATGATTATTTTCATGCATTGAGTGATACCATGACATGTTTGGTATTGTTTTGTCTCTGTTATTAGGTTGCTTAGCTACTGGTTATAATAATTCTCCATGTTTAGAAAAGCATGTGTTACTATGGGCATGTAGTATTGCTTGTTATTATTTTCCTATGCATGTGTATGTGTTCCTAGGTTGTTTCCTTGTTATTTTGCTCATCCTCATGAATGACCAGAGAGCCATTTAACCTTATTTGAGCATGATATGAGAGTGTCACACCCACCGAACTCATGCCATTTTGGTTGAGGATCCATAGCATCAATTCTAGTGTTATTCATGTGTATTGTCTGTGTCTGTTTTGCTTGTTGGTGTGCACCCTAGTAATATTGTTTGTGAGTGTACTTGTTTGATGAAATGCTTTTTTTTATGTTTACTTTTTGTCAAGTGCTTTCCTTTGTGTGGTTCTGATTGGGTATTTTCCTTTTTGTGTTTACGACGTTAGAAAACGAAGACGGTATTATTTCCCGGAGAGGTTTTTATTGCAACTCTTGTTTATTTCAAGAGCAAGACCAAGACCAGTGCCAAGGCAAGCCATTATAAATGCTTGCTGTTGTTATACTTATCATTATCTATCATGCATGTTTTACTTCTGAAGTTTTACAAAAGTTTGATTCAAAATCTATTCTTTTAAGTGGACTATACCACTATCTATTTTATGCATCTATTATGCTATATCCACTATTAAATCTTGGTGTTACCAAGCCCTTTAGACATTTTAGTATCATCACTTAATCAACTTAAGTCCCCTAGTGGACATTTTATCTTGATGTTTTTGGAAAGCAAAAGCTTGGAAAAACCCCGAGGAAAGGTGGGACCTTGTCCGAGGGAGGTTTGTGAAGAAGGAAATGTTTTCGACTTGTTTTCCAAAAATGACACATAACCTAGTCTTCGCCGGACAACCAAGCCGTGCTGCCACATTACCCCAATATGGGAATGGGGTCTAGCTAATTTCTTGTCGGTGTTAGTCCGTGTCTACCTCAAAGTGCTATAGGGGTTAGAGTCCCCCGAACCGAATTGTCGCCGGGAGGGAGAAATGGGACATTCACAGTGTGGGATTAAGTTCACTACCGGTTGCAGCAATTGGGTCTCCATCCATGGCGGTGTGTTGTCAGGGGAAACCGGATCGATACTGCTGACTCACTCGGTGCCGGGGAGAACAAACCCAGTTGAAGAGGTAGTCATTTACTAGCACTGACATAGTGGATGGTTAGGACCAGTTATCCGATGTTTGCATACTGTCTCGGACAGTCCGTGGTTGTTCATGGCGGATGTACTGCATCTTGTGGATTGTGTACACCTCTGCAGAGTAAAACTATTGAGAATAGCCGCGTCCTCAGATATGGACAGTTGAATGGCCATGTAGCTAGCATTGTGTCAATGTTTTCAAAAAGCTGAAAAGTGTTTTGGAACTTGTACCTGGGAGGTACGTTGAAAGGGAATGATTGTACCTTTGAGGTACCGGATTGTCGCACCCGGACTTTTAGAGGATACTCACAGCCCGCTAAACAGTAGATAAATGGCTTACGGGGCCTACCTGCACCCGCATCTCAATATGAGTAGGCCAACACGTAAACGTGTGACAACCATCCTCTACTATTCATCGTCTGTGAAACCATCCAATAGAAATCCGAATACTTCCATTGACGTACTTCATAACATACACACATGGTACGTCAACGGCGTTTGAACAAGTGATATCACAGCAAATCTCTAAGACACAAAGAAATAGAAATAAGTGGCAAAAGCTCTCACTAGAGCAGAGATAGCAAATACAGTCATGCAGAGGACACATGTCCCAACAAGTCATCAGTACATCACAGCGGAAGCATACAAAGTGTCTGAGTACAGAAAAGATCCAAATAGGCCTAAGAGGCCGGAAACGAAAAGAACGGAGCCCATCCACGAAGTCTCGGATCCTGCCCGGGTCCGCTATCTACTCGTCAACAGCTTTGTCATCTTCCACGTAGTAGCCACCATGGGGATCCTCGGAAACGTAGTCTGCAGAACACGCAGCCCCAAAGGGGTCAGTACAGACGAGTACTGGCAAGCAAGACGCACAAGATACCGAAGTGTACCCGACAACACCAAGTACAGATGCTTTGGGTTCAACGGAAGATAGGGGATACAAAGAAGCGGCAGCGGGCTGCGCTAACCAACTACAGAAACACGCTACAACATCCGGCTAAAAGAAAGGGATAAGATAGCGTAACGGAGCCAACTACCACTAACCTCAAACAAACCCATCCTAGATCTCGCCCCTTATCCAAAGAAGCAATCCGAGGATAACCCACACAGTTGAATTAATGAAGGTTCAGGTTATTGTGTCAATAAGCCTATTACTAGTCAGATTATTATTAATTAGGTGTAAGTTGTCTGAGTACTTGTTAGCCAGCACTTTCACCAAGTCGTCACATAACCGCGGACAACACGGCTTCTCGAGAAGATTCATCCCTGCAGGGTGTGCTCCAGTACCCGTACACACTCGAGCCACCAACTAAAACTCAGGTGTACTCAACACGACTCGAACCATCTCTGCAACCTGTCCTAGGAGCCACGGAGCTATAAGGTCCCGTCCAGTCCGACCTAACCTAAGCGCAAGGGTGAAAACCACACCCCCCGGCACCACAGGCCTCACCCTATATGCATCATCATCATAATCATCAACCATGGGCGCGACCCATTCATGCGTATGCGTAAATGGAACACCCGAACTAAGTGTGGCTCTTCGGACAAACTTCGGATCAGGTCAAAGTCGAGGGGGGTTCCATACGACCACCCGGATGCGGTGAGCACGCTCATCATGGATCAGAGGACAAGACCCTTTTCCTATTTAGGGTCGACACTAGCAGGCTTCAAAACCCTAACCCGGGCCTCCTGCCGGTGCCTTATCATCAAATTATTATTATTACCCCAAACATTAACATGATATTGATTATAACAAGCCCATCTATCAAAACTAAACAGGGGATAAGATAAATGACAACAAGACTCGAGCACAACAAACCTAAGCATGATACTACGACACGGGCTAACAAACAACAGGGTTGTAGGTGTGGGGTGAGGCTATATTCATGGCTGCAGGATGACATGTGATAGGATCGGAACACAAGCAACGAATCATAAGGCTAGCAGATTAGACAACGGAAAGTATCGGTATCAAGTGTGGAAAGGACACAATGGTTCATGTGAGTGAATACTTGCCTGCAAACTCAGTAGCCTGGTACTGGGCTAACTCCTTAGAAGTAGTGTCGTAAACCTCGTCTGTCTCAACGTCGTCGTCTATTCGAGAAGAAGCAAACAAACAACGCAGAGAGACAACAATCAATAACATGGCATAATGCACAAAAATGGGATGATGCATGACCATTTAATTGATGCATCAAAGATAAGCTAGTTGACATGGTAACATAATTAAATGGGCCCATATGCAATTTGGATTGAATATGGAAAATCCCATGAATTAAGGTTGAATTAAATGATCTACAAATAACCAGCATGTGAAAGTTGATTAGAATGATGCATGGATGAGGAAAACAATGAGAAAACAACAATAGCTTCAATTTGAAAAGGTGTTTACCAAGTTTGGAAATTTTATTTATTAAGTTATGAAATTTGGTTTCTTAAATGAGTTACACAAGCATTTGTTGTTTTCACCAAGTTTAATTGTTCCAAATAGATAACAAAATTCATATTTGGAAAGAACACAAAATTTTAGGTGGAATACATGTTCCATTTGTTGACAAAGGATTTAAAATGAATTAATTATGACTTAAACAAGTTTGGACAAGATTTAGATGAATTTAATTCAAGTATGAAATTATTTGAATTTTTTTATTTGTTCAGAACATTAAATGAAATTCATATTTGAAAAGATTATATTTTTCTGGTTTGAAAACATATTTTATATGTTCAAAAAGAATTTAGTTTGACCAAGTTATGAATTTAGCAATTTTAAATGATTTAAACAAGGTTTAAATTATTTAACCAATTTTAATTATTCAAGACAGGAAACAAAGTTTATATTTGGAAAGCTTGTTAAATTTTGCATGGAAAACATTTTTTATATGGGCCATTTGAATTAAATTTGAATTAGTTATGAATTTGACCAAATTTGAAATAGTAGTTTGAAATTGAATTTTTGAAAACATTTGAAATGTTCAAAACAGTAAACAAATGATTCAAACATGTAGAGAATTAAATTTGGTATGGAAAACATATTTAACATGTTGAATTTGAATTTAAAATGAGGGATCTATGATGGTTTGAAATCCAGGGACTATTCTGTAAATAAACAGGGACTGGATTTAAAAGAAAAAGGGGCAGAAATGAAATTCACCTCGCAGTGGCCCAGCCTGAGCCACTGACAGAGGGCCCTGGGCCACGGTGGCGCTTATGTGGCATGCGTGTGCGCGCGCGTGGCGACAGGGTCGCTGACAGGGAGGCCCCACCTGTCAGCGCGCGTTGCAAAAATGGGGTTTTATTCCGCGCGGACGGGGACTCGATCCCGCGACCTAGGGTGCGTGCGCGCGGTGCGTTTCCACTGCGCCGCTGAAAGGTTCTGTAACAGGAGAGGGGGCTTGGGGGTTTTGATGTTCTGTTTCGTCAGTTAACTGAACTGACGAAAGTTCAGTTAACTGAACCTTGCCAGAGGTCGGTGATCGCCGGCGTCGCGGCTCGCTGCTGCTGCTACCGTGCCCGTGGATGTGTGCGGGAGGTGTACGTGCGCGTGGGCCACTGATGCAGAGAGGGAAAGGAGAGAGGAGGGAGAGGTGGTGCTCACCGGGGGAGAGGAAGGAGGAGGAGGTGCTCGGTGACAGTCGCCGGGGAGGTGGACAGGGACGGCGGCGGTGATCCAGGCCTTCTCAGCCTCCTCCCTGGAAACGAGGAGGGAGAGGACTGCATGGTGGAGCCGTTCCCGCAGCTAACCAGGCCAGGAGGTGACCAAATCGGCAGCGATCGCCGGAATCGGGTGCGGTGGTGTGTGGTGGAGGTGCAGAGAGAGAAGCAGAGGTGGGAGGACGGAGGAAACGGCGGCGGCGCGAGAGAGATGGAGGAGGAGGTCTAGGGCATGGAGGAGGAGCTCTCGGGCTAGGTTATAACAGGGGGAGCTCTGCTGGCCGTCCCATCCACTGTCTGTTCCACGTGGACATCCCCGATGACCTGCCGTACAGAGGTAGGGGATGGGGGGAAGGTGGGCTGGGCCTGGGGCTGTGGGCTCAGCCCACTTGGCTGGCCTGCCCTCTCCTCTCTCTTTTTTGTTTTGTTTTTCTGTTTCCTGATTCTGTTATTTTTTTTTGCAGAAAAGGAAAAGGGAAGAAAAGAATAGTTTTGGGGGGTTGGAAAAATTTGGAATAATTTTTATAGGTTGTTATTTACAAAAGCCCAATTGTGCCACTTTTTGTTTTTCAAAATTTTAAAGTTGGTTGCTGTTTGAAAATTCAAATGAATTTGAGCAATTTTGGTATTAATTGAATTATTGAAAGAAGCAAGTTAATGGTTTTTAATTTCAAGTTTAATGGAAACAAAAGCTTGATTTGATTTGTAATTTTCATTTGAAAATTGTAACAGAACAAGTATGAACAAGGATTTTGAAATTTGTTTAAAATTCAAATGGAAAAACAAGGGAAAACAAATTCAAACAAATGCAATGCTTATGATGACATGATGCAAAACATAAATTAACAAGAATCAAACATTCTAATGGTTGTTTTTCATACTTGGGATGTTACAAAACGCCCCCCCTTGAAGGAATCGCGCCCCGAGATTCCTACTGAGAAGAGAAAAGGTCCGGATACTTCTTGCGAAGATCCTCTTCGGTCTCCCACGTTGCCTCTTTATCGGAATGATGAGACCACTGCACTTTTAAGAACTTGGTGCTCTTGTTGCGAGTTTTGCGCTTGGTCTCATCGAGAATTCGAATAGGGTGCTCCTCATAAGAGAGATCTTCTTGCAGTTCAATGGAATCATGATCAACTGCACGATCTGGATCTTTGAAGCACCTCTTGAGCTGTGACACGTGAAACACATCGTGCACCTTTGACAGCTTTTCTGGAAGTTCAAGACGATAGGCATTTTCTGCACGCCTTGAGAGAATGTTGAAAAGACCAATATATCTTGGTGCAAGCTTCCCTTTGACACCAAAACGATGAGTGCCTCTGAGGGGAGTTACACGGAGATATGCTTTGTCACCAGTTGCATAGACCATGTCCCTGTGTTTGCTGTCATAGTAGCTTTTCTGACGAGACTGAGCAATCTTGAGATTGTCACGGATGATGCGAACTTTCTCTTCGGCCTCGTTAACAATGTCAGGGCCTAAGAGTGAACGTTCACCAGCTCCAGACCAATTGATTGGAATCCTGCATCTGCGGCCATAGAGAGCCTCAAATGGTGCCATGCCTAGGCTTGCCTGGAAGCTGTTGTTGTAGGAGAATTCAGCATATGGAAGACATTCCTCCCATTTCATGCCAAAAGAGAGACCACATGCTCTGAGCATCCTCGAGAATCTGATTGACTCTTTCGACTTGCCCTTGAGACTGAGGGTGATAAGCTGTGCTGAACAGAAGCTTGGTGCCCAAGGCTTCTTGAAAGCTTTTCCAGAAATGAGAAGTGAAGATGCTTCCACGGTCTGAGCTGATTTCCAACGGAACACCATGAAGAGGAATAATTTTTGCTGTGTAGAGCTCTGCTAACTGACTAGCTGAGATTGTCTCTTTGACAGGAAAGAAGTGAGCGACTTTAGTGAGTCGATCAATGACAACAAAGATTGCATCGTTGCCCCTCTTGGACTTTGGAAAACCAGTGACGAAGTCCATTTCAATCATGTCCCACTTCCATTCAGGAATTTTCAGAGGTTGGAGAAGACCCGCTGATTTCTGATGAACTGCTTTGACACGTTGACAAACATCGCATTCAGAGACATATTTAACAATTTCACGCTTCATGCCAGACCACCAATACATTGTTTTGAGATCCTGGTACATCTTTGTACTTCCAGGGTGTATGGAAAGAGGAGTATCATGAGCCTCCTTGAGAATCACATCTTTCAGGCTTTGGATTTCGGGAACTGCAATGCGTCCTTGGAAAAACACTGTTCCCTTGTCATCAATTGAGAAGCACTCATACTTCACATTGCCTGCTTTGATGTTCTTTGCGATCTTCTTGATCTCAGCATCACGAAGTTGTTCAGAACGAATCTTGTCCTCAAGAGTTGGACTGGCTGTCAAGTTTGCAAGATAGCCTTGAGGAACAAGTCCAAGATTCAGCTTTTGGAATTCTTTGTGAAGAGGAGGTTGGCTTTCCATGATCATGAGATTGTTGCAATAGGACTTGTGACTGAGATCATCGGCCATAACATTAGCCTTTCCTGGAGTGTCGGAAATGGTGAGATCGAAGTATTTGATCTTCTCAATCCATCTCCTTTGTCTGAGTTTTAGATCTGGTTGACTGAAGATGTACTTTAGACTGTTGTGGTCAGAAAAGATCTCAGTGCGATTACCCAACAAGTATTGTCTCCATTTCTTGAGGGCAAACACAACTGCTGCAAGCTCAAGGTCATGAATAGGATAGTTGAGCTCATGTGTGTTCAACTGGCGAGAAGCATAAGCCACAACTTGACGTTCTTGCATGAGAACTGTACCTAGACCTTGGAGAGAAGCATCACAGAATATTTGGAAAGGTTTGGAAGGATCTGGGCCAACCAGAACTGGTGTAGAAGTGAGTTTAGTCTTCAGGAGATTGAAGCTTTCATCACATTGTGGAGACCAGACGAACTTCTTGTCCTTCTTTGTGAGGTCAGTGAGAGGTTTGGCAATCTTGGAGAAGTTTTGGACGAAGCGATGACAATAGCTAGCCAAACCAAGAAAACTTCTGACTTGCTTCACCATTTTAGGCGGTTTCCATTCAACAATGGCCTTAACCTTTTCTGGGTCAATAGCTATGCCCTTGGCAGATATGACATAACCAAGGTAAGTGACTTCGGAAATCCAGAACTCACATTTGGAAAACTTGGCATAGAGGCGATGCTCGCGAAGCTTCATGAGAGTGAGACGAAGATGTTCTTCATGCTCTTTCTCGGATTTTGAGTAGACAAGAATATCATCAAGATATACCACAACGAACTTGTCGAGGTATTCATGGAAGAAAGAATTCATGAGTCGAGAGAAGGTCGCCGGTGCATTGGTGAGACCAAAGGACATGACGGTGTATTCATAGCGACCGAAGCGAGTGACAAAGGCTGTTTTTGGAACATCCTCTTTTCTGATCTTTATTTGATGGTAACCCATTCTCAAGTCCAACTTGGAGAATATAGAGGCTCCAGCAAGTTGATCAAAGAGATCATCGATGCGAGGAATTGGATATTTGTTCTTGATGGTTTTCTCGTTAAGAGGACGATAGTCAACAACGAGTCTCTTTGTTTGATCCTTCTTTGCCACAAAGAGAGTTGGGCATCCCCAAGCCGAGGAACTAGGTTGAATGTAACCTTTTTCCATGTACATATCGATTTGCTCCTTTAACAATTTCAGTTCAGGAGGAACTATCTTGTATGGATACTTGGAGATTGGAGCAGTGCCTGGTTCAAGTTCGATGACGAACTCAACAGCTCTGTCAGGAGGCATTCCTGGCAATTCTTCTGGAAAGACATCGGGGAAGTCACAAACCACCGGAACAGTTTCAATAGATGGTAGAGGATTTGCATTGAGAGTGTAGAGTTGAACAACTGGATTTTCAGCATGGAAGTAGACTATCTGGCCAGAAGGGTGTGTGATTTTGACAGACTTAGCAGGACAATCAATGACTGCTTTGTTGGCTACCAGCCAATCCATCCCAAGAATGACATCAATATCTGAAGAGTGGAGAGCTATCAGAGATGCCTGGAATGGAAGGTTTCCAATTGTGATCTCGATGTTCTGGCTAACTTTATTTCTTTGCCAGCTAGATCCCGGTGATTTCACTAGGAGAGGGATAGACAACTGTTCGAAGTTGATTTTACTGTTGTTTGCAAAGTTTTGCGAGATGAAGGAGTGTGAAGCACCAGAATCGAACAAGACTTTAGCACGAAACGAGTTCACAAGAAGTGTGCCCACTACAACTTCTGGAGATTCTTCTGCTCCCTGGGCCTTGACATGGTTCACCCTCACAGTTATCACGCCAAGCTTGTTGTTGTT
Organism: Alopecurus myosuroides; assembly: GCA_028641055.1. Taxonomy (NCBI): domain Eukaryota; kingdom Viridiplantae; phylum Streptophyta; class Magnoliopsida; order Poales; family Poaceae; genus Alopecurus; species Alopecurus myosuroides. The sequence goes on along the minus strand of CM054057.1, from coordinate 269,330,194 downwards.
GTAGCAACCCAACGGAGGACCACGTATTCTTGTCGGGGTCGACCTGTGGCGAGGTGGAGGTGGAAAGAGGTGCCTTTGCGGACACTTATCGGAATAGTGGCCCGGCCGTCCACACTTGTAGCATGTAACAACAGAACGAGGAGTTGTTGGACCTGGCTGAGATGGAGCACCTCCTGAAGATACCACTGGGGTGGGAGGGCGGGCAAGAAATCCTGCCGGGCTTGGCAAACAGATGGGCGGTGTTGGAGTGGTATATGGAACCCAAACTCTTCGTTTTTGTGGAGGCATGATAGCTTTTGAGAGATTAGCCTGTTCACGAGAGTGCTTACGAGATTCCTCAACCAACTTGCGCCCGTGCTCTTCATTTAGAGCGATGTTGATGAGGTCCTCAAAATTCTTGGCCTTGACGTTGGTGAGAGCATACTTGAGTTCCGGGTTGAGACCCCTGCGGAACTTTGCCATCTTTTTCGCTTCCGTGGAGGCTTCATCTCCGGCGTAGCGAGCCAGGCGATTGAACTCTCTTTGGTATTCGAGAACGTCCAAATTGCCTTGTGTGAAAGAATAGAATTCCTCACGCATTCTCTCCATGAGCCCATCGGGAATGTGATGGCGCACGAAGGCTTGCTTGAAATCCTCCCATGTGATTGCCACACTAGGACCTCTCATTTCTTGGAAGTTCTCCCGCCAAGACATGGATTGTCCACGGAGAAGGTAGGTCACGTAAGGAACACGGTCCTCGTCAGCCACATGAGCTACCATAAGAGTACGGTTCATTTCACGGAGCCAGTCATCAGCATCCAATGGCTCGGAGGAGGTATCAAAAGTGCGTGGATTGTGCTCAAGGAACTCCCGAATAGACACACGGGCGTTGCCATTATTCCCAACGTCTTGGTTCTGCTGCATCTTCCTTATAACTTGTGTCATCTGAGACAGCACTTTCCCCATCTCGGGTGGCAGTGTGGGTTCTTCGTCACCACTTTCCATCCTGAAGAGGATACCAAGATTAAACACTAACCGGATAACGAAATCCAATATAAGTGCTTAAAAGGATTACTTCAGACGGTAAGTCGACAGCAAAGAACAAGGATGGAGGTTAACAACGGATCAACAGATAAGTTGTTACAATGGAAGAGAAGATTTGTGAAGGACGATATCGAAGCAACAACTGGGAAACAGGAGACCACAAACACCTGAGGTACTACGGAAAAACCCATCCGGGCTTCTAGAGGATCAATATCTACTGCTTAAGGAATAGAGGATCTGCTTCCGGGGCTTATGTGCCTCCGTTCTCAACCGTGAGTAGGAAACATGATAAATCATGTCACAACCACCTCCATTCCTATGGTCTAGTAGATATAACCATCCTCGAGAAACCAGGATACGTGAAATCCTAACTTGAAAGTTTAGGTGAGAAGAGAAAAACAACGTTGCACTTCCTTACCAGAAAAGGGAGGGTGGGTGGGGAAAGAAATAAAAGAACAGAATTCCTACCCTCACGTTTCATTTTTCCTATATAGCTACAAAATAGTTTCTAGACTCAACTGCGACCAGTAAAAGGGATCCTACAGGCAGACCGGCTCTGATACCATTTGTCGCACCCGGACTTTTAGAGGATACTCACAGCCCGCTAAACAGTAGATAAATGGCTTACGGGGCCTACCTGCACCCGCATCTCAATATGAGTAGGCCAACACGTAAACGTGTGACAACCATCCTCTACTATTCATCGTCTGTGAAACCATCCAATAGAAATCCGAATACTTCCATTGACGTACTTCATAACATACACACATGGTACGTCAACGGCGTTTGAAAAAGTGATATCACAACAAATCTCTAAGACAGAAAGAAATATAAATAAGTGGCAAAAGCTCTCACTAGAGCAGAGATAGCAAATACAGTCATGCAGAGGACACATGTCCCAACAAGTCATCATTACATCACAGCGGAAGCATACAAAGTGTCTGAGTACAGACAAGATCCAAATAGGCCTAAGAGGCCGGAAACGAAAAGAACGGAGCCCATCCACGAAGTCTCGGATCCTGCCCGGGTCTGCTATCTACTCGTCAACAGCTTCGTCATCTTCCACGTAGTAGCCACCATGGGGATCCTCGGAAACGTAGTCTGCAGAACACGCAGCCCCAAAGGGGTCAGTACAGACGAGTACTGGCAAGCAAGACGTACAAGATACCAAAGTGTACCCGACAACACCAAGTACAGATGCTTTGGGTTCAACGGAAGATAGGGGATACAAAGAAGCGGCAGCGAGCTGCGCTAACCAACTACAGAAACACGCTACAACATCCGGCTAAAAGAAAGGGATAAGATAGCGTAACGGAGCCAACTACCACTAACCTCAAACAAACCCATCCTGGATCTCGCCCCTTATCCAAAGAAGCAATCCGAGGATAACCCACACAGTTGAATTAATGAAGGTTCAGGTTATTGTGTCAATAAGCCTATTACTAGTCAGATTATTATTAATTAGGTGTAAGTTGACTGAGTACTTGTTAGCCAGCACTTTCACCAAGTCGTCACATAACCGCGGACAACACGGCTTCTCGAGAAGATTCATCCCTGCAGGGTGTGCTCCAGTACCCGTACACACTCGAGCCACCAACTAAAACTCAGGTGGACTCAACACGACTCGAACCATCTCTGCAACCTGTCTTAGGAGCCACGGAGCTATAAGGTCCCGGCCAGTCCGACCTAACCTAAGCGCAAGGGTGAAAACCACACCCCCCGGCACCACATGCCTCGACCTATATGCATCATCATCATCATCATCATCAACCATGGGCGCGACCCATTCATGCGTATGCGCAAATGGAACACCCGAACTAAGTGTGGCTCTTCAGACAAACTGCGGATCAGGTCAAAGTCGAGGGGGGTTCCATACGACCACCCGGATGCGGTGAGCACGCTCATCATGGATCAGAGGACAAGACCCTTTTCCTATTTAGGGTCGACACTAGCAGGCTTCAAAACCCTAACCCGGGCCTCCTGCCGGTGCCTTATCATCAAATTATTATTATTACCCCAAACATTAACATGATATTGATTATAACAAGCCCATCTATCAAACTAAACAGGGGATAAGATAAATGACAACAAGACTCGATCACAACAAACCTAAGCATGATACTACGACACAGGCTAACAAACAACAGGGTTGTAGGTGTGGGGTGAGGCTATATTCATGGCTGCAGGATGACATGTGATAGGATCGGAACACAAGCAACAAATCATAAGGCTAGCAGATTAGACAACGGAAAGTATCGGTATCAAGTGTGGAAAGGACACAATGGTTCATGTGAGTGAATACTTTCCTGCAAACTCAGTAGCCTGGTACTGGGCTAACTCCTTAGAAGTAGTGTCGTAAACCTCGTCTGTCTCAACGTCGTCGTCTATTCGAGAAGAAGCAAACAAACAACGCAGAGATACAACAATCAATAACATGGCATAATGCACAAACATGGGATGATGCATGACCATTTAATTGATGCATCAAAGATAAGCTAGTTGACATGGTAACATAATTAAATGGGCCCATATGCAATTTGGATTGCATATGGAAAAGCCCATGAATTAAGGTTGAATTAAATGATCTACAAATAACCAGCATGTGAAAGTTGATTAGAATGATGCATGGATGAGGAAAACAATGAGAAAACAACAATAGCTTCAATTTGAAAAGGTGTTTTACCAAGTTTGGAGATTTTATTTATTAAGTTATGAAATTTGGTTTCTTAAATGAGTTACACAAGCATTTGTTGTTTTCACCAAGTTTAATTGTTCCAAATAGATAACAAAATTCATATTTGGAAAGAACACAAAATTTTAGGTGGAATACATGTTCCATTTGTTGACAAAGGATTTAAAATGAATTAATTATGACTTAAACAAGTTTGGACAAGATTTAGATGAATTTAATTCAAGTATGAAATTATTTGAATTTTTTTATTTGTTCATAACATTAAATGAAATTCATATTTGAAAAGATTATATTTTTCTGGTTTGAAAACATATTTTATATGTTCAAAAAGAATTTAGTTTGACCAAGTTATGAATTTAGCAATTTTAAATGATTTAAACAAGGTTTAAATTATTTAACCAATTTTAATTATTCAAAACAAGAAACAAAGTTTATATTTGGAAAGCTTGTTAAATTTTGCATGGAAAACATATTTTATATGGGCAATTTGAATTAAATTTGAATTAGTTATGAATTTGATCAAATTTGAAATAGTAGTTTGAAATTGAATTTTTGAAAACATTTGAAATGTTCAAAACAGTAAACAAATGATTCAAACATGTAGAGAATTAAATTTGGTATGGAAAACATATTTAACATATTGAATTTGAATTTAAAATGAGGGATCTATGATGGTTTGAAATCCAGGGACTATTCTGTAAATAAACAGGGACTGGATTTAAAAGAAAAAGGGGCAGAAATGAAATTCACCTCGCAGTGGCCCAGCCTGAGCCACTGACAGAGGGCCCTGGGCCACGGTGGCGCTTATGTGGCATGCGTGTGCGCGCGCGTGGCGACAGGGTCGCTGACAGGGAGGCCCCACCTGTCAGCGCGCGTTGCGAAAATGGGGTTTTATTCCGCGCGGACGGGGACTCGATCCCGCGACCTAGGGTGCGTGCGCGCGGTGCGTTGCCACTGTGCTGCTGAAAGGTTCTGTAACAGGAGAGGGGGCTTGGGGGTTTTGATGTTCAGTTTCGTCAGTTAACTGAACTGACGAAAGTTCAGTTAACTGAACCTTGCCAGAGCTCGGTGATCGCCGGCGTCGCGGCTCGCTGCTGCTGCTACCGTGCCCGTGGATGTGTGCGGGAGGTGTACGTGCGCGTGGGCCACTGATGCAGAGAGGGAAAGGAGAGAGGAGGGAGAGGTGGTGCTCACCGGGGGAGAGGAAGGAGGAGGAGGTGCTCGGTGACAGTCGCCGGAGAGGTGGACAAGAACGGCGGCGGTGATCCAGGCCTTCTCAGCCTCCTCCCTGGAAACGAGGAGGGAGAGGACTGCACGGTGGAGCCGTTCCCGCAGCTAACCAGGCCAGGAGGTGAACAAATCGGCGGCGATCGCCGGAATCGGGTGCGGTGGTGTGCGGTGGAGGTGCAGAGAGAGAAGCAGAGGTGGGAGGAGGGAGGAAACGACGGCGGCGCGAGAGAGATGGAGGAGGAGGTCTAGGGCAGGGAGGAGGAGCTCTCGGGCTAGGCTATAAGGAGGGGGGAGCTCTGCTGGCCGTCCCATCCACTTCCTGTTCGACGTGGACATCCCCGATGACCTGCCGTACAGAGGTAGGGGATGGGGGGAAGGTGGGCTGGGCCTGGGGCTATGGGCTCAGCCCACTTGGCTGGCCTGCCCTCTCCTCTCTCTTTTTTTTCTGTTTCCTGATTCTGTTTTTTTTACAGAAAAGGAAAAGGGAAGAAAAGAATAGTTTTTGGGGGTTGGAAAATTTTTGAATAATTTTTATAGGTTGTTATTTACAAAAGCCCAATTGTGCCACTTTTTGTTTTTCAAAATTTTAAAGTAGGTTGCTGTTTGAAAATTCAAATGAATTTGAGCAATTTTGGTATTAATTGAATTATTGAAAGAAGCAAGTTAATGGTTTTTAATTTCAAGTTTAATGGAAACAAAAGCTTGGTTTGATTTGTAATTTTCATTTGAAAATTGTAACAGAACAAGTATGAACAAGGATTTTGAAATTTGTTTAAAATTCAAATGGAAAAACAAGGGAAAACAAATGCAAACAAATGCAATGCTTATGATGACATGATGCAAAACATAAATTAACAAGAATCAAACATTCTAATGGTTGTTTTTCATACTTGGCATGTTACACGGATAAATGATGATCTTAAAGATGTGTTTTTCCAAGAAGTTTTGCAAAGAGAAATATTTTCTTTATTTATAATGCTTCATCAAAACCTTGTGGACATGCTATACCTACAAGAGAAATAAAATATCTTTTGAAGTATCTTCTTCAACAAAGAAAAACAAAACTTGTGCAACTATGATGGGTCTTAAATTCATCATGGCTAGTTGAACCTTAATTACAGCCTTCCTACCACCTATATAAATGCATACTTGCATGTCTAGCTTTCATTTGGGGTGTCTTGTGGAGTACATTCAAGCGTACTCACATTGGTTTCGTCCCTGGCTATTGTCTTAGTCAGACTTTGAGCAGGCAACCCGAGAACCTGAAGAAGACGGTGTCGCTGACAGCTATGCGAACTAGGAACGTCGAGTCAGTAGCCTGTAGGTAGTCAAGGCGTGACTTGGGTTTACCACGCGTGTGTTTTGTAGTCTTCCACTGTTTTTAGTGTGTGTTCCTGCCCTGCGTGGCAGTTGTTTTCAACTGAGTCAAGTGACCAGTTGTGTAAGTTGTGTATTCGTGTAGTGGATGTTGCAATCTGCAATGCCAACTCGAGTATGTTGTTCACGACTAACTGATCATGGGATCGTGAATGTATGCATACTGGAGGTCTCGGACTGCTAGTCTGGGGTCCCCACACTCATGGTCAAAGGATGCATTTGTAATATAACAGTATTGTGATATGATTCTAAGGACAAACATGTTTTAATGGAATCTCACAGCATATCAATCTACTTAGTGAATACCCAGCCATATTGTTCCCTTCCAATAATATGCTATTCATTGATGTTGCCATAAATAATGTCCATGACCAAGAAAACATAGTCATCCAGCATCCAATGAATTAGTCGTAAAAGGCAAGACTAGGGTTTATTTCTGTGCTCATGTTGTTACACATGAGCGTGATTTTTTCCTCTGAAACTCATATTTAGGAACCACATAAGTTATAGCATAGTAATATAAATCATAATTATGAAATAGATAGTCTTTTGGGTATACATCCAACAGTCTCCCACTTACAAATATGGCAATAATTCGTTTGTATAAGTCCATCAAACATCTAGAAGATGCAAGTGAACACTCATGCAAACACTATGTTAGAGACATTTGTCATCAACCACTTTTGAGGTTGTATGAACAATATGTATTATGAAAAACACTTTATTGTATAATACCCCTTGATCATAAGATCAATTGCAGTCTAGGATATTTTAGGTGAAAGCTTGGTGTCTCAACTAAGATTACAGTTTCACGTTTATCACAGATAATCCTGCATCTTTTGTAAAATACCACACCTAGTCCATATAATGAACCAATAGCAAAAAATTAGAAGTATTTAAAACTTCTACCCTTTACTGCTACTGTTGTATTGTTCGTAAATATATGGTTAAATCAGTTAAGCATCTTTAATCCTTTCTATTCATATAATAAAAAGACTATGGCTCAATCCTCGGTCAATACTTATCACATAAGTACCATTTAATCATATGTACTTATCTCATAAGTTATTTCTTATATTGTAACTCTTACATTACAAGCCTAATCTCTATACTATTGAATAAAACATGTTCAAAATTATCTTTGAGGAGAATACTCATAATAATTTGGAGTTAATTGAACTTTCATCAAATTCAATTTTCCAAAATTTATTATTTTTACATGTTTTGACAGAATGCATTGTCTGAGAAATTTCTACTATGATCATAAATGATTAATCATTAGATCATTGCTCACCATTGTTTTTCAACTTTGGGTCTTGCACTCAAAATCCCAATTTCCTCTCAGAACTTTGTTCTCTCAAGTTTCAAATTTTCATTAAAACTTCATGCATATACTGATAGCACTATATTAATTTACACTTAGGATTTTAATCCTTTGTGAATTAATAACCTTGCCATAGCATGTATCTTAGAAAATAATATTTTCAACGATACATCTTTTTCTATCCAACAAATACTTTAATGATTTCTAATAATTTAGATATCATCAAAATATAACTCCCACTTACTTTAAAGAAAACAAAACTTCTATAGTTTTCCATGAAGTTAAAACAACTCTTGTTTTACTTCATAAATTATATTGCCACTCCAAAAAAATTATACCAACAGGGTTTTATTCGTATGAACGATTTTATCCCTTGTATAATTATCTCTGTATTTAACAAAAACAAAACCGAGTTCTACTTAGTACGCAAACTCGATCAATTTTCCTTCAAAGGAATTATTTTTGTTAATTTATCATACAATTTTATTATACAGACCGATAAAGCTTTGCAACAAATCACAAGATCTTTAGTAGTCAACTATTGATTTTGTCATTAAACTATTTAAGACAAAATAACCTTTATGATTCTTTTATTCCGACAAGATTTCCTTCAAGTTTCTCAACTTAATAGTATAAAATACTTTTTGATTCCAAGTAATTTGGATAATTTCAGACCTTGTATTATCTTTACTAATTACATGCACATCCTTATTCAAGTTGCCTTGAAACTTTTATGTGCTTTCTTGGTTAAATATTTTCTTGATAAGCAGCTATGCCTCAAAACGCAATGGCTCTTGGTATTAGTCTAAAATAATTGTCATTTGCAATTGCTTCCGCTTGCACAACTTTGATAACTATTTCCGGACATTCGTTAATCCCTTCAAGAATTACTATCCTCCAACTAAATTCAACAAGGAATTAATTACTTAAGAATCACATATCTCTAGTAACAAAACTTTTTTACTTACTTGGTGGTTTTATATAAGGATTTCCAATGTAAAATTGGAAGAACCTACAAAGTACAACTTTGTTATTAAATCTTAGGACCAAGTTTCAAAATTCCAGAAACTTTTAGATTCTAAGACTAACATGTCTCATTATAGTTTATGTTTCAAAACTATGACACATAGTAAAGACAATAATTTTGTGCTAAAATTAAAATTAAGTTACTATACTATTCCATGGGTAATATTAAGCAAAAGAGTCCTTCTTAGTGTTTGACTTTGTCTACTTGGTCAAATTATGACTTTAAATCTTTGAAGGTATCACTAAGACATAACTTCTATTTTTTTTGTGAAGTCCTTTGTTATTGTCAAGAGTATCATCAGTAACCTTCTCTTGTTGACTTCAATATGTGGTGGAAAACTTAAACAAATTCACCCTTCAAGGAAGTGTGAATTTTATTAAGTACTTCACTCAATATCTCAAACTTTCATCATGTATATGATGTGTTTGAAATCACAGTGCCACACGAAGGTGGTGTGAACTCAATCACAAAATATTTCAGAACAAATGATATTTCACTAATTAAAAATATTTGTAAGTTTATCATCCACGAAGAGAGTGATCTATAATGTTCTCATAAGATAAACAGGACTTCGTCCTATTAACCCACAAGAGAATTATGTCGCCAAACATACAATCTTATTACAAATAACTTGAGCCGAAGCTCATCAATCTTTCGAATTATTAAAAATAAAAGTGGATATATCTTCATCCTTGGATGATCCTTTATGCGCCTAACTTGACGCTCATCAACACCTTTTATTCTTTGGCCTCCTTACTTTCCCCAGCTCCTATATCGAATGAATAAAATGATTTTAACAATCGATACACTAGAGATATTAGTCAGAATGACAAATATCATTTAGGTATAACTCTTATACCTTTATCACTCTTGTCTAGTTTATTTTACCTGGGGGATCTCTAGAAATTCCTCATCTGAAGTTTTTTTCCTTTTACAGAAAGAACACTCAGGGTTTTCATCAGCTGAAAATTTAGGCTTATCTTGTGCATTAGCACTTAGGTGTAACTTGTTACCTTCATTCTCAAACTTTGCATCTTGGGAAACAATTAGAGTTTCATTGTTATCCCTCTTCACAATAGTTTCAGCAGTCCTAAGCATAGTGAGGAGTTTATCTTGTGTTTTATCCATCCCATTCATGATGTAATTCATGACAAAACCGTTGTAACACGGGGGAGGGGGAGTGAATTCAACACTAGATCCGTACATAGATCTTCCAAGATGGGACAACCCAAAGCCTTGTATTGTAACCAAACATTTTGATTAAATGTTCACTCACCAAGCTTCCTTCCGCCATGTGACATGACCATAAGTCTTTCATAATGCTCAGTTCTAGCCTGAGTATGGTACATGGTCCTGAGTGCAACGATCATATCATACGCGGACGTACGATCAAATCGTTTCCGCACTGAGGATTCATACATGTCAACATGATACATTGAATAGCTATTGCATCATCACTCATCAAGTTGTGTGCATCCTTTTCAGCATCAGAAGCGTCGTCATCGAGATCCTCTAGAAGAGGAGCATCGAGGACATATTATTTCTTGATACCCTTGAGAACAATTCTCAAGGAACGGACCTAATCCCCATAGTTACGTCCATTGTAAGCTAGTGGTTTCTTCTCAAGTAGTGGACCAAGGTTAATATCTGGTGCGTTACGAGCCGTTGATCTACACCAATTTAATAGTTCATTTAGGCATATTCATAATTATTTTCCAAGCACTTGTTAAAATAATTAACTATGTGCTCCCACTAAATCTGATATTTCTCTTGATCAGAATTTAATGTATTACTGAATCCATGATCAACTTATAACCAAAGGATGTATCCACCTCGATGGATATAAGATTACAACGAGTATTCCAACTTGCCTATCACTACCACCATGATTTCTACTTCACCTTTCGGTGTATGTGCTCTGAGCTCATGACTTTCATGCCTGAAGGTCAAGACAACCAACTGATCCTGTTGCAAAAAGTGATGTCATGCTAACCCCTGTATCCAAGTGATGAGCATGGATTAGCTTGATGCCCGCCTTCTGATCATAAGAACACGTTAATCCATGTATCCATGTGATGGACGTGAACCCCAATCAGCTATTGGCTACAGTTGGGAGAGCATGATCTATCTTGATATTTTAACGAGGAATCACCCTAATAATCACGTCTACTACGCAATAAAAGTACATAAAGAAAATATATATAACATACATGAGTAAAACTAGTGGTGTAGTATAGTCCTCCTTAATCTCAATGGATCCTGCGTTGGCGGTCCCATGTCGAGGTTCACGACAACTGTAATCCTTCTCCTTCCCATCATTTCCATGATCGAGTTTAGGTTGACTTGATGGCTACAAAACAGTGTTAGGTAAAGCATCTCAAAATTCTAAACTTCGAGACTATACCACATCGCGTTTCCTGCAAAATAGAGTTAGACGCTCCTAACGTTTGTTCTCCATCTTTTAGCATGGTTGTAGGATCTACGAAACAACCCGTTAAGTAACCTACGCTTCCATAAGACATGATTATTCACGTTGCTAGATTGATATTACGGGGTGATTGAAACACAGACATTACGAAAACGTCTAGAGCCTCAATCTAAACTCATTCATACCCAGGACCCCGTGTGGATCCAATCCACATGCCCCTTCCAAAATGATGTTTATGAGACCAACTATAAAGAGACCCAAAGATACTAAAGCACTTCTTCGGACTAGACAAGATATGACAGGGGCAACTCGAACGTGCTAGGATTGCCAGAAGTTTGTAAAAATCCAGATATACCGTCGAAAACAAAACAACAAAGCTTGTTGGGAAGCAATCATAAATAATCTAAATGTTGGAGTTCCAACGTACTTGCACAAACTTATGCAATGCCCGCACTCACCGGTGTTCTAGATTATATCTTGTACCTCCGCATAGACCTCTCTAATACCACTACTGGGCTGCGCAACGGGAATTTAAAAATTTCGCCATGCATTATATGCAACAATCAAGACCTTGCTATGCAGATACAAGTGAATATTAATTTCAGGATCTAGTTCCCGAGATCGTGTACCAGACACCATAGTAGCGGAAGAGATGTCGCTGAAGATGTTGATGAAGCATGTAGAAGATCCTCACACACAAGCCTGCGGGTGGAGATGTTGCCGACTCCCCGTATCCAGCATCTTGATCCAGCAGAGTGAAGGTCTCATGTGTTACCCCTCTGAAAGTATGCACACATACGTCGGGGCCAATTCTACAGCTCTTCGTCGTTCAGAACTAGACAGTGCATGTGTATATGAAGGTGGAGTTCTCAACACATGAGAGAGAGAATGTAATTAGAAGGTAGATCTAATCAGGAAAGGACACCTCAAAACCCAATTATGGGAAGCTCTAATTCAATTAGTGGGATCTAATTAGAAGTTCTAATTAGACCCTCTAATTCTACTAGAGAGAGAGAGAAAGAGAGACTTGATAGCCAATTGTGTGTTTTTCTTTGAGTCTTGAGGCCTTTTATATAGTGCGAGGGAGGGGGATACTTTCAATAGGGAGAGAGGAGTCCTAGTTGTGCTAGGAGGAGGTGGCCGCACCACCCTCCTAGCCCAACTCGGATTGGTGAGGTGGAGTCCAACTCCACCTCCCTCTCCTTCCGTTTTTCCTTTTCTCTTTTTTTTTTCTCTCCAATAAATTCAGGAAAAATACAGGGACGATGAGTACCATTATGTGATGCCACTAGGACCCATGTGGCAGCGCCCTAAAATAGGATGCGGCCATGAGGGGGAAATCTGCCCCCTCCGTCTTCTCTCTTCCTGGAGGCGGCATTGAGATCTATTCCCCTCTCCCCTCCCTCTCTGTCACGGGCGAAAGCCTAAATCTTTCAGATTGGGTGCTGACAACGCTCTAGCGCCACTCCCTCCTTTTGGAGGTGGCCACTTGGGACAACAAGGTCGGCGACATGTGGTGGACAGCTGGTAGCGGTTCTCCTCGGTGGCCGGTGGCAGTGACTGGCCTAGCGTGTTGCTCCTTTCCACAGTGCAATTGGCACGTCGGCGGATCGGCGCCCTCGAGCCTGGGCGAGAGGGGAAGGGTCCCCTCTGCGGCAACTCTGTTTCTATGGTGGCATGTTTAGTCGGCGAAGCCTGGTCGGGTTTCGGCGTTCCCGTTCGGCAGTTTGCGTGTCTGGTGTTGTGTTTTGTGCTGGGCGACGGCGTTGTTCATGGGTGGCTGTCGGCGGTGCTCATTGTCCCTCCTTCCTGGCATGCTGCCTGCCTTTGTCCATGCATGCTCAGGGAAGCAGCTCCACCTTTTGTCGGTACAACGCCCTTCGATCTAGAGCGAGAAGGCATGGGCCTTCTGCAGAGGTGGAACGAGTGGCTTGGCGACAGTGGTTGACCTCTGAAGCGTGACGATGGTGTCCATGGCATGTTCCTTCGGCCTTGCCTCTTCTCTGATCGGTTGGCGGCGCTAGACGAGGGCTCTGATGTTCAAGAAGTGCTTGATCTCTTTTTCTTTACTTGTTGTTTTGGGGGCCTATAAGCTGTCTTTCAGCCCTTATAATATTGCTGCTATTGAATCTGGGGCTTTGTTAATTTAAAACGGGGTATTTTTGCCTTTTATCTAAAAAAAAAGAGTAAGTTTTCTTTTCTGCTATGCCTATGCGGCTGTCCACTTTTATCCCCACGGATTACAACCAAAATGGGAGTCGGACACAAATTGGGCCGGCCCGGTGGAGTATTGGAGATGTTCTTGAAGAAGAATTTGCACCGGAAAGTAGGGAGTCGAGAGTGGAGACGAGCTAGCAAACGAATCAACGCCCTACGCTACGGGACAGAAGCCGCCGCGTTGGCTCTCCCACCCGGAGCGCGCAAGCAGACAGGTGCAACTTGGGCTGTAAACGACGCGGGAGGCTCGGGGGCGACGGTGGCGACACAGCACACACACGTCGCCTGGCGGCTGCTGAACAAATCCCACAGACAAGTACAACAAGATGTAGTCTGTACGAGAACAGGCGACGGTCGTCGCACCCTTTATCTCTCTCGGTGGCTGCATGCCGATCGCCGCTACGCTCTTCTACTTCCAGCGCCGCCGCCCGCCACCGCTGCAGCCGGTGGAGCCATCGGACGACTCCCTGCGCCGCGAGTCCCGCGCCGCCGCCCGCCGCCAGGTTCACCCCATTCGCTCGGCGCGCCACAGGACGGTGAGATGACCATATCACAGTCGCCTCTGACTCTGTGTCTTTCCCTTGTGATGCAAGTGCCCGACCCTCTGTCCCGGCGGTAGTTGTTTTGGGGCTTTGGCGGCGAACTGCTGCGGTAGAAATTGGGGGTGGAGAGAAGGAACACTCCTTCCAGCATAGGAGATGCGTGCCTAGTGTTTGATGAAATGCTCCACTTGATTATTAGTGCGCGGTAGGCAGCAAGAGCATCCAGTGATCAGTTTTGTGTGCATCCCAAGAAGCCCTGGATTATTACGGGGCAGTCAGCAAGGGCATACAATCATCCGCTTTATGTGCATCCAAAGAGGTCGTGGGTGGATGCGGTACGGTATTCTGAAATAAGGAATGGGGATTCCCCTTGCCCTCTTTGAAATAAATAGATAATGAAATCAAGACAAAGATGAATTCTCGTTTGGTCAATTGCTTCAGAATTCTAGAGTATTATTCCAGAATGGCCCCCTGTCGTTATTTTGCTAAACGGTTTGCCTGTTTATCGCTCTCACAAGGATTTCTTAAAACAAACATTTTGGAAAGGGAACATAAGATATGTCCTCGCAGGGAAGGAGGGATTTCAATCATGACTTGGGTTGTGGATTAACACTAATTTCAAATGCTACTCTTGATTGACGAGTTCTAATTTATGTCATTTTACAATTGGTAAGGAGCTACCCAAGAATTTGTTTCTGCTGACATGCTCGATTTGTTTGGTCAGCATTTTCATGGAAAGATACCATGTCTGTCTGATTCTTAATCCATAGCTGGTTACGTTTATGGAACTTTTTGTTGGAATAGTCAAAATGGTCAGATTGAAGTGTGCATTAGTTTGGTTACAGTTTTGATCTTTTCAGAGTTGATATGAGTGTGCCCAGCTATGAGCATGTGACAATTATAGGGCAACTAATTACAAATGTATGAACCTGCTTCTGTGAGAAAAGTTCACTTATTGTAACCTTCTGCAGAAAAGTTTATATTAGACCTGAACTCACAGGGTTCCGAAGCTGGCTAACAGCATTCATTTTATTACTTTGAAATCGCTCACATACTTTCTCTCTTTTTAATTTTAATGTTTGTAAAATGCATGACTGAATCTGATACAAGAAGTGTGTGGTAATGTTTTCAGTTTGCCTTACTGTACCAACTTTTATGAAGTAGTATTGATAATTGCAGTACAAACTGGATTGTCGATTTCTCATCTGTCAATTTATAAAACACAGGGCTATGAAGTTACTCGGGGTAGTCATAGAGATTCTGGGCCATCAAGCAAAAGCATAACTGAACCCACAAGGACCGTGCTCTTTAGCTCAGGATTGAGCACCGACACATCCAATGACCGACTTCCTGATGCGGTTCAACGAGCAAAGGAGAGACTTCATCAAAGACTCCGAAGCATAGACTTGTTCCCGGGAAGAAGGTCTGCGTCAAACAATTCAGCTCATACTGTTGGTTTTTTTAAGTGCCAAATCTTACTGCAATATCGGCAGTTCTGCTTTGATCCGCAATTTCCACTTGTTGCAGGCAAACAGCACCAGCTGCAGGAAACTTATGGGCTGGACCTCATCTTTCTTCTGAATCTGATGTCTGCACATCAAAGGACTGCAGATTGGATGGGTCATCTGTTCCCTTCAGTTCTTGCTCCACCTTGTCAATCCACAAAGTTAAACAAATCACCGGAGAACCCTGCAGCGACGCCGCAGGGGTAAGGGTACCGCCACGTCCGAGACCTGTCACCGAACTAGGACAAGAAACTCTGGAAGGAACAACAGGAGGCGACCTCGACGTGGAGTCCTCGGTGGACTGTTCGATATGCCTGGAAGGATGCCATAGCGCCGCAGAAGGGCTGGTGCAGCTGCAGTGCAAGCACATCTTCCATTCAGCCTGCCTGGAACGATGGCTGCAGTCCCGCGCGGACTGTCCCTACTGCAGGGCCAGCGTCGCCCTGCCTCGCAAAGACCTGAAATGTTAGCGAGGCGCCCCGGCTTCAGCGAAGAACACTTGGAGTTGCTGTGTGTGTGTGTGTTTTATGTACTATGAGGCCTCTTGTTTTGCAGCAGGATCAAGTTGTGCTGCACAGAGCTACCCTAGCTGCAACTCCCATGTGTGTAACATGATTTTGCTATCCCATGCACATACTGTACAAGCTTAGCTCTTCATTAATAACAGTGTTAAAGCATTCCTTAAAAAGAGTTCGGCCCTCAGTTATGAGCCCGTCGTTCCAGGCCTAGGAGTTATTCTGCTAGCTTCTGATTTCAAGACCTACCTTGTGCTTGCGCCTCTGTCCATTGCTGCTGAATCTTGGCTGGGCCGGGTGGCTTTCCGTTCAGCTTCCGGAGGGGTTGGGCATCCCTTTGGCCCAGTCTCGTTTATATCCTGACCATTCTGCTCTTATGTGGGTTCGCACACACGCCAAATGGTCCGTTCTTGCCTCTAAAAATGTAAACAAACACTTACAGTGTGATATAAAACTATTGAGCACACACATCTAAGCAAATGTCCAGTGCTGTAGTCGATTTTACAGATATGTTCACACAGATTTAAAATCATACTGTGAAAAGTTATCATGTGAAGGTAATTGATCAGTTCAAATCCAACACTCTGCAGCGGGCGATGGCGAGTAGTCCTCGTTTCCTGTCACACGAGGCCATAGGTTCAACTAGTTCTGACTCTGGCCGTGCAAAAGGTCTCACATGCAGTTCTCTTCCATGGCTTGAATAAAAAAATGTGCATGCTATTGGAATAGTTTTATTACCTAGTGCAAACCCACTACTAGTAGTTTAAACGAAGTGTCACAGCTTGCATCGATCTCAATATTCGATGATATTTCTCGGAAATCAATTGATGAACTAAGAATATATCAGGCAATTGAGGATTAGCAAAACTCTGAAGATGCTCAAGATGAACCACATTTGTCATGCTAGCTTGTCAGGTGTACTTTTGAGAAAAATGTAGTATGATGTCTGGCCAGTGAGCAAGCACCGACCATCACCACCAGATTTTGCAGGGTAACCTGCTACGCAAGGGAGTGACGCGAACAAGAAGCGAGGAGCAGCAGAGCGTGTCTATGCTGGCCTGCAGCCACCAGCACTGGATGCTGGCACCGCATGCAGGCCGCCACTGACGCATGCCCCGCCGTCCATTCCGTAAAGCGGCAACGGAATCGATGATCCCTCACCGTCAGTTGGTTCCGAAGCTGCATCGCTGTCGACTCGCCCCCCTGCCTGTCGCCCTAATCATTCTCTCAGCGCATGCCCGCCACTGCGAGCCAGCCCGATCGTCCGGTTTGCCGCCTGCAGAGCGCAGCTTAGCCGCTGCTGCTAGGCTGGTTAAGCAGGACCGAGCAGTGCAGCACGCAGCGAGCGCTCCATCATCTGCCCAGCACGTCTCCCATCATGTTAAAACTCTGAAACAATCACACTGTCAAGTGTTAGTATAACACCGGGGAACAAGCAGCAGCCTTTCAGCAACGACGCCTGCGTCTGCATGCCGAGCTAGCTGCCGCCCGTGTACTTCGCAGACAAGACTCTGCGCAGCACAGATCAGAGCAGGTGTTTCGACGGTTCAGCGTAGCTTGCTTTGCCTACTGTCCTCGAGGACTTCTTGGCTTCAACTCCAGTTTTCAGGCTCCAGCAGCAGCAAGTTCAGGTTTCCCACCTCTTTCTCACCAGACAATTTTACACCACAGGAGAAATCTTACCTTTTGTTAACTATGGTGTACGTAGAGCTTCAGAAACTACCTAACCAATAGTACACCGAAAAGCATTCCTAAGAAAATTTGACGTATTTGCTGGTCTTGCTTGCAAGATTAGCAGCACGCAGGCAGGGAAACAATGATTGGTCGTCACTGTTCCGAGTTGTCTGTTAGGAAACGATTAAAAATGATAATACTAGCGTACTCCTGTTCCTTTACGTATGATATGTGTGGTGTGTGGTCCTTAGGAACATATCAAATGGCCCAGAAAGCTGCAAGACGCTAGGTATTATCATGTACGTTATCAGCAACGCCAGGGATCGGTACTGGAATATCCTTCCTCCGTTCCTGGTAATCTAGGTCCAGTCGAGACGAGCGATCCATATACTACAGTGAGCGGCGCACACGGTAGGAACAGCAATCATGCATGGTAGCATAGCATGGATAGGCTGTAGCAGCAGGCGTCTCCTGCTTGCTTTGTGAACCCTAGCAACCTTTTGTAGGTAGCCTTTCGCGTACGAACACAGTGCCGAGCTAGGCGCCATTGTCAAAGTAGATAGCCTAGCTTACGCCTGTGGCCGCACTGCTAGACATGATAAGCTTGCTCCACACCCAGGAAAAGCAAGGGCATCAGGTAATATATATATATGCAACTTTCTCAAATCGATTCGAGTTTTTACATACGGAAACCAGTACGATTTCAGCACATTGTATCGGAGAATTCGAAAAAACTAGTTCCACAATGCTAGGGCTCCACAAAAAACTAAGCTTCACTGCTGCACATGCTCCACACGCGCGCGCGCACACACACACACACACCGTAGAGAGCAGAGCGGCGTCCACGGAACGGACAGTAAACAAGTCTGAAACAACTCCAAGACCTCCGAGATCATGGACAGAGACGCTGTTGCGAACCTCCAAACTATTCAACAAGAATTTGACCCTGCAGGATTGGTCTGTGAGGTGCAAGTTCCCAACAGGTGAGGTGGCGCTAAAGACAGTGGACTTGAGAATATTAGTATTTCTTCAGCTTAGATAGACATTGGTCCCTCCTTCCCAGGAAGAACACACAGCCCTAAACATAAACTACTACCGCTAATGTTCCCTCCACATCAAGAAAGAGAGTGCAATGCTATTAATGCCAAGGGAAAGATGACAGCATGCTTACTGAAGCTTCAGCCTTCAGGGACGGAGTCGGGACGGAGTCATGGAGCACGCTAAAAAAAATATAAAGGGTGCAACAAGTATCATGGTTACTATAAAGCTCGTTGGTGGTACGGATTATAAAAAGGATAAATCACTGTCTCATCAGAGTAAACACACTTTGACAGCGGCACCTGCGCTGGGGGAGGTGGACTAGAAGCGGCACATGGGGGCCATATGCCCATCATAGTAATGAATCATTACTTCCTCCCAACATGCTGCAGACCAAAGTAAAATGCAAGCAGCCCAAAAAGGCACATTGATGTCACTCACTCACACCGCTGCTGCGATTCAACATCCAGGAAAAAGCTAAAATCATTCCTCGAGTGTCTCTCTGTGTGTGTGTGTCGTGTGTGCAAAACAGGGACATCGCAAAACCGCTTCACTCATTAGATGTTTTTGGATTACAAACAAACTTCTTTCTGTTGGATTACAACAACCTTCATCTATCTCAGGAAAAATTAAGAGAGATGCAAAGGAAGGTTCAGGATCAAATACTTGCGCTATTGATGAAGACCCTAAGAGAGGGAACCGGCCATTCAGAAAGTTTACGCGGTTTCTCATAAGTTAGCTTCACCAGGAACCATCACCGAGCACAGCAAACTGAACGGCCAATCGGATGTAAATGACAGAAAGGCTAAAAACCACTGTCGGTTACCGGCGAGGAAATACTTCTTCCCCGTTGACGCCGGTGACTAATTAGTATTGCTAAATAAAGGAGCACAAACAGCACCACCACGATGGCCTCTGTTAGGTGGCTGGATGGGAGAACCCACCAAGTTCTTCCAAATATGATGCTGACAAAAAAGCCTGAAATAGCAAACCAGGTTACCTACTACCCATCAGTCTTGATGAAAACGAGTCTTCACGCAGAACCTCCTCAAGGACATTCAAGACCTTGTGAATGCCCCATGCTGCTGCTTCCTATACACAGAGGCCATTTGGAAATTCCGGGCTTGACCTGTTCCTCGCCTACACTACACTCATCAGTCAATTGCAATGAAAGAAGCAAGTATGAACGGGCTTAAAATCAGCTGCGATCTTCAGGCATGGTTCCCCTCCATGCTAGTTTGTCGTCATCTGCCTTCTCCAGTGCAGCAACTTTGGCACGGTGACCAGGGGGCGGACCAAACTTACTCTTCTCACCATGAGGAAACTCAACTGTTTCACTAACAGATCCAGACTTGATATCAGTGGGTGGGATGAAACAATCCATGGACAGACCAGGGACATTGAACGCAACCTCCTCAATGCTCCATGCCTCCTCCATCCGAGTCTTGGTGTGGCTCATGGCCACCTCGCCGAAACGGAACAGGGTCACGGCCGAGCGCCCAGAGTGTGCAATCATGATCCCATCCACCGGCCGGTAGTCCTCGATGAACGAATTGATGGTAGTCTCCCAGTAGACCGCATCCCCGCCAGTTGTTGACTGAATCCGTGTCAGATGTGAATCCTCAATGTGGACAAGAAGGCCAGTCCTTTGGCTGAAATACCCAAACATGACATGCCTGATGATCTCGGCGAGGCCCTCGGTCCGTGCCTTGAGGGTCGCAGGGTCAGTGCACAGCTTCAGAATGAAGCAATCCTCCCCGTTCACCTTCCTCTCCCCGATGCAACGTGCACCAGCAAACATGCTTGCCGCAGTCAATGGATCCAAGCCCTAGAAATACATTGATGGAAACATATGAGTAAGAGCGTCGAGCATCTTCCATGGCTGTATATGGATATAGACAGTCGCATACAAGGCGTGGGCTGCGCAGTGCAACTATACCTGAAGTGCACGTCGGAGGGGGCGAACAGGGCCCTTGGCAGCATGGGAGCCGAGCCACGGTGTATGGCGCCACACAAGCTTGCCATTGCAGCCGGCGTGCACCTTGCTCCCACCGACAGCCAGTTCGATGTACCACATCTCAGGAGCCATCTGCCAGAGCACGAAGCGGCCCGGCTCGGCGCAGCGAGCAGCATTGCGGTTCTTGACTAGGCGACCGGCGTTCTCAAACTCGGTGGCCACCATGCGCACCTTGCCCATGACGTAGGTGTTGCGCACGGAGGAGAGGAGCTTGTGCCCACCAGAGGCCGCCAGGTACTGCTGCAGAATGTACTGCGCCGACGAGGTCTCCTGTGAAAAAAGCACAGTAAGAGCAAACAGTAAATTAACCATGTTTTACTGGACGTCTACGACATTCCTGGATAAAACACCTAGGTGCCAAAAAAAATTACACATCTTCATCCTACAGTAATAAGGAACAAACAAGCTAAGATTACTAGACCACACACGCAGTAGACATCAGGAAGGCATCAAGAGCTCCTTCCTTATTTCTCTCTAAGAATGAACATCTTTTACGGCACTGTAATCGTGGTAATAAGTTTTTACGGTATGCAGGACCATGAACTGGAAAAATTAATACGGGAACTCGGACACAGAGACATCCAAGAGGAAACTTGACTCAAGCATTTCGTCGAACACATGACTTGACCAAATCTAGAGCTAAGAAAGGGGGTGAAAGATAGTGAGCATGAGAAGAAGAATAAGCACTTACGATGGGGGTGTCCTTAATGCTGAGGTGCGGGAGCGGCTCGGCGGCGCAGACATGCACGGGGCGAGCGGCGCGCCCATGACGCCGAGGAGCAGCCGGAGGTCGTTGCGGGCCGCTCCGGCGGCGGCCGCCGCGGCGGCCACCGAGGACGGCGCCCGCGTGAGCTGGCCGCGGACCCACCGGCCCCACCCCTCCCTCCTCCCGCCGGCCGCTCCGGCGCCGCCGCGGCCCGTCGCCGTCGCCGGACTCCGGATCGGGCCCCTCCATGAGCGGCGCCAGCATCTCGCCACCCCCTCCCGCCGCTCCGGAGAACCTGAACGCGGCGTCCAGCTCGGCCGCCTCCGACCTCCGACGCGCCCTCGCCGGCGACAGCCCGCGCGCCATCTCGTGCTTGAGCGCGGCGAAGAAGCCCTGCGTCCGTTCCATGGACAAGGGACCTGCTCGCAAATAGCGAAGAAGCACCGGGACGGTGGGCGAGGGGTGTCGGCTGCCTGGCGTAGTGCTGGCTGCGAGGATGAGGGGCGGTTTGCGAATTTATACGGAGGTGTGGGGTAGGGGTGGAAAGAAAAAGGTGGGGCAGGGCCGCCGGAAGGCAAGCTGGAGCGAGGGAGGATGATTAGCAACGGGACGGGGGTGTGTGTGCGCGCGCGCGCTCCACTCTGCCGTTCGACCGGGTTGCTTCTGCTTGTGGCACTGAGACGAATAGAGGATCGATGGTTTATACGCGCTCACCGGTCGCCAGGTCCGCTACGCGTCCTTGCCCCTCCCCTAGCTCTCCAAGTGTACTGCTTCTCCTGTTCTCCATATGGTACCCAAGCCCATGCATCTTTCTTAATAGTATGGTTTTGAGGGTTTTTTTTAATTTAAGATACATCCACTTTTGACTAAATTTGAGACAATTAATATGAGACGGAGGGAGTATTTTTTTCATGTTAGAGAGGATGAGTAGCATATAGTTATATCATTTACTATATGATAATAAATTTTGGTAATATGGCAGCGCTAGTATCTTTCTTAATATGGTTTTTAAATGGGGATCTCTTTTTTTTTTCTTCATGAAAGAAAGGATGCATAGTGTGGATATATATGAGAAAGAATGTTGAGACCGCTATGAAATAAAGTAGTGAAGTAAGTATTTTCCGAGTGACGATAATTCTAATAATAGGAGGTTTTGCATAGAGCCGATTATTGTTGAAGAGAGTTGTATCTTTGGCTAGACGACGGACCCGAAAGATCGCGACAAACTATCGGTTTTGAGTACATGTTTCGTGTACTTAATCTGCATAAACCAAGGTGACGGACAGAAGAAACCGTAGCCGATGATCATGGTGTTCTGCCCGCAACATAGTGGGTGGTGTGCCTCTTAACTTGTGTCATGCTTTACGTCAGATGGGAAACGTCGTCACTATAATGATGAGGAGGATAACCAATTCACATGTGACGATCAATTGGGTGCAAAGGTCGGGGGCCTCCCCTTAAAAAAACATATGACCATTAACGTAACTTTTTTTTCTTATGATGTTCCAATGGGGATTTTCCATGTTAGAGAGTATGTGTAGTATATACTCCTATATATCATTATATGAGAACTAATGTTGGTAATATGGTAGCTTATATCTTTCTTTAATGGGGATTTCATTTTTTGAAATTACTGATTTTATATATAGCCTTTTCATGCCAAGACATGACTATAAAATAAAAATAATGAAGTAAGTATTTTTCCAATTTACGACAATTCACATGATAGGTTTCACAAAGAGCCAATTATTGTTGAAGAAAGTTGTATCTTCAGCTAAACGATACTGACCCGAAAGATCGTGACAAACTATTGGTTTGGAGTGCATGTTTCGTGTACTTAATCTAAATAATTCAATGGCTGCAGACAGAACAAACTGTAGCCGATCGATCACGGTGTTCCGCCTACAACATGGTGTGTGGTGCGGCTCTTAACTTGTGGCATGCTTTACATTATCAAACGGGAAACGTCGTCACTATAACCATGAGGAGGAGAAAAAAATCACATGTGACCGTCAATCAGGGTGCAAAGGCTGGGGGCTTCCCCTAAAAAAACAGGTGAGAATTAGCGTAATATTTTTTTTCTTAATATGGTTTTAGTGGGTATTTTTCTATGTTATACAATATGTTTAGTATATAATCCTATATACCATTCTATGAGAGCTAATGTTGATGATATGGTAGCCCTTGTATCTTTCTTAATAAATTCTTTAATAAGGGATTTTACATATATCCTTTTTAGACCAAGAAACGAATATGAAATAAAAATAACGAAGTAAGTATTTTTCGATGGATGACAATTATCATGATAGGAGGTTTCACATAGAGACGATTATTGTTGAAGAGAGCTTATCCTTAGCTAAACGATACGACCCAGAAAGATAGCGACAAACTATCGGTTTTTGAGTGCATGTTTCGTGTACGTGATCTGCAAATTTAACGGTGGCAGACAGAAGAAATTGTACCTGTTGATCATGGTGTTCTGCCTGCAACATGGTGGGTGGTGTGCGTCTTAAGTTGTGTCATGCTCACGTCAAACGGGACATCGTCCCTATAATCATGAAGAGACAAAAAAATTACATGTGACCATCAATCGGGTGTGCTGGGGCCCGGGGCTTCACTCTTTAAAAATCATGTGACCATGAACGTAATATAAAAATCGATAAATATGAGCGTAAAAATATATGAAAAATATATAGCAACTCTTGCCATGCAAATGGCGAATCACCCTCTTAGTTTAGTAGGTGTTCAAAAGAAAATTCAAGTGCTGACATACTTGAATCCTAACTCAAAAGATACATAGATGGGGGAGAATCTTCAGGTTAACAGCAAATCAGTCTCGGACCAGATGTTTGCCCTAAAAAAAGCTAATGGTATATATTATTATCCCTTAATAAGGTTTTAATGGGGATTCTTTTTCATATTAGAGAGGATGTGTAGTATATACTCGGTATATATCATTCTATGAAAACGAATGTTGGTAATATGGTAGCGCTTGTATCTTTCTTAATACGGTTTTCTTATGGGGATTTTCTTTTCTTCATGAAATAAAGGATGCATTGTGTGGATATATATTAGAAAGAATTCTGATCTCAAAAAAATGCTGACACGATTATGAAATAAAGTAACGAAGTAAGTATTCTCCAAGCGATAACAATTCTATTGATAGGAGATTTCATAGAGAGCCGATTATTGTTGAAGAGAGTTATATCATTTGGTAGACGATGAGTCAGAAAGATCACAACAGACCAGTGATTTTGTGTTCATGTTGTGTGTACTTAGTTTGCATAATTCAATGGGAACATAAGAAACCGAAGCTGATGGTCATGGTGTTTCGCTCACAAAATGGTGGGTGATGTGGTTCTTAACTTGCGTCATGCTTCACGTCAAACAAAAAATGTCAGTAAGTAACCGTGAGGAGGACAAACAAATCACATGTGACATCAGTCGGTACAGAAGTTGGGGGCTTCCCTTCTTATCAAAACATGTGACGATGGACATAATAATATAATAATACGTGACAATCTATAACAACTCTTGCCATGCAAATGGTGAATAACCCTCCTAATTTATCTGGCTTGTCCCTTTGATCCAAGACACCCCAGGGGTCTCCTCTCCCCAAAAAAATGGTGAATAACCCTCCTAATTTATCTGGCTTGGGGAGTCCTTTCCCTCTTCTTATTTTCTTTTCCTTTTATTCTCTTCTCAACCAAACAAGGAAGGTGCAGGGGTAGCAATGCGCCATGCTTAGTGGCCCTTGGCCCACTTTCCAGCCCCCAAATAATGGGTGCGGCCATGGGGGCAGATCTGCCCCCTCTGCACTTCCCCTTTTCAGTTTTTGTCAGAAATTCTTTGGGAACCCCATGAACCCTATAGATAAAACCGCCTACCTTATCTACTATTGTCAAAAACATATTTCTGACATCCTGGGACATCTCATGTCCTACAAAATCTCTCTGAATATTAATTCTATCAGGCCGGATGTCACATCCCAGATTTGGGACATTTGTAACACATGAGGGAGACCATTTTTGTGAGACAACAAAAAAATTTAATGCCCTTGTGTAATCCAACATTATGTAATTGAACCATGGTTACCTATGCAATGCAAGCAAACTTTGATTAAAAAATCATTCACTTTGTTTTCTAATGTTTTCTGAATATTTCTGGATTGTTTTCCACTTGGTGTTCTTGAGATTGTTCATCAAAATTCTTGTGGCAGTGTTGTTTTCAACTTATTAATAATATTTGGTTTGTTTAGAATCAAGAAAAAAATTTGGCAAAAGATTACACCAATGTTTTCCTTAAGGTTTTCTATAGAAAGCCACTTCTGGAAAATAAGCCAATTAGGTGTTTTTCACCCTTGTTATCTATATGCTAGAGAGTCACATTTTGTGTTTTCTTGGCATGGATGTGATCTCTAATATATGGACTACAAAATGGCTAACTTGGTTTGAAAATTTGATTTACAGAAACAATCAATTGCTTGATGTTTTTGTGTTAAGAAAATAAGACAGAATTAGTGTTTTCTAGAAAACAGAGAAAAACACAAACTAGTTGTTTTTTCACCTTGTTTTCATTGATCATTTGAACTTCAAATTTGGTTTCTTTTGTTGTTAATGAAATTACTAAGATTGCTTAACACAACCATATTTGGAAAACAAAATTTGAAGATGATTTAATTCATGAAAACAACTGCAACATTTGTCTAATCCATTATGTTCAACCAACACTTAGAAAATTTCTAAGTCTGAATCTAAAACTGAATTTTCTGTAGAAACAGTGAAATGACACCAAATTCAAATGCTTGTAACTTTAGTTTGGATGATCCATTTGCTGCACGGTTTGGACCTTCTAGAAGCCTAGTCAGCACGCTGCAAACCCATGCCTTAGCTACCAAGACTTGTTGACCAGAGAGGGAGAGAGCTCGTGGGTTTCAATGGTGAAACGAGAGGGAGCGGCATGGGCACGGCCTGACAGAATCGCCACTGTCGCGTGCCACAATGCTCATTCGCGAATTTCTTTCCGTTGCTTTGCCGTTGCGACCATTGACCACCCCTAGTTGCGCCCCTCGACACTCCCAAGGGGCAAGAGCCGTGGCATGGGCATGCCACGGCGCGTCTCACTGACGCCCGAGGCCACCCGAGCATGCACACGGCCGCCCCGCCCCTATAAAGCCACAGCAAGGCCACGGCCACGCTGCCTACTCCCGCACGTCACCAAGCACTCACCCCGAACCCACCCACACGCACGATGAACACCCAGCTAGCCTAGATCGCCGGAGAAACACCGCGGCCACCGCGGACAGTCAAGGTGGGACGCGCACACCTGGAGCCACCCCAGCCCTTCCTTTCACTCTAGAACGACTCCCCACCCTCCGTGGATCGTGCCTGACGTGTTCACGTGTTTTCTCGCTTGCAGGAGCACCGGAGATCTCGGCGGAACCGCCGCGGGACGCCTGCACCGCGCCATCGATTGGAGCCATCTCACGTCGCGTTCTCAACGCCCCTGCACAGCCTCGAGCACCTGCGACTCCCTCAACCACTCTCCGCCCGCTTGCAAAACCCCTAGGTGAGCAATCGCTTCGAAGTTCGCCGCCGGCCGCGCGTGGTTCAGTCGAGAGAGAAAAGAGAGAGGAGAGATGAGGACGATGGCCGTGCGCCGTTGATTGCGAGATCAACGGCCACGTTTAAACCGCGAAGCGGACGTGCGCGTCGCGTGCCGTGGAAGCGAGGTGGGCCGCAGCGCGCTAGCGGGCCGCGCGCCCGTGTGCTGTTCAGCCCGTGGAACGATTTCTTTTTCCTTTTTGAAAATGAACTGAATCTGACACTGTGCTTTAATCGTGTTAAAATTTGTTAAACTCAAAAATAAAATCCACCAAAATTATCAGTGATAGATATACAAATTCTTGAACGGATGCAACTTACAGAACTGGATTTGAACCATGTATGAACAAATGAAAAATGATGAACTACACACTATCTATTACGAAAAAAATGCAATAACTTTTCTTTGGAATGTTCAAAATGTGCAAACTAAAATTCTTTGAGTATGCCTTGACTAGATCTACCAGTAGGACTTGACCTCACATCAAGGTGAGCAACCATTTCGGAATTCCATCCACTTTGGTAAAAGTCCATTACCGTATTCTAGGATATTTAGGATTTGTTTGAAAACACTTTTTGATGTGAATCCAACTGTATCTGTTATATAATGGATAGATCTATGATACCCTAGCTTGATGTAATTTTTAGAGCTCTAGATTAATTTTGGCAGTAGGTCTAAGTTTTTGTACTTTTCTGTTAGAAATAAAATGTGTAGATTTAATTTGTGAATAATTGATTGCTAGTGTTATTTTGTTTTCTAGCATGTTTAGGTGTTGTGCTTAGTGTTATAATTTTGTTTTCTCACAGAACTAGCATGTTAGAAATTTTGTGCATGTTTAGGATTTGTATGAAACTGGTATGAGCATAGTAGTATTCTCTAGTTTTTATTTTATTAAATCTTGTGATGCAAATGCTTAGCTAGATTTTTATCTAAGTTAATAGGAGTATTTTCATGTGATTCCAGTACCATTTTGGTACTGGTTAGTACTTGTTTTCATCTCTGTTAGGATGCATATTATTCCTTAGGGATGCATGTGTAGGTTTAATTATTTATTATCCATATTGTTGTTTTCACTAGAATAGCTAGTAGTATTTTGCTACGGAAATATTTTTGTTTTCCATATGATGGACCAGAGGCTTAGTACCTCTTAAATGGCATGGAAAACTTAGTGGAACACCCACTGGTTCCATCTCATTTTGTTGAGAAATGATCTATCTCAACCATAGTAGTTGTAGTAGTAATAATAAATATTATTATTTTTGATGTATGCTTGTGTAGAATTGCTTTGTGAACTTGGGTGTTATTTTTGTGTGTGCATTGCTTGCTGTATGATGTAGATGAGTGTCATTTCTTGCTTAGTATGGTTCTGATTGAGTGTCCTTATTTTTATTTTACGACGATAGAAAATGAAGAAGAGGTAGTTGGAGCAGGAGGCTATTACTACCACTCCTGCTGTGATCACGAACAAGACCCTCATTTCCTCCAAGGCAAGCCATCCTTAAAGCTTGCTGTTATACTACGATCTATCATGCATGTCCTGCTTCTAAAGTTTTCAAAAACTTGATTACCAAAAACTATTTTTTTGAGTGAATATTACTATTAATATTATATAGTTATACTATCACTTTGTCATTAGTCAACTTGGTGTTACCAAGCCTTTAGCCCACATAAGGTATATAAATACCGCCTAAAGATAATAATCTTGAGTCCCTAAGTGGACACTTTTCAAATGTGCTTTTGCAAACAAAAGGAGTTATGAAAAGTCCACGGTGAAGAGGCGGGACCTTGTTCACCGGGAGAGCTAAAGAGTTGTTTTCCAAATGTTTTACAAAAGACACATAACCTAGTCTTCGCTGGACAACCAAGAAGTACTGCCACTCTACCCCAACATGGGTATGGGGCCTATCTAGATACCAAGAGCTTGTACCTGAGAGGTACCGATGAAGGATCTGGACATGTTGTTCCAAGAAGTTTTGCAAAGAAAACTTTCTTTTATAAAACAAGTTTTATAAAACCTCTTGTACATGCGATATCTACAAGAGAAAGAAAACTTATATTATTTTCTTCTGAAGCATCTTCTTCAACGAAGATACAGATAAAATGAAGCCACCATGATGTTATCTTAGATATACACCATGGGTAGTGAGCCCTATTTATAGCCTACCCATCCACCATATAAGCATACTGCATTCTGTAAGTGTATAAAGGAAGACTTGCAGAGTACATTCAAATGTACTCATATTGGTTTTGCCCCTGGCTATTTACTTGGCCAGACTTTGAGGAGACGCCTTTGGAGGAGGAATACGAGGAAGGGTACTACTCTGAAGAATATGCGAACTAGGCCCGACTCCCGGTCAGCAGCCTGTCGGTGACGGCGTGACGCAGGCTCTCTACGTGTGTTTCTTTTCTGCTGTGTGTGAGTTGTGAGACTTTGCCTGTCCTGCGTAACAGTTAATAAAGACTTGGTCATGTGACCATTGGCTTGTAAGACTATTGTTATTCGTGTAATGTATAATGTATCTGTATACCACTTTGTATGTTGTTCACGACTGAATTTCTTGGGATCGTGAATGTATCCATATGAGGGGTTCTGGACCATCCGGTTTGGGGCCTCTACACCGGATTTATCCGGATGATACCCGCTCTTTTCTCAAGACCATCTAATGCGAACAAATGACTTTGACGCCTTAAGTGTGTGACCCCTACAGGTTCGATAGCAAGTAGACATGATCGGGATACCATTTTCCTAATCAATAATCAACATCGTGACCGTGGTCGTCCACATTGATTCCTACAAGTTATACGAAGAAACTCTGTTGAACCTGTTAATTATCAATCATGTCCCCATTACTTCAGGATACCAATAAATACATCAAGGCGAGATAAATGACATGAACATGATTAACTTCTTTAATCACCATGTCACATTATCCTCGATATCCGATATGATTCCTTTTACTAGTTACCGTGTTATAGTATCCCCATGACTTACATCATGACTTCGTCTGCACACTGGTTAATGGATAGTATCACACCAATTGGATCCTGGATGTATCTCTCTACTGTCTATAGGAGTAATCTCCAGTCTTGAACTATCACGATGAAATGCACACCTTCGAGATGGCCTAGTATTAGCCGTTTTGATCACCCAGTTTATGATATGATAATTGACTACACCAAAGTAAACTTTGCAGAATATACCATATATTCTCATGGTCAAAGAAAGATAACAAGTTAATCATTCTGTGAGGATACTATTTATAGCAATGCTTAAAACATATCTCGTAATATCTCAACTATTTAGGTCTACCAAGTAATAATGTTTAAACAACAATGTGGTCACATCAATATTGACATACCAAATATCCATGACCAGAAAAACGTGGTCATCTAATATTATCGAGTTTATCTATGAGACATGATAAAGAGTTATAAAGGTTTATTTATGTCTCTACGCGTGCGTATGAGTTTTTCTTTGAATCTCATATTTAGTGACTATAGCAGTTATAACATAAAAATATAATACATTAATCATGAAACAGATGTATTTTATTGTCTCTTGGTTGTACATCCAACAGTAATACCATGTATGGGGGCTGATGCCTACCTAGTGCGGGAAGGTCACCTCGCCACCGAATGATAAACTTATTCTCCGACCTGATCAAGAGAGAAGACAGGGTCAAGCCAACACCGACCTTCCTCACCTTCCTGAATGGAATGAATACCTCCTTCGTCTAGTCGAGAAGGGAAAAAGCCCGACAGGGAACATGACCGTGTCTCTTCTAAACCATTACATGACGGAGGATTAAGAATTGGTGGAATGCGCGGCAATCTGAAACTCTCTTACCTGATAGTCAAGAGAAAGGATCGTAAAAGGATTCGTAGAATTAGAAGAACTTTCTCTCTTGGGCGAAATGAGAAAAGGAAAGGTAAGAAAATGTGGGAATTGTTTCTAAATCTGCAAGTTATTGAGGGAAAGAGCGTGGGAAGACATTGAAGGACAGATTCATGAGTGGAAGGTTTTACAGTTACTAAGCTCTTTTGTTATGCTCCTGCAACCTAACACCTTTGCAAAGAGCCGAGTTAGATTGCCCAAACGTTTACGTAAATCCTCCCACCCTTATTTTTTAGCCAGTTGTTGGAGAAACCTTTTCGTAAATCCAAACAACCTTTTCGTAGGTGTTCTTGGCCGCAATACTAATACTATTAGAGTAAAAAAAAATATGATCTACGGACGAATGTAGGCAAATTTTTTATTTTTTATTACTAGTAACAAGTAAATATTTTGTTTGGAGGCAAGAAACTTGCGATATTGAGGGGATATTTATATGCTTTAAAAGAAATTCTAAGTGCTGACATAACCCTATATATAATAATAACTTGAATAAAAGATTGACCGGGAGAATCTTCCAACTAAGAGCAAATCGCTCTCGGGCCAGATGTGAGGCGTCAAAAAAGGAAATCGGTTTCAGAGAAATCTTTTATGTTGAAAAACAATACTATGACTCTGGCCTGGCGGGTGGTGAGCGGATCCGGGGCCTGCTCTGCTGTGCATGCGACGGGCGCGTGATCTCGCGCCGGCGCCGTTAGTGGATGGTTGGGTCGGCGGGTGTGAGCGTCACGCTCACGCATCCTGCCCGACGGAAAAGGCAATCCGTCCCTCCCCCAGGCCATGTGACTCGCTCACTCCGGGGGCAGCGCGGCGCGCGCGTCTGCCGGGCCACGGTCGTCACCGATCCGCTGGTCTCTGTTAGAATATTTGGCCCAAATGAGTGAGCTGAAATATTGGACCCATATGTGGGTAGCCCAATAGCAAATTCTGAAATCTCAAAATGGCCCATGTGTACAAGTGAGTGGTGGGGTGGGAAGTTTAGTCCCACATTGGAAGTTTGAGGAGTTGCACACCACCTTATAAGGTGGAGTGTTGTAGGGATTGTATGTGAGTGAGAACAAGAGAGCCTCTCGCGCACTCCTCCTCCGCTCGCTCGTCTCGACTCGACTCGATCGCGTTTCGTGAATCGAGCCTCGACAATACTTATGTTTATTTTGCTGTTTTGGAAAACCGATTTCGTAGTCGTGACGGACGCGTCACAGCTGAGGCGGTTCGGGTCGCTCCCGTATCGCGTGCTGCAACCGACTCGGATGTGCGGCGTGGGCCTCCCACGTCGCACGCGTTAGGGTTTTCCGAACCGCATTATAAAAGACGCGCATCGTGGGCGCTGTACACACACCGAACAATTTAGGTTTTGCCACACCTCGTTCCTTGCGCCGCCACCGTAGTCTACTCCATCCCGAGAGCCGGCGTCCACCGGCGAACGGGAGAGCAGGTCTCCGGAACCAGTCGCCCTTGTGATCCTGTACGGGAGAGGGCGAATTAGGTTTTTGGGAAGCGCTTCGCGCGACTGCTCGCTGCTTCTACGACGGCTCGTCTGCCTAGCAAGTCAGGCGGTGCTGCGTACCGCCGTCTCAAGCGTCGTCTACTCCGACCCGTCATCGCCAACGTTGTCATCAACAACGTCACCACAAACGAACGGAACGGAATCTGCGTCCTGATCTGTCTGTTTAACATGTCTACTGTTTACATGTTTAGAGAGATCGTGCTGCTATTGTTCATGCTATCTGCTGCATCTAGTATGTTAGAGTTTCACATGTTAATAGCTGCTGTCATCATGGTTTATATTCTGGAATTAGTCGTGAAAATTATGCCTAATTATTCAACAGTCTCTCCCCGCGGCTGAGTTCACATTCATCTCAGTGGGCGTGACGACTTGGATCAGATACGGTGACGGACGGACGCGCTCCTCCCAGCTTTTAAAGGCGTCGTCCGTTCCTCACTTTCTGTTGCTGTGCACTGTGCCGCGCTGGGTGGATGCGCAGGTCCGTCCGCCGCTACAGCGATGCAGCTCTGGAAGGAACAACGCAAAATCGGACGGGTTCGCGTGGTGCACACGGGAGAGGGGAGTTGCAAGCTATCTACTGTAGGATACAACGTACGTTCGTGCTTCGTCTCATCTCCACCTCACTGAGCTTGCAATGGCCCAGCTTCACCGTGGGTTCCGCTTTGGACGCTTTCGCCGCCGGCCGCGTCAGTTTCGGCTCCGGCCGGAAACATTTTGGGAGCCACAGCTGTGCGAGCGTTGGAAGCGTCTGCCGCGCTGTGCTGGCCAACAGCGTAGAGCCGTAGGCCCGTAGAAGGCAGTTTGGGAGGGCTCCTCGCTCGCCTCGTTTGCTTCTTGGGAGAAGCGTGAGCCGACCATATTTGATCGGTAGAGGTTCCGGTCTGATCTGCTGGCACGCCAGAATTCTGTACAGGAGTTGATCAGTTTATATGGTATACCTGGATCCACCTTTCTTGGTGCTCGCTTCAGAAGCGTACGTGGCGTTACAGCTCTTAGGGCCTGTTTGGTTCCCTGCTTTTTTACCGGAATACGGAGGTGTAATTTTACGGACCTCCCTATATCCGCTTAAAAATACGACGCGACCTATTTAAACTCCCGGAAAAAGTTCCGGTCCAGAAATTTTTCTGACTATCCAAGCGAGCCCTTAAGCTCACACACCATCTAGTGATGCCAAGGCATATACAGTTTTAATTAGTCAGCTGTAGATTTGCACCCGATCGAAGGTTCTTATAGCAAACCCAACGGCCCCCAAATCGGACCGATTTTGTCCTGGTTTTGGTCCTCTTGGGCGGTTCACGGACCAAAATCCGGACTGACATTGGGTTTGATCTACGTCCATCCTAACCCTCCCCCCCACCCCAAATCCAAAGAAACAACTGAAACACCAAATCTACATAGCTAGATTTCATTCATATGGCCCAAAGGGCACTTCATGCACAAACATCAAATAAAAATATATAAACAAAAAAACCTAACTACTACTCTAGGGTTCGCCCAATGCCACTGCCCGTGCCGTAGTCGCCAACGCCGTGGCCCTTCGCCGCATCTGTGGCTGACGTTTTGGCCTGTCACCGCCTACTCGAGGATGACGTAATCGGGCTCCGGCCACCCCGCTACGCGGTCCTCCGACGGAGTCCATGGGACATCAGGAGCATCGGCGGCAGAGGCCTGGAGTGCAACCTCCAGATCCGGCCACATCTGGAGCTCCTCGAGCTCCGATGCGTGGAGGGCCTCCTCGTCCGCCTCTGGCGGCTGCTCCGGTGCGGCGGGCGGCGCGTCTTCTTCTCCTCCTCCTCCTCCTCGAGGTCATCCAGGTACTCTCCGAGGGTGTCATCGGAGTCGAAGGACTGTTTCTAGATGTCGTAGAGCTGGGGCATCGGCGGCACGGGGATACGACACGCGCTCAAACGCCACCCCACTGGGAGCCTCACCGCAGGCCACGACAGCGGGGTGTGCTCCGACCAGAACAACGACGGCGTGTCCATGGAAATGTGGACTGACCCGTCGCTCGACCACCAAAATGGCGATTGTCGTGGCTTCCCATGTCTCCGAGCAGGGAGCTAGCTACGGTTTCGTCTAGGATTTTGGTTTCGGGCGATAATGGAGTGGACTGCAGCGGGAACGAAAACGACACGGTCCCAATTAATAGGACCAGTCAAAAAGAGGCGAAACGCCACTGTGCCTATGACAGGTGGGGCCAGCGGGAGACGTAGCGGTCGTGCGCGCTCGGCACGTGGGCCAGGTAGGACGCGACATCGTCCACGGACTCAACCAAAGTTGGACCACGTTTGGTCGAGAGTTGACATGTCCCTCGTCCTCGACCCGTTTTTGACCAAATCCCGGTCCGGAGACTAAAATGTCCGATTTGGGGGAGGATGGGCGTTGGGTTTGCTCTTAGAGACACTCGTTCGTTTCACTTTTACATTTATCATTTCAATTTTGACCATATATAGTAAAATAAATGAAACTATGTATAAAATGAGTCTAGATTCACTCATTTCAAAATGCACGTGGCTAAAATGACCATATACTAGATGGTGTGTGAGCTAAAGGGCGGAGTACTTGTTTTTCTTAAGAAATAGTGCTTATGTATTCAATGAATATGCTACGTAGTAGTACTAGTATCAAAGTTTAAATCAGTCCGTTGGTTGGCTTAGCGCTGATGGCAATCGCACCCTGGACATGATGATGTAGGGTCATACGTATACCAGATGCGCAATCTTGGATCTACTCGGGTTAGGTGGGAGTGGGACAAGGAGACGACCTCGTCGCAAAAGACGAGTAGTATTACGTCGAGGTTTGACTGCTTTGGTCTCGGTTGTTCCACTTCAGCTGGGGATACTATTTTATGCCCGAGAGACATAGGTTAGCGTTCCTTCAGTTAACAGCCAGTACCAGCTTAATGGTTGACGGTAGGATAACTAATCTAATCTAGTACAACCTACCCAATACGTTCATTATTCATACAGTCGCTCTCAAGCATGTGAGTAGACAAGCATGTATACTACTCATGCCGGTTTTGGTCTCCCTCACACATTAAGTGGTGACAGCAATGGCCACGGCCTACACCTGTGGATGGTGTTTGTTTGTTGTTAATTAGTAGTACGTAGGTTAGTCCAGGATTAGCTAGGGCATGCATGCATGGAGCTCAGCATAATTAGACCAACATGCGCATGGAGACTCCACTCCACCCACAATGTTTTGCACTACGGCAAAGTGCAAACAACCAAGCACACCGGACCAAATCATGCTGATTGGCTACAGCGTCTGCCTATGCATCTAAATTATTTAACTAAGCCCGTACTCTAAATTAATTAACTGAGGGAACCAATAGTATCATTGCTCCCTTGCTTCGTGCATTACCAACCACATTGGCTAGCTCTTTTTTTCTCCCTTTTTTTCCAACTTGGATGTGGACTTGACAGGCCAGTGCATCCATACATACACATTAATTCGTGCATATCCTAGTATGCAGCAGCAGCCAGCATCTTATCCTACTCCTTCGATTTATATTATGGTATGGATCAACTGACGATCGAGCGCGTGGATGGATGTGGGTTTATTGCGACGGTTGGCTTAAATATTTAGCATATCCATATCGATGTGACCTCTCCATGCACGAGTAGGCAGTCTGTCCCTGCCATTCCCGTTCGATTTTGTATTGTTTTTTGTGAAAGAATGAGCGCAAAGTATGAATTCTTGATAAGTTTATTATTTTTGTTACAGAATCTCGTGGGGTTTGGGGTTGACCATTATTACCTGCCGATTTTGTGTATATTCATTGATTGCCCGTATGGGTACCCCTCACGAGATATATAAAATGACCTGACGCACTCACGCCTTAGGCGTGGCCTCTGACTAAACACTAGTAGACATCTTTTGTTCAGTCCAAAAAATACCTTTAGCCCGGTTCCGCTACGAAATAGGGCTAAAGGCTCTGTTCTAGGGGCCGGGACCGTGTACAGAAGCCAAGTGGGGGCGTTTAGAACAGGTTCGTGTCTGGAACCGAAACTAGAGGTGCCTTCAGACCCGGTTCACGTCTGGAATCGGAACTAGAGGTTTCCTGGGCAAAAGCAGCAACCTTTAGCCCCGGTTCATGTCTGGAACCGGGGCTGAAGGTTCTTGGTTGTATATAAAACAACCAGCCACACTCTTCTCCTTAGCCACTACCTCATTTTGGAGGGAGAAATGTGTGAGAGGGGGTGTGCTAATTTTCCCCATCCTATGCATACAAGGTGTTATATGAAATGCGAGGAAGCACGATGTCACTTCGCTCACGCAAGATAAACATGGTTTAAGTTGTCCGATCCACACTTAATTAAGCTTTCTCCTCGTTCTTTCCTCCTCCGTTGTGGTACCAACTTTATCATTTCATGTGTCGATGTACAGTGGTCATTTCTGTAATCACGATATTCTGTAATGTTTTTGATAATAATTATATAATGCAGATGAACCGACAATGGATGTACGCTGACCAACGCTCTCCCGAGTTCATGAAAGGCGTGGGTTATTTTCTCGATGTGGCCTGGGCAAAAAAGCGGAATAATTTTATGTGTTGTCCATGTGTCGTATGTCGGAATCAGAAGGAGCACTCTTCCCACAGAGTCCTCCATATTCACATGTTTCAGTCCGTGCCCGGCTATAATTGTTGGACCAAGTACGGAGAAAAAGGGGTTATGATGGAAGACAACGAAGAAGAAGAGAATGATCACAACTATCATGGTATGTTCCCTAAATACGGTACTAGTACTGGAATGGAAGAAAATGATGAAGAAGAAGCAGAAGACCGGGGACCAGATGAGCCCATCGATGATCTTGGCTAGGCCATTACAGATGCGAAGGCAGAATGCAAAATTGAAAAGGTGAGGGTCACGTTCGACTAGATATTAAAGAATCACAAAATATTGTTGTATTCAAATTGCGAAGATGGCCAGAAAAACCTGGGTAGCACACTGGAATTGCTGCAATGGAAGACAAAGAACGGTGTGACTGATAGCGGATTTACAAAGTTGCTGCAAATAATGAAGAAGCAGCTTCCAAGAAAGAATGAATTGCCTAACAGTACATACCAAGTAAAAAAGGTTGTCTGCCCCTAGGATTAGAAGTGGAGAAGATACATGCCTGCATTAATGACTGCATCCTCTACCGCGGTGAGCAGTACGAGAATTTGGAAGCATGCCCTGTACGCACTGCATTGCGGTATAAAATCATACGAGACGACCCTGGCGATGTTGAGAGTGAACGCCCCAGGAAGAGGGTTCCTACAAAGGTGATGTGGTATGCTCCAATAATACCACGACTGAAATGTTTGTTAAAAAACAAAGAGCATGCCAAGCTATTGCAATGGCACATGGAAGACCGTAAGAAAGATGAGATGTTGAGACACCTCGCTGATGGGTCGCAGTGGCATGAATCCATTTAGTGAGCAGAGCTGCAGCCATAGCACCTGGCATGTGACTCTATGTATCTATAACCTTTTTCCTTGGTTGGGCATGAAGCGTAAGTTCATTATGATGTCAGTGCTCATCCAAGGCCCAAAGCAACCCGGCAGCGATATTGATGTGTACCTGAGGCCATAATTGATGAACTTTTACAGTTATGGGACGAACAAGGTGTCCGTGTGTGGGATGAACACAAGAAGAAGGAATTTGACCTACGAGCATTGCTGTTCGTAACCATCAACGATTGGCCTACTCTTAGTAACATTTTTTAACATACAAACAAGGGATACAATGTATGCACGCACTGTTTAGATGATACTGAAAGTCTATATCTGGATAAATGTATGAATGTTGTGTACCTGGGGTATCGTCGTTTTCTTCCGCACAAGCATCCCTTAAGAAAAAAGGGCAAGCATTTCAATGGCGAGGACCCGGGAGACGCCTATCCTCCGACCTACGGATGATGTATTTGATATGGTGAAGGATTTGAAAGTAATCTTTGGAAAGGGTGCTGGCAGACAACCTGTTCCAAATGACGCTGACGGACACGCACCAATGCGGAAGAAGAAATCCATATTCTGGGATCTACCCTATTGGAAAGCCCTAGATGTCCGCTCTACGATCGACGTGATGCACCTGACGAAGAATCTTTGCTTGAATCTGCTAGGCTTCTTTGGCTTGTATGGGAAGTCAAAAGATACATCTGAAGCATGGCAGGACCAGCAACACACGAAAGGACGAGACGACATGAATCCTGAGCGGTTTCAAAGTGGTCCTGCCAGCTACGTTCTTACCAAAGAAGAGAAGGAAATCTTTTTGAGGTAATAAGTAGTACCAAGGTCCCGTCTGATTTCTCGTCGAATATAAAGGGAATAATAAATGTGGCGGAGAAAAAATTCCAAAACCTAAAGTCTCACGACTGCCACGTGTTGATGACGCAATTGCTTCCGGTTGAGTTGAGTTGGATTCTACCGGAGTATGTTCTACTACCCATTGTGAAGGTTTGTGCATTCCTCAATGCAATTTCTCAGAAGGTAATCGATCTAGAAAGCCTACTAGCGTTACAGACAGATATGGTCTAATGTCTTGTCAGCTTCGAGTTGGTGTTCCCACCATTCTTATTCAATATTATGTCTCACCTCTTAGTTCACCTAGTCAAAGAGATTACCATTCTCTGTCCTATGTTTCTACACAATATGTTCCCCTTTGAGAGGTTCATGGGAGTATTAAAGAAATATGTTCATAACCGTGCTAGGCCAGAAGAAGCATCTCCAAGGGTTATGGAACAGAGGAGGTCATTGAGTTTTATGTTGACTTTATTCCCGACCTTAAGTCGATTGGTGTTCCCTAATCGCGGCATGAGGGGAGAATGAGTGGAAAAGGCATGCTAGGAAGGAAAGAATGATATGTATGGACGTGCATTCTTCCACTAAACCACACTACACAGTTCTGCAAATGTCCACCTTGGTGGCTCCTTATATCGAGGAACACAAGAATATTATACGGTCCAATAACCCCAGGGCAGTCCGACACCTTGATTAATCTTGAACACATGGCGACTTTCAGCGGCTGGTTGCAGACAGAACTAATGAATAACACCACTTTTGGAGACTAGCTTTACTTGTTGGCCAGGTCACCATATTTGACTATACTGACTTCCACGAGTACGTGATAAATGGGAATACATTTTACACGATCGCTAGAGATAAAAAGAGCACCAACCAAAACAGTGGTGTACATTTCGATGCAACGGGATACAATGGGCAAAAGGAGACATACTATGGTTACATAGAGGAGATATGGGAATTTGACTATGGACCTAATTTTAAGGTCCCTCTGTTTTGGTGTCAGTGGGTGAAGATGACACGAGGACCAGCAGTACGGAATGACAACAGTGGATCTCAACAATCTTGGGTACAGAGAAGAACCATTCGTCATAGCCAAAGATATGGCTCGGGTTTTCTATGTGAAGGACATGTCTACCCAACCAAAGAAAAGAAAAGATAAGAAAACGAATACATCATGTGGTGAGCCGAAGCACCACATAGTTCTTTCATGGAAAAGAAACACCGTGGGAGTGGAGGACAAGACAAACATGTCGGAATATTATAATAACTTTGATTGAATTCCGCCCTTCAGAGTGAAAAATGACCCAAGCATCCCGTTAAATAATGAAGATGCTCCCTGGCTATGGCAGAAAATAAAACAATGGCGGCACTAGTTGGGGACGTAATGTATTAAACCTTCATGGTTCATGTAATATTATGAGTCTACTATGTAATATGTATTAAACCTTCATGGTTCATGTAATATAATGAGTCTACTATGTAATAATGTATTAAATGTTTAGGGTTTCGTCGGAGAGGGGTTCTTGTCCCGGGCTGTTTTACCAACCGGGACTAAATGGTTAGGATTTCATCGGAGAGGGGTTCTCGAGCGTCGGAATCCCACCAATCAGGAAGAATCACACGGATCATGTGTTTCTTTCGAGCGCATGTGAGCAGTTGGATAAGGGATGTGTTTCTTTCGAGCTCTTGTGAGTAGTTGGATCAGGGTTATGTTTCTTTCGTGCGCTTGTGAGCCGTTGGATCAGGGGGGTGTTTCTTTCGAGCGCTTGTGAGCCGTTGGGTCAGGGTGTGTTTCTTTCGAGCGCTTGTGAGCCGTTGGATCGAAACTCGCACAATCATTTTGTGAACCACACGGCCCTATATATAGCCCACCTCTCGGATTCTCTGCATACATCTTTCAGTTCATCGTCCGAATACAAATCATTCGGATTCGTCAGCATACGTCCTACCGTGCATTTGACATGCATATATGCACTCACTGGCCACGGTAGGG
Source organism: Alopecurus myosuroides (assembly GCA_028641055.1). Taxonomy (NCBI): domain Eukaryota; kingdom Viridiplantae; phylum Streptophyta; class Magnoliopsida; order Poales; family Poaceae; genus Alopecurus; species Alopecurus myosuroides. The sequence continues at coordinate 269,289,594 of CM054057.1, read as the reverse complement.
CGGTATGCTGGCGATAACGATTATTTTGTTCTATCTTCGACATAAAAGGTTTGATACAATTTATTCCGATTATTTTTGGTGGATACTAGGACATATATAATGACACCACGCGAATGTCTTGCGTCATTTTGGGGTTTTTTTTTTGAATTTTCTAGAATTTTCTCAGCCAGTTTCAGGAAAAAGTCAAGACGGCGGGCATTGTCGTTCGTAGCTAGGGGTTGATATTGAGAAACTCTTGGTGTATTTGTGATAAATAGGTAGTTCTGTACCTAAAAATGATTTTGTCAAAAATCATGAGCAAATTACGAGGCACTTGTAGTTCGAATTTGACCAGTTTCCATCTGAATCGGCAGAAACTTGTGTTTTTTCAAAAGAGGTGGATGGAAACCTTTTCTTAGGAAAGAAATTATTTATTTGTGCATATAACATGGTCTAGTATATTCAAAAAATTCAGCTCCCAATTTTTGCAACATATTTGTGGTAGGTCCTTAACAAAAAAAAAACCATTTTTGACACTCACAAAATAGAAAAAATATTTTTTTATTCAATAAAAAGGAAAACTTCCTCCATCAACATTGTCCGTGCTTATAAAATGCTTGTTTGTGTGGAATATGGGCACATTAAAACAAACTATGCCATGGATTTGGCCATAACACCCGTCATTTGGACCGAAACCCTAGAATGTTCAGAGGAGATAGCTCTTTTTTGTGAACACATATTCAACACAACTGTCGTATTACAAGTTTATTACTTTTGGTGGATACTAGGACATATATAATGACACCACGCGAAGGTCTTGCGTCGTTTTGTTTTTATTTTATTTTTCTGGAATTTTCTCAGCCGGTTTCAGGAAAAAGTCAAGACGACGGACATTGTCGTTCGTAGCTAGGGGTTGAATATTGAGAAAATCTTGGTGTATCTGTGATGAAATAGCTAGTTGTGTACCTAAAAATGATTTTTTTTCCAAAAATCATGAGCAATTACGAGGCACTTGTCTTTCAAATATGACTCGTTTCCAACTGAATCGACAGAAACTTGTCTTTTTCAAAAAAGGTGGATGGAAACCTTTTTCTTAGAAAACAAATTATTTATCTTGTGCAGATAACATGGTCTAGTATATTAAAAAAATGCACCTCCCGAGTTTTGCAACATATTTTTGGTAGGTCCTTCACAAGAAAAACCCATTTTTGACACTTGGAAAATGGAAAATGGTTTTTTATTCAATAAAAAGGAAAACTTCCTCTGTCAACATTGTCCGTGCTTCCAAGATTCATGTTTGTGTGGAATATGGGCACATTAAAACAAACTATCCCATGGATTTGGCCATAACACCCGTCATTTGGACCGAAACCCTAGAATGTTCGGAGGAGATAACTCTTTTTTGTGAACGCATTTTCAACACAACCTGTCGTATTCCAAGTTTATTATTTTTTGGTGGATACTATGACATATATAATGACACCACGCGAAGGTATTGCATCATTTTGTTTATTTTATTTTATGGAAGTTTCTCAGCAGGTTTCGGGAAAAAGTCAAGACGGCGGGCATTTTCCTTCGTAGCTAGGGGTTGAATATTGAGAAACTCTTGGTGTATCTGTGATGAAATAGGTAGTTATGTACCTAAAAATGATTTTTTTGCCAAAAATCATCAGCAAATTACGAGGCACTTGTAGTTCAAATTTGACCCGTTTCAAGCTGAATCGGCGGAAACTTGATTTTCAAAAGAGGTGGATGAAAAACTTTTCTTCAGAATAAAATTGTTCATTTGTGCATATAACATGGTCTAGTATATTCAAAAAATGCAGATCCCGAGTTTTGCAACATATTTGTGGTAGGTCCTTCACAAAAAAAAACCATTTTTGACACTCGGAAAATGGAAAATGGTTTTTTATTCAATAAAAAGGAAAACTTCCTCCGTCAACATTGTCCGTGCTTCCAAGATGCATGTTTGTATGGAATATGGGCACATAAAAACAAACTATGCCATGTATTTGGCCATAACACCTGACATTTGGACCGAAACCCTAGAATGTTCGGAGGATAGAGCTCTTTTTTGTGAACGCATTTTCAACACAACTGTCGTATTCCAAGTTTACTATTTTTTGTGGATACTAGGACATATATAATGACATCACGCGAAGGTCTTGCGTCATTTTGAGTCTTTTTTTTGAATTTTCTGGAATTTTCTCAGCCGGCAACAACTTCTCTCTCTTAGAGTTTATGTGCTACGAGGCCGAATATTCAAAAACTGTTCCTAGTTTGAATAGTTAGATTAATTATTTTTGAAAACATAAAATTTATATGGACTATTTATGCAATTTGAATACCTTTCATATTGAAAGTTTTGTCAAATTTTAAACAATGCAAAAAAGTCAATTCAAATATACGAGAATTCAAAAATGGTTACTAGTTTAAATAGTTAGACTAATTATTTTTTTAAACATAAAATGTATTAGGATTATTTATGCAATTTGAAACACTTTTCATATTGAAATTTTTTCAAATTCCAAATAATGCAAAAACTAGATATTTGAAATGTTTGACAAGTTTAAAAATGGGGGGAGAATTTTTTTTTGAAAAAAAAGGGCTTTGGCCCCGGTCCGCAACCACGAACCGGGGATAAAGGGGGGTTGCTTGATGGAGTGTAGACACACGCTCGTTGGGAGACCCCAAGTGCAAGGTGTGAAGAGTGCAACACTAAGTTTTCCTGAAGGGAATATGCCCGAGAGGCAATAATAAAATGGTTATTATCTTATTCCTTGTTTATGATGAATGTTTATTTCTCATGCTAGAATTGTATTAACCGGAAACGTTGATACATGTGTGCTTAATAAACAAACAATGGTTCCTAGTAAAGCCTCTCTTTTAACTAGCTCGTTGATTAATAGATGATCAAGGTTTCCTGATCATGAACATTGGATGTTATTAATAACGGGGTCATGTCATTAGAAGAATGATGTGATGAACATATACCCAAAGATAATATAGCAATGCGATCAAGTCATTTAGTTTACATTGTTATATCAAACATACGAAGTAACTTATTCCTTAGACCATGAGATCATGTCAATCACTGATACCGGAAGAGTGCTTTGATGGCATCAAACGTCACACCGTAACAGGGTGACTATAAAGGTGTCGTTAAGTATTCGGAAAGTATTAGTTGAGGATCATGGATCAAGAGTGGGATTTGTCCATCCAAATGACGGAGAGATATACTCTGGGCCCTCTCGGTGATATCACATCGAAACCGCTTGCAAGCACGTGATATGATCACAAAGGATGTTATATCACGGGAACGAGAAAAGAGTACTTGTCGGTAACGAGATTGAACAAGGTATGGTTGATACCAATGATCGAATCTCGGACAAGTAAAATATCGCGAGACAAAGGGAATAGTTCACGGCGTTGTTGGTTCACACGATCACGAGAGTCATCGTTGAATATATAGGAGTCATCACGGATCTCCAGATCCCGCTGTTGATTATTGATCGGAGAGGAGTCTTGATCATGTCTATCTTATTCGCGAACCGTAGGGTGACACACTTAAGGTTCGATGACGCATTTGAGAGGATACGGAATATCGGAGAAAAGTTTGGACAGCACCGAAATTGTTTCGGGGAATATTGAAATAGTCACCGAAATTGTTTCGAGTAATTTTGAAATAGTTCAAGGGGATTCTTATCAAATGGTTGTTAATAGATTTAACAACTAACTCAAGGGGTTATATGTTAATGTTTGTTAATGGAATTAACAAATATTAAAATAAAGAAATAAAATTGTTTTATTTATTTATTAAAGAAAACCCTTGGGATTTTGAGTGGGAATTCATGGAAGAATGAGTGGGTTGAGTGGAGACTCCACTCACATGATGAGGGAGAGGTGGAGGCAGCCAAAAATTCGTGGCTGCCATCCCCTCCTATAAAAGGAGGGGTGAGAGCTCCCTCTCCCACAACACACACTTGTGTCATCTCTTCCTCCCTCCTGCCGCTGCTCCACCACTTGTTCGTGCGCTTGGCGAAGCCCTGAGCAATGTTTTTCTCCACCACACCACGCCGTCGTGCTGCTGGAGTTCCGAGGGATCCTCTACTTCCGCGCCCCGTTGGAACGAGGGAACGGAGGTCGTCATCAACCGTACGTGTGACCGATCACGGATGCACCGCCGGATTGCGGTGCCATCTTCTCGCTATCGGGATCGGTGTGAGTACGACTACGCCAACAACGAGATTTGATCTCGTACCACTTTGAGTCTTCGAGGGTATGTGTTCTCCTTAACCCTCTTGTTGCCCGTTGCACTTCGTCTCCTAGATTAGATCTTGGCCTTTCGGGTATCTCTCGCGTAGGAAAATTTTTGTTTTCTATGCTACGTTCCCCTTCATTTCCCTCACAAAAGAAACCAAGGTTGAATCGACCAGTAGGAGGAAAAACAACTTCTGGAGATTGATGCAGTTGATGTGGTAGGGCGCACTACCGGTTCAGCAGCAATGTGGAACCTACACAACACAATCAATTCACTTTGCCCCAACGTAGCAGTGAGGTTGTCAATCTCACCGGTTTTGCTGATAACAAAGAGGTTAAATGTATGATGTGGAAAACAATATGAGAACAATGTGAAAACAACAATAGCAGTGTGAAATCAGTGGAAGCAGTGTGAAAACAGTAATTGCAGTGGTTGTATTATCAGTATGAGAAAATGGACTGGGGTCCACAGATCACTAGTGGTGTCTCTCCATAAAAGATAGCTAACATGCGTGATGAACAAATTACAGCTGGGCAATTGATAGATAATGAATCATGCATGACATGATGATTACTATGTTATTGATGCGGACATTACAACAAATACCATAGACTAGCATCCAACTGCACCAATGACTAATAATCCACCCTCCGGATATCATCCGAACAAAACTTTGGGTATTAAGTTGCAAGCAACAGATAATCGCAGTAAGCAACGTGTGTAATGTAAACATCGTTGTTTTCTCCTTAATGGCAACATCACATCCTCCATCCGTCACGTTTTTTGTCAGTCGAGCACAGATGCAAAGGATGCATGCACCCACTGTCGAGCATAAATACTCCCTCTTGGAGTCACTAGTATCTACTTGGCCAGACCATCTACTAACAACGAAGAGCATGCAAGATCATAAATAACATACACATCAAGACAACATGATAGATTGATAATCAAGATACCTAGCATTAAATAATCATCGGATCCCAGCAAACACAACATGCAGCATTACAATAAGACGATCTCGATCATGTAGGGCAGCTCACAAGATCTAAACATGAGGCATAAAGAGGAGAGAACAACCATCTAGCTACTGCTATGGACCCGTAGTCCAAGGATGAACTACTCACGCATCACTCCGGAGGCGGGCAAGGTGGTGGTGTAGAGCCCTCCGGTGATGATTTCACCTCCCGGCAGGGTGCCAGGGATTACTCCAGAGCGCTCCCGATCTCGGTTTGACAATGACGGCGGCCTCGGGTGTTTTTCATGGAAAAGTGGTATATTTTAAGGTTTCACGCATCGGAGGGAATATATAGGCAAAAGGGAAATGGTGGTGGGCGCCCGAGGGACCCACACCACCTCCAGGCGCGGCCAGGGGGTGCACCGCCTCATGGTGTGCCCCTCTGTGCCCCCCTTCTTGATGCGTGTGAACACACGTTCATTGGGAGACCCCAAGACGAAGGTATGTAGAGTGCAACAGCAAGTTTCCCTCAGAAAGAAACAAGGGTTGAATCGACCAGTAGGAGGAAGGAGTAACTTCAGAAGGCTGAAGCAGCTGAAATGGCAGGGCGCACTACCGGTTCAGCAGCAACGTGGAACCTACACAACACAATCAAATAACTTTGGCCCAACGAAGCAGTGTTGTTGTCAATCTCACCGGTTTTGCTGAACACAAAGAGGTTAAACGTATGGTGTGGAAAACAGTAGGAACAGTATGAAAGCAGTAGGTGTTTTATCAGTATGAGGAAAATGGACCGGGGTCCACATTTCACAAGTGGTGTCCCTCCGTGAAAGATAAATAACATGTGTGGTGAACAAATTATAGCTGGGCAATTGACAAATATGAAGGCTGCACCATAGTGCATATGCAATACATAAAGATTACTATGTGATTCATGCGGGCATTACAACAAAATACATAGACCGTCATCCAGCTGCATCTATGTCTAATAATACACCCTTCGAATATCATCCGAACAAACGTTGGGTATTAAGTTGCTAGCAACAGATTTTCATCGTAAGCAAAGTGTGTAATGTAAACAATGTAAACTAGGTAAACACCGTTGTTTTCTCCCTAATGGCAACATCACATCCTCCATCCGTCACGTTTCTGTCACTCGAGCACAGATGCAAAGGAGGCATGAACCCACTATCGAGCATAAATACTCCCTCTTGGAGTTACTAGCATCTACTAATAACGGAGATCATGCAAGATCATAAATAACATATGCATGAAGATACCATGATAGATTGATAATCATAAGACATAGCATTCAACAATCATCAGATCCCAGCAAACACAACATGTAGCATTACATAAAGATGATCTTGATCATGATAGGCAGGTCACATGATCTAAACATGAGGTACAAAGTGGAGAGAACAATCATCTAGCTACTGATATGGACCCGTAGTCCAGGGATGAACTACTCATGCATCACTTCGGAGGAGGGCATGGTGATGTAGACCCCTCCGGTGATGAATTCCCCTTCCGGCAGGGTGCCGAGGAGAGCTCCAGAACCCTCCCGATCTCGGAATGATGATGACGGCGGCCTCGGGTGTTTTTTGGGACAAAGTGGTGTATATTTAGGGTTTACGTCTCGGGGGGTATAAATAGACGAAAGGGCAAAGGCGGTGGAGGCCGGGGGGCCCACACCACCCCATGGCGTGGCCAGGGGGCGCCGCCCTATGGTGTGGCCCCCCTGAGGCCCCCCTTCGGGTCTCTTAAGGACTCCGTGGAACCTTCGGGAATTCTAAGACTTCCAGGCTTCGAATTTTCCAATTCCGAGAATATTTCCAAAACAACGTTTCTGAAACTAAAAACAGCAGAAAACAGGGAAATGGCTCTGTGGCATCTTTTCAATAGGTTAGTCTGGAAAATCTATAAAAATGAGATAAAGTTTATAGCAAACATGTGGGAAACAAGAACAAAACAACATGGACCATCAAAAATTAAGGATACATTTATGACATATCAACATCCCCAAGCTTAGTTCCTACTCGTCCTCGATTAGGTAAACGATAAAAACACATAATTTCTGAGGTGACATGCTACCATCATAAACTTGATCATCAATAATGTAAACGCATAAGTAAGCTGAGATCATAGAAATTTAACACAAGCATGATAATATAATTTTAATAATAAAGCATAGCAATCACCTTGCTTCACGAGAAGTAACTCAAATAAAAGATCATGAATAACAATGCAACAAAAGTTATACGTTTGTTTCGAGTATAGAGAAAACATGTCAAAGTGATATTTCTCTAGTCCTTAAGAGTGGGGCAAAAACATAAATGCCCGGACACCTTCAAAGTTAATGAGGAAGACTAGAACAAATAATTAGAGAACAAGCAATAACACATTATGAATCAATTAATAATGTTTCTGGGACAAATGCACATAAACTCAGAACGAAAATTATGCTCTCTCAATTGTGCATAAATTTAGAAGATAGAGACTCAACATAATAGTAAAAGAAAGTCCCTTCGTAGAGGGAAGCATGGATCACTCATGTGCTAGAGCTTTTATTTTATTAAACAGAGGTATAAAAACTTGACACCCCTCCCAACCATCTTTCAGAAACCATGGCTAACCGAAACTGCACGAGACCATGCGCTGTGATGCTGGGCCAGGTGTTATTAATGGGCTAGCGATTGCGTTGGTGACCCGACCCAAGGGAAAGGAAGCTCTAGAAGACCCAAAATGCAGCGCAAACCTTGTAACCCGTGACTTGGGGGTCACGGTAGGGAACTTAGGGTTAGGTATGGATCCTGAGTAGGATTCCAGAGATATCTTGTAAAGAAAGTCAGGAAGCCAGGTATGATATAAACCGACTTCTAGGGCATAGATAGGCGGATTGAGAGAGACAGAAGGATTCGAGTATTGTAGGTATACGAGAGCAAGTCTTTGTAACCCTAGATTGGAGTCTCGGCGACATTGCAGCCCGAGCCTCTAGATCACCAGTTAATATGATTGCATCCAAGCTACACCCTCTCCCAAACACCAGAGTCGATTCGCCCCAAACTAAGTTACCACCGGTAACACCTGCCGTGATTATCTCACGACAGTTGGCGCCCACTGTGGGGCCTACGTCCAAAGGTGTTTACAGCACGGGAGAAGCGCGGGAAAACATGAAGAACCTCGTCATCGGCAAGATCATCACCAACCCTGAAGGAGAGAAGATCGTTGATGACCTTGGCTGGGGTCCTGAGTCGGATCAGCTGGAAACCGGATCTGTCGTCACGATCGGCCGGGTCAACGTCTTCGTCGGGATGGTACGTGCGTCTGGTTTTTATTTCTAACAATAACGAGTATGAATCTGTGTCAGGAGATGACACCTGTGTTCAATCGGACGGGGAAGAATCGGTAGGAACAGCAGAGCCGGATAACACGGAGAAGGCACCCACCACGAAGAAGGAACAGCCGGAGGAGCCGGTATGGACCCCGCGTGGCCGGGTCGTTGGAGAGGATGATACCGAGTCTATCTTGCATCTGCTTGAAGATCGGTATGAAGAAGATAGCTGCGAAGATGAAGAGTATGGTCTTCGCCAGGCATTGCGCGCCGAGTCGCGGTCTACACAACCCCTGCAATAAATCTCAATCAGTGCGATGTGTTGGCAGCCGCGACTGGTGCGGCGCAATCACTGGCCCAACAACAAGTTCCGATTAATGGAAAACCGGTTATAGCCCGGGTTGATGGAGAGCCAGCATCTGTTACCAGCGAAACTGGGGAAAGTGCTCATCTCAGAAACACATTTGGATTCAGGGCGAACAGAATAGCTGGGGCAGGAACATCACATCCACCAAACCCGGCTCTGTTCAGCAATAACCTAATCCTAGATCCCAAAGTATTGGCAACGGTGATAACCCCAGAGAATGCGGCGGCACGAGCCAGAGACCTGGACGTGGCTCGCCGAGCATTAGAGCAACAGAGGAGAGATGTAGAAGCTGAGAGGGAGGGGATGGCCTTGCGCCAGCGTCAGTTGGAAGAATTGGAGGATCGCTTACAAACCCAAACAACTAGAATATATAACCATAGGCATCAGATGAGACTACCCGCGACAGGCGGAAATCTACAGCCGGCCACCTTGTTTGTCACACCTCAAGACCAGCCGATCCCGATTGTGAACCCAGGAACCGGGTATGCAGGAGCGACGCTCGGAGGACAACCGGCGAACGTACCAATCGGGTCACCTGTGCTACCCGTTGGGGTGCCCGGAGGCAATACTGTGCAGCCACAACCGTCACGGTTCCATACCCCGCCAGGTCACTTCAACAACCCCATGGACAACCTGTACGCCGCAACTTTAGCACTCGACCGTATTCCATTGGGAGAGTGGCCTCAAGCGATAGAGACCCGGCGGGCTATAGAGATGTTATGCACCGCGGTGGCTCAACAGGCCAATTACCCGGACAACAGGAGCGGGATGCATGAGACGCCATATATCAGTCGGCAGGAAGGCAATACGAGGAACATTGAGTCGGCATCAGCATGACGGAGGGCAGAGCAGCAGCAAATGCCGCCTCCTCCACTTAGGCCAGCCGCTCCGGCAGTTTCAGCAGCACTGGCTATTGTGGATAGTTCCCGGGCAAGGCGCGCGGCCGGGTCTGCGGTACGAGGTCCCGCAATCGGCACGCCTCCCGCTGCAGAAGCCGAGGTTTCACACGTTTCAAGAGTAAGGCCGGTACTGACAAACTTAGCCGGACCCAAGTGTTTATCAGACGCTATCAGGGCCGAGCCTTATCCGGACAATTTCAAGGAACCGGTTAAAGTTGTCAATTATGAGCCCACCATGGACCCTGAGACCTGGCTAAGCAGTTACGAGATGGCTATGTCTGTTCGCAACGCTTCAGAAAAGCTTCAAGCCAAGTTTATGTATCTTATGATGTCTGAAGGAGCAGCAAAACTATGGTTCAACAACTTGCCTGAGAGATCTATCAATTCGTGGAGTGAGTTAAAGTCGGCTTTCATCAAACATTTTCATGGAACCTGCAGAAAACTATACACAGTCGACGACTTAGATAGGTGTATCCAAAGAAAAGGAGAATCGACACGCAGTTGGGTACGCCGGGTCATGGAGATACTTCACTCTTCCACTGATATTCAGCCAAAGGACGCGATACAAGCTATGGCAAAAACATGCAGATACACGCCTTTGGTGCAAAAATTGGTGCGCATGAAATCCAGCAGGCATGTTTCAGAAATCACTATGGGGGAGCTGATGGATGCGTGCAACAAGCATGCCTCCACTAACACCACAGAAGAGGATATCGAGGACAAGAAAGGAAAGGCTAACGTGAACAGTAACAGAAGACCCGACAATGGGGCCGCGTCAGGTAACAATGGAGGTGGTAACGGAAACAACCAGCATAAACGTCCGTATGAGGGGAACTCCGAGTTAGTCGCCAATACCGAGGCTGGGTTTCCAAGGCCTAGAGTAGATGGAAACTTTAACGGAGGAAACTTCAATGGAGGAGGCAATTATCAAGGACCGCCACGGCTGGCTAACTACATAGAAGCCTTCAAGATGCCTTGCCCACATCATAGTAGGAATGGCAAGCCGGCTAATCATTCATTGGAGCAATGCGTGGACTTACAGAGATGGAAAAACGAGGAAATACAGAAGGCCCTGCGAGGTGCAGGCCGGGGAGGAGGGCCGGGTCCGGGTGGAAACCCGGGCAATGGACCACCCGCCGCAGAGGCAACGCAGGAGGTGGCAATCCGGGTAATAACCAGGGTGGTGGAGGTGGTTTCCAGGCTAACCCAAAACAGTTAGGACAATATCATGTCCACACCACCGGGACCTCCAAAAGGGAGAGAAAGGTACTTAAGAGAGCGGTAAACTCGGCTTCCTCGGGTGTCCCAAGATACCTGAGATGGTCGGACCAGGAAGTAACATGGAGCAGGAGGGATCACCCGGAAGCAATAGAACATCCGTGTGTGTTAGCTTTGGTGGTAGCGTCACAGGTCAATGGCTATGAGCTGAAGAAGGTTCTGATGGATGGCGGAAGTAGCATCAACATCCTGTATTGGGAGACCTTTTTACGTATGGGGCTCAAGGAGTCTCAGCTGCAGAAAAATTCCACAGTTTTCCACGGAATTGTGCCAGGACACTCGGCTTGCCCTGAGGGAAAGATAACACTGGAGGTCGCTTTTGGAGAATCCAAGGATAATTACAGAGTAGAGTGGCTCACATTCGAGGTGGTGAAGTTGCGTAGTCCTTATCATGCGCTGTTTGGAAGGCCGGCTTACGCCAAATTCATGGCAAGGCCGTGTTATGTTTACCTACAGCTAAAGATCCCGGGTCCTAAGCAAACCATCACTATACATGGGAACATGGCTGTGGCAGCAGAGTGTGATGAGGGAGATGCGGCACTTGCAGAACAAGCTTGTGCGGAGGAAGAACTCAGGTATTACCGGTCCCAGGTAGACCCGGAAGATCGAACAACTTTTAAGAAACCGAACACGGATGATAAGAGAGCTAAGTTTAAAGAAGCCCAAGACACGAAGATGGTGGCTTTTGTTGAGGGCGACTCTTCCAAACAGTTTGCTATAGGTTCTAACCTAGATAACAAGGAGGAAGAGGCACTCATAAAGTTCATTCGCGAGAATCAGGATGTGTTCGCTTGGACACCTAGTGACATGCCGGGTATCCCGACTGAGCTCGCTGAGCATAGTTTGCATGTCGATCCCAAGTCCCGGCCAGTGAAGCAGGGTTTGAGAAAAATGAACGAAGAAAGGAGAAAGGCTATAGGAGCAGAGGTAGCTCGGCTCCTAGCAGCCGACTTTATCATGGAGGTTTTTCACCCCGACTGGTTGGCAAACCCGGTTTTAGTGTTGAAAAAGAATAATGAGTGGAGAATGTGCATAGATTACACGAGTCTCAACAAGCATTGTCCTAAGGATCCGTTTGCCCTTCCAAGGATAGACCAGATCATAGACGCAGTGGCAGGAAGTGATCTGTTATGCTTTCTGGATGCTTATTCCGGGTATCACCAAATAAAACTCAAAGAGGAAGATTGGGAGAAAACGTCATTCATAACCCCTTTTGGAGCCTTTTGTTACAAAACCATGACCTTTGGATTGAAGAATGCAGGTGCAACATACCAACGGTGCATTCAGAAGTGCTTTGAGGATCAGATTGGACGCAACGTTCACGCTTACGTTGACGATGTAGTGATCGAAACAAGGAAGGCAGAGACGTTCATTGATGACGTAAAAGAGACATTCAAGAACCTGGGGAGGTACCAGATGAAGCTCAACCCAACAAAGTGTGTGTTTGGGGTCCCTGCAGGGAAGTTACTCGGTTTCATCGTTTCTGAGCGGGGGATCGAGGCTAACCCGGAAAAGATCAAAGCCATCCAGAGCTTGAAAAGGCCAGCTGAAACATGTTCAGAAACTTACAGGATGCGTGGCAGCGTTAAGCCGGTTCATATCTTGGCTCGGAGAAAAATCGATGCCCTTATACTGACTCTTGAAGAAAACAGACAAGTTCATATGGGATCAAGAGGCGGATGATGCATTTGAGGCTCTAAAAAAGCAGCTATCTGAGGTGCCGGTTTTGGCCGCGCCGGGTCCCAAGGAGCCTATGTTGCTGTATGTTGCAGCTGGGCCTCGGGTAGTTAGCGCAGTGGTTGTGGTTGAGCGCAAGGAGGATGGAAAGGATCACCCGGTGCAATGGCCGGTTTACTATGTGAGCGAGGCCTTATCAGAAGCAAAGCAACGATACCCTCATTGGCAAAAGCTAGTTTTTGGGGTATTCATGGCCAGTCGGAAATTGAAGCCGTACTTTCAAGAACATCCCATCACGGTGGTAAGTTCAATACCCATGGCAGACATCATAAGAAATTCGGATGCAACAGGCAGCGTCGCCAAGTGGGCCATCGAGATGGGAGATTATCACATCAACTATGAGCCCTGGTCTGCGATCAAGTCTCAGGCTTTGGTTGACTTCGTTAATGATTGGACTCAAACAAGCATGCCCTTAGTGGTGCCAAGTTCAGAGTCCTAGGTGATGCATTTTGATGGTTCCAAGCAGTATGAAGGGTCAGGAGCTGGTGTGGTGCTCACATCGCCAAAAGGAGATAAGCTGAGTTACGTATTGCAAATTCACTTCGATTTCTCTAACAACGTAGCCGAGTATGAGGCCCTGTTACATGGACTAAGAATAGCAAAGGAGATGAACATCAAGTGTATAAGGTGCTATGGAGACTCGGATCTCGTGGTACAGCAGGTCTCAGGAACGTGGGACAGAAAGGATGCAACCATGGCAGCATACCGCAGAGAGGTGGACAAGGTAGCCGGGTCTTTTTCCGGGTATCAGGTGGAGCACATTGATCGGCGAAAGAACGAGGCCGCGGACGCACTTTCGAGACTCGGCTCCCGTCGAGAGCCGGTTCCGCCTAACATATTCTTGGATGAGTTACGGCGGCCTTCTGTTAAAACCGAGTTAGAAGAAGAAATAGCTCATCAAGACCCGGATTTGGAGTTTGTGGCTACGTTGTGTGCTATCCCGGAGTGGACAGAGCCGTTCCCAGCATTCCTATTACGGGGTGAGTTACCACAGCAGGAAGTTATAGCCGGGCAAATCCTGAGACGGGCAAAGGGTTATTCTATCATTAATGGTGAGCTTTACAAGAGAAGTGCTACATATGTCTTTTTACGCTGCGTAACCCCAGAAGAAGGTCGTCAAATATTGAAGGAAATCCACGAAGGTGATTGCGGACATCATGCCTCCACAAGATCCCTTGTGGCTAAGGCATACCGACATGGTTTCTTTTGGCTTACGGCCTTAGCAGACGCGGAGCGCTTGGTGGCAAGGTGTGATGGATGTCAAAGGTACGCTCGGCAAACTCATGTGCCGGCTATGGAGTTACGGACAATTCCTTTGACTTGGCCGTTTGCTGTTTGGGGTATGGATATGGTAGGCCCTTTTCACATGTCTCCATGCAAAAAGACTCATCTGTTGGTGGCTATCGACAAATTTACAAAGTGGGTTGAGGTCATGCCTGTCACAAACTGTGAGGCGGCCACAGCTGTCAAGTTCTTGAAGAAGATTATATATCGATTTGGATACCCCCACAGCATAATCACAGACAATGGAACCAACATGTCCTTAGGAGAGATGGAGAAGTTTTGTGGAAACAATGGTATTCGGCTTGATGTAGCCTTTGTGGCTCATCCGCAAGCCAATGGGCAGGTGGAGAGAGCAAACCAGGAGTTACTTCGGGGATTGAAACCACGATTACGAGTCCCGTGTCTCCGAGCTGCTGGAGCATGGGTTGAGGAGTTACCCTATATGGTTTGGGGAATCAACACTACACCTAACAGATTTACTCAGATGACCCCGTTTTTTATGGTTTATGGTGCAAAGGCGGTCTTACCGAGTGATATCATCCATGACTCGCCACGAGTGGCGGCCTACGTTGAGGTGGAAAACGAGAAGACCCGACAAGATGCCGCAGACATGTTAGAAGAGCACAGGGAGCAAGCATTGGAACGATCCGCCATATATCAGCAGGATTTGAGGCGGTATTGTCGTGGGATAATCACGGCAGATGTTACCGGGGGTAACTGATCTAGGGGCAAGTCGACACAGGTATTTGGGAGAGGGTTTAGCTCGAAGGAAGACATGGCGGAAAGCAATCTATGAGCCGGAAAACAACTCGCCGGATCTCGATATGATTATACTGGATACTCGATAATAGGTGTTACAGTTATGACTTGAATCTCTGGCAAACTAAACCTAGGGGCCGGTTTATAAAGCACCCGTACACCCCTAACTTGCCTTTCAAGGCACATCTTGAGTCCTACTCGAACTCCACATATAAAGCCTAACTTTCCTTATCGCAACCCACAAGCCGGGTTACGAATCTCACAAGCCTTTGAGCCTTCTAGTAACCTTTTTACCCCTATCCGGGTATTGATCAGCTCACCTCGGGCCGGATTATATCTTGAAGTGGGCCTACCGGGTTACTATCCCCCCATCAGTAGTCCCCAGGATAGCGCGGGCTTCACAGATCCATTCTTGAAGTGCTCGCTATTCCTTAAAAAGACATGAAGCACCCAAGCTTACGTGAACCGGGTCAAGTTACTTTAACATATGACTAGACATAGCTCCGCAGCGGTCATTCGACAGTTCGATCCTTCCTCGAATGCCCAACGAACATTTTCAAATTCGAACCCTAAGATATTAAGGCCCTACTTTTGATAAGGATCCCGGATATCTCGGGACAAATCGCATTCCAAACACCCGCAACACCAAATCTGTGCGGATAATTATTGCTCCGTAACCTCCGGCTTTCCAGCCGCGGGCGAGCTCACCACCTTCCTTATAAATATCAGCCGATGGTAACCCTAAGTCATTCATCCCGCTTCATCATCCCTTTCCTCCACGCTCCCTCGCAACTTCTGCCACTGGGCTCGCACGCTTCAAGAAAGATAAGGCCACCTCCGGCCGCACTCGTCCTCAAGCTATCCAGCACCGCCACTAAGCACCGTTGTCACACCCGCGCTTCTTCATCGAGGGCCGTGACGCAACACTCAAGCCGCGCCACGCACCTCCCTCACTTCGGACCTCAACTCCTTTGGTAAGCCTTTCTCAACCATACAATTTAAGCTCGCAGCCTTTTCAATCTGACCAAGATTGGATCTGGGTCAACCCGTAAACTGATTTTCCGATATCATCAAATTGAACCGCTTCGATAGACCTTAGTTCCTTTAGTCACCTGATACGTAGTCGCAGCTCATCCCCGCGCACTTATCGGCCATCCAACTTTGCACAAGATTGCTCGCAAGCTTTTCGATCTAGATCCATTCCACCTTGTTATTTCCGCCTGTCGCATTAACACCCGGAAAATCCTCTTTTTCCAGCTAATCCTTCCACAATAAAGGCATGGGCAACCATCCATGTACACCCAATTCACCTGAACGTGTAAGTAATTAGCAATTTACTCAACCTCATCTAACACCCGGAAAAATCTTCTGCATTTAATGTCGTAGTGCATTATCCGGGTTTCATTTTAGCCTTCAACGCCTTGACGTCTCCAAACCCGAATGATTTGATGCTCCGAATCTCACTCCATACTTTTCCTGTCCCTTGCAGGTCAACTCCATGGCTCCTAAAAGACAAGGAAGACACCCGGCTTCTGCAAAGGCCTCTCAAACCACTTCTGCCAACTGGGGTCGGTCTTCAACGACAAAGGCCAAGCTAGATGGGATGGCCGAGCTAGGAATCCTTCCTTCTCAAAAGGAAATACATTGGAGGGCTCCTGGCGATGAGACCCGTCCCACTCCTATCGGGAACGAGGTAATTTGCTTTACCGAGCATGTGACCCGGGGATTCCGTCCTCCGGGTCACCCTTTTTTCCGGGAAGTCTTGAGCCACTACGGCCTCCGGGTGTTCGACATAGGGCCTAACTCTATGCTGAACATAACCCACTTCATAGTTTTGTCCGAGTCGTACTTACGCACTCCGCCAAACCTTGTTCTTTTTACCGAATTATTCCAATGCGAACCATGCTATGAGAACGGTAACGGAACGCTTCTTACCTGCGGCGGGGTGTCTATCCAGCGCCGCAAACACTCACTGATGCCACCTCTCAACCTGAACTCTGACGCCAAAAACTGGCAATTATCCTTCTTTTATTGCCACGACACTTCTCCGGACGGTGAGAAGAAACTGCCGGGTTACTCGGAGACCCCCCTCGAGCCGTCCGAGTCTTTTAGTGCTTTCGCTCCTGACTCTGATAGGGAAGCAATTCGGCCCCTTTTGGCCGAACTATCGGCCCTTTCAGCCCATGGCCTTCTCGGACTTAACTTGGTAAAGACTTGGGTGGAGTTCCGGGTTCAACCCAACTCCATCCGCTCAAAGTCGCTGCACGAATACTCGGGTCACGTCACAGATTCCCTTCGCTATTCCACCAAAAACTTCCCTGCCGGTAACACCAACAAGACTATCAAGGGCTTCCTGACGGAGAGACTAGATGTCATAAAGAACACTACCGGGTTATCCCCGTTCACTCGGGAAAACCCCGCCCCAGCGGTAAGACCTGACTCCTTTTTCTCATTTCATTACTTTCATCCCTTATAGCCTCTAACCACCACTTGTGCTTATTTGTTCACAGGATAACGACCCCTTCTGGAAAGTTGAAAATCCTCCTCCTTCTCAAGACCCTGAAGAGGAAAACGAGTCTGCTGACGATGATGAGGGTACTCTCCCATACCCTTCACACCTGCCCTTCACCTGTGTTATTTCTCTTATCTGATACCTATCCGGTTTTCAGGGTCGGGGGATGAAGAGGAGGAAGAAGAAAATGACCCAGAGGCCACCGAGTCTGACCAGGAGCCCCCTGTTGGAAACAAAAGGAAGGCTAGAGGGGTAGTTGAAAAGGTTCCCTTCTCTTCTATGTCTCGTGCGCCTTACTCCTTTGCTGCTATGCATGAACTTAACGAGCGATTATCACATTCACCCTTATTGAAGGACCCTCTCCCGACTAAACGTAGGGTGACCCGGAATTCTCCGGGGGATGATCCCCTTAACCCGGGTATCTCCACTTCACCCACTCATCGGGCCAGTACCCCTCCAGCTCAACCTTCCCAATCTCCTCAACGTCATCCATCTCCTAATCATCCACTTGCCGGGCAATTTCGCGTGCCGCAGCCAGTGCTCCTGCCGACATCATCCGCCTCCAGCGGCGAGCTTCCCCCGGACTATGCCGTGAACACCGGGTAACTACCTTTACTTACATTTTCTCGTATTAGTTACTTTTCTCTTTTCCGTATATTCCATTGATCAATGTCTCCCTTCTTTTCTCCAGCGCCACAGTTACGCTAAGCGACCCGGACATCCCTGAATCAGAAGAGCAGGGAGAAGAGAAGCCGAGTGATGACATGGACGTTGAGGTTGAGGACGAGGCCGAGGATGGAAATGGAGAAGATCCTTTTAAGGACCCAGTCCCACCAAAGACTGCATCACCCCAGCCCTCTGAAGAAGTGGACGAAGACATCATTGTAGAGACCAAGTCGGGCTCTCCTATCCCGGACGTTCAAACAATCCGGGTTTCGACCCCCAAACTCGGAACAACTCCTCCACAAGAGGGCCAATCCTCCGGCCCTTCTCGACTTCGCCCTGAAGACATGACCTTTGCTCAAATGCTAGATGCCCTCCATACCTTGAAGGGCGACGAAGAAAACATACTAGATGCCTTAATAACCAAGCACGAGGTAACCCCGACTAATCATCAATTGTCTCCATGCCTAGTCCCCAAGTTCCGAGTAATTTACTAGGTAACTTGCTTGGAACTTTGCATAATGTTTCTGGCTGATCCCTCTTCATGCTTCTTGACAGGATTATGTTTCACAGTTGGAGAAGAAGCTGGCCAAGTCCACCAAGCGTATTGGAAAAGAAACGGCCCTTCGTGAAGCTGCTGAGACTGAGGCTCGCAGGTGCCAAAAGATGACGAAAAAGTACAGGAAGAGAGCTCACAGGGCTAAGGAAAAACTTACAACTCTTTCCGCTCAAATTGCTGATGTTCACCGTACCGCGACTGGTAAGATTTTTGAATTTCACCTTTTTATGACTCGGATTGCTTTGATTTGAACACTTGCACTTGCTTGCCTACTATCTTTACTCCTTTTGCCTTTCTTAGCAGGCCCACGTGATGCTGCCCCCCGAAGAAGATGATGCTGCCAAGCTTAAAACCATCAAGAATACTCTTCGCCAACTTTGCGGCGGAATTAGCTGGATACTTGATGAGCTGCGACTGCCGGATGTCAAGCCAGATAATATGAAGAGATTACTGGAATTCTGCTCCACGATCCCCGAGTGGATTTGGCATTGGAAACGATCCTCCTGCCGAGTTGGGGTAACCCGGGGGCTCGCACTGGCTAAAGCATACGCCCCCAAGCTACAACTTGCCAAACTTATGAGTGGATTTCCAGAGTTCAACTTGGATGGGTCCAAGTTTTTGCCAAAGGACTTCAAGGCTATTCAGAAAGAAGTCCGCCATCCGGCTAGCGTTATTGCTGACAGCTTAGAGATTGATGAGATTCTCCCTGCTTATGATGCTAATGACAAGGTTGTCAAGGCGAACCGCCCCCAGCCGTTCGATATGCTTGCCCGTTGGAAGGAGCAGGCGATCAAGATGAAGGAAGAAGCCGCCAAGAAGGCCGAGGCCGATTCTGCTCCTGCAACTTCTGCTGCACAACCCGGGACTGCTACCGACCCGAGTGGCGCCGCAACTACTGGTGGCGACAAGGGCAAGGCCAAGATGGATCCTGCAGCTTGAAGTAATGCCTATCATTTCACACACGTCAGCCGGCAAAGCATCGTTAAAACAGTCTTTACTATTCGTTTAAGCAGAGCGCCTGTGCTCTTTTGATACTTTATGGTTTTTGTAACACTTTTATTTAAACTCCCAATGCACTTTGCGCCCCCTTTGGGCTTTTGATGAATGTGTCTTTGCATTTACTTATTCTTGATATCCACTTGCTTTATTCTCGATACCTTATACTTTTCCTTATACTTTCCTTAGCAAGACCCGCCCTCCGGGTGTCGTTGGCGTCTAGGGACCAGTTTTAGACCTGAATCCCTAAGCTCCTGAGACCCGGATGCGTGGCTTGTTTTAATTTTATCGGCTGGATGATGCTGTTTCTTCCTTAGAGCTCATAAGTCCCCAGTCCGGGTTTCTGCGTCTAGGGCACATGATTGTTTTCTTTCAAGGAAACAAATCGCCTGTCGCTGAATGCCCAAGACTTCAGGACAGCTTCTTATGAGGTTTGAAGTTATGCTTGATAATCGTTGAGTTTCCGGCTATCGGCCTTATACTCTGCATAACTTGTGGTTTAGATGACCCTTTCGACTATCTTGTACTATAAGCCGGCTTTCGCGTGGATACCATGTTGTTACATCAATACGAAAACGGGGTCAAGCAAGTCCCGTTTGGGTCTCATGACCGACATTTAATCGTAAGCGAACGAATCATGCCACATCGTTGCGAGTCACATCGAGCTTAAGTAAGAATAGCCGAGAAATTTGGACTTCTTTGTCCGGTTATAAGATTGTAGCCGCACTCGTTTTTTCGAGTGACGGCCCCTATAACTCATTGGCATCAAGGCCGGGTCTTTTTTGAGTTTACAGCTGTGCTTGTATGAGCAACCAGCCCTCAAGACCTGAATATTCACATTGCATAAATAAAACTTGCTTCTTTTCTTGATAATCCCTTTTTATTTGATATGAAAAAATTGGGCCAGCAAGCCGCCTCATTAAAAACCCATCCAGTCCCCAAGGGTGCCCTGGATAGGAAAAGAGTGCGTCTGAAACCTGCTGCCTGTTACATCATTTTCTGCTAAGTATAGTATGGACGTAGCTGAGCCACGTTCCATGGTCTATCTCTTTCTTGCATAGGTGCAGTAGTATGAGCAGTGTCGTTGACTGTGGCCGATTCTTCTCTTGCATCTATCAAGTAATATGACCCATTATGTAGACTCCGGCTTATGATGAAAGGTCCTTCCCATGGCGGCGATAGCTTGTGTTTTCCCTCGTTTGTTTGAACCAAGCGCAGGACCAAGTCTCCCTCCTGGAAGACCCGGCTTTTTACCCGCCGGCTATGATATCTTCGCAAATCCTGCTGATATATGGCTGACCTTTCTAAGGCTTGCTCCCTTTGTTCTTCTAACATGTCCACGGCGTCTTGCCGGTTCTTCTCGTTCTCCACTTCGACGTAGGCTGTCACTCTTTGGTGAATCATGAATGATGTCGCTTGGTAATACTGCTTCTGCGCCGTAAACCATGAAAAAAGGCGTCATCTGGGTGGACCGGTTAGGTGTAGTATTGATACCCCAGACCACGGAAGGGAGTTCTTCAACCCACGCTCCAGCGGCCCTGATACAAGGGACCCTTAGCCGCGGTTTCAATCCTCGAAGTAGCTCTTGGTTCGCCCTCTCCACTTGCCCGTTGGCTTGCGGATGTGCCACTGATGCCACATCAAGCCTGATTCCATTGTTGCCACAAAATTTTTCCATCTCTCCAAGGGACATGTTGGTTCCGTTGTCAGTGATTATACTGTGGGGATATCCAAACCGGTATATGATTCTTTTCAGGAATTTGACTGCTGTGGCCGCTTCACAATTGGTAACCGGCATAACCTCCACCCACTTGGTAAACTTATCGACAGCCACTAAAAGATGTGTCTTCTTGCATGGTGACATATGGAAAGGGCCAACCATGTCCATACCCCAAACAGCGAATGGCCAGGTTAGTGGTATTGTCCGTAACTCCATAGCCGGCACATGAGTTTGGCGAGCGTACCTTTGACATCCATCGCATCTTGCCACTATCCGCTCCGCGTCTGTTAAGGCCGTGAGCCAGAAGAACCCATGCCGATAGGCCTTAGCCACAAGGGATCTTGTGGACGCATGATGCCCACAATCACCTTCGTGGATCTCCTTAAGGATTTGTCGGCCTTCTTCCGGTGTCACGCAGCGCGGAAAGACTCCTGTCGCGCTTCTCTTGTACAGCTCCCCATTGATAATAGTATATCCTTTTGCCCGCCTCAAGATTTGTCTTGCTAATACTTCCTGTTCTGGCAATTCGCCCCGTGATAAATAGGCCAGATATGGCTCTGTCCACTCGGGAACAGTACGTATTGTAGCCACAAACTTCTCATCCGGGTCTCGATTTGCTAGTTCTTCCTCAGACTCGGCTTTAACTGACGGTCGCCATAGCTCATCCAGGAAAACATTAGGTGGAACCGGCTCTCTACGCGAGCCGAGTCTGGCGAGTGCATCCGCTGCCTCATTTTTTCTTCTGTCTATGTGCTCCACTTCATACCCGGAGAAACACCCGGCAACCCTATCAACCTCTCTGCGATACGCTGCCATAGTGGCGTCCTTCCTATCCCAGGTTCCTGATACCTGCTGTACCACAAGATCCGAATCCCCAAAGCATCGTATCCTTCTGATGTTCATCTCCTTGGCTATCTTCAAGCCGTGCAGTAGGGCCTCATACTCGGCCACGTTATTTGAACAATCGAAGTGAATCTGTAGCACGTAACTTAGTTTGTCCCCCTTTGGCGACGTCAGCACCACTCCAGCTCCTGACCCTTCGTACTGCTTTGATCCATCGAAGTGCATGGTCCATGACTCGGAATTTGGGACTATAGTAGCCATTCCAGTGTGTGTCCAGTCGTTAACAAAATCGACCAAAGCCTGTGACTTGATTGCTGATCTGGGCTCGTAGCTGATATGATAATCTCCCATCTCTATTGCCCATTTGGCTATTCTTCCCGTTGCATCCGAGTTTCTGATGATATCCGACATTGGTATTGAACTAACCACTGTTATGGGATGTTCTTGGAAATATGGCTTCAACTTCCGGCTGGCCATAAAGACCCCAAACACCAACTTTTGCCAATGTGGATAACGCTGCTTTGCTTCCGATAACACCTCGCTGACATAATAAACCGGCCTTTGGACCGGGTATCCCTTCCCATCCTCCTTGCGTTCTACGACAACTACCGCGCTGACGGCCCGAGGACCAGCGGCCACGTATAATAACATAGGTTCTTTAGGACCCGGGGCTGCTAGTACTGGTGCTTCCGACAATTGCTTTTTTAGCGCTTCAAACGCCTCATCTGCCTCCTGATCCCACACGAACTTATCTGACTTCCGCAAAAGCCGATACAAGGGTATTGCCTTTTCTCCAAGCCTGGATATGAACCGGCTCAAGGCTGCTACGCAGCCCGTGAGCTTTTGAACATGCTTCAAATTTTCCGGTTTCTTCAAACTTTGGATGGCCTTGATTTTGTCCGGGTTTGCCTCGATTCCTCTCTCGGAGACTATAAAGCCGAGTAACTTCCCCGCCGGGACTCCAAATACGCACTTCGTTGGGTTAAGCTTCATCTGGTACCTTCTCAAGTTTTTAAATGTCTCCTTCAAATCATCAATGAACGTTTCTGCCTTCCGGGTCTTAATAACCACGTCATCCACATACGCGTGCACGTTGCGCCCAATTTGGCCCTCGAAGCACTTCTGAATACATCGTTGGTAAGTTGCGCCCGCATTTTTCAATCCAAACGTCATGGTTTTGTAGCAGAAGGCCCCAAAAGGGGTTATGAATGACGTTTTCTCCCAATCCTCCCTTTTGAGTTTAATCTGGTGGTACCCCGAATATGCGTCCAGGAAACACAGCAAGTCGCTTCCGGCTACCGCGTCTATGATTTGGTCTATCCTTGGTAGTGCGAACGGATCCTTTGGGCAATGCTTGTTGAGGCTCGTGAAATCGATACACATCCTCCATTCATTTGTCTTTTTCATCACAAGAACCGGGTTTGCTAACCAGTCGGGGTGAAATATTTCCATGATAAAGCCTGCGGTTAATAGTCGCGCGATTTCCTCACCTATAGCTCTTCTCCTTTCCTCATTCATCTTTCTCATACCTTGCTTCACAGGCCTGGCCTTGGGATCCACGTGCAAACTGTGCTCTGCCAACTCAGTGGGAATACCCGGCATGTCGCTGGGTGTCCAAGCAAACACATCCGCATTTGAACGGATGAATTCCACCAGAGCCTTTTCTTGCGCATCATCTAGATTGGACCCTATAGTGAATTGCTTGGTGGGATCTCCCTCCACAAAATCTACTTTCTTGGTATCTTGAGCTGCCTTGAACTTCGCTCTTTCGTCTTCAGCATCTGGCCTTCTCAACGCTGTACCATCATCCGGATCCACCTGCGACCGGTAATACTGAAGCTCTTCCTTCCTGCAGGCTTGTTCGGCCATTACTGAATCTCCCTCATCGCACTCGGCTGCTATATCCCGGTTTCCATGAATAGTGATGGTCTGCTTGGGGCCCGGAATCTTTAATTGCAGATACACGTAGCACGGCCTAGCCATGAACTTAGCATAAGCCGGCCTTCCGAACAGAGCGTGGTAGGGGCTGTGCAGCTTGACTACCTCGAACGTGAGCCACTCCACCCGATAGTTATCTACCGATTCTCCAAAGGCCACTTCCAACGCAATTTTTCCTTCGGGGCGTGCCGAATGACCCGGCACGATTCCATGGAACACCGTCGAACTTTTTTGTAGCTGGGACTCCTTGAGGTTCATGCGCAAGAAGGTTTCCCAATATAGGATGTTGATACTACTCCCTCCATCCATCAAGACTTTCTTCAGCTCGTAACCATTGACCTGGGGTGCCACCACTAACGCCAAGGTTCCGGGGTGCTTTATTCCTTCCGGGTGATCCCTTCTGCTCCATGTTACCTCTTGCTCCGCCCATCTCAAGGATCCCGAAGTGGCCGAGGAGGCTGGATCCACTGTTTGCTTCAACGCCCCTTTGTCCCTGCTGGAAGTCCCTGTAACATGCACATGATATTGTCCTTTCAAATTGAGCGTACGTACCATGCCGATGAAGATATTGATTTGGCCGATTGACACCATGGATCCGGATTCGAAGTGATCCGGCTCCAACTCCCACCCGGAATTGTCCACTATCTGCTCTCCTTCGTCATTGGAGTAGATCTCGCCGACGACAAAGTTCTCCATACTCTTCCGAGCTTCTCCCGTGATGTAAACACCTTTGGACGCAGGCCCCACGGTGGGCGCCAACTGTCGTGGGATAATCACGGCAGATGTTACCGGGGGTAACTGATCTAGGGGCAAGTCGACACAGGTATTTGGGAGAGGGTTTAGCTCGAAGGAAGACATGGCGGAAAGCAATCTATGAGCCGGAAAACAACTCGCCGGATCTCGATATGATTATACTGGATACTCGATAATAGGTGTTACAGTTATGACTTGAATCTCTGGCAAACTAAACCTAGGGGCCGGTTTATAAAGCACCCGTACACCCCTAACTTGCCTTTCAAGGCACATCTTGAGTCCTACTCGAACTCCACATATAAAGCCTAACTTTCCTTATCGCAACCCACAAGCCGGGTTACGAATCTCACAAGCCTTTGAGCCTTCTAGTAACCTTTTTACCCCTATCCGGGTATTGATCAGCTCACCTCGGGCCGGATTATATCTTGAAGTGGGCCTACCGGGTTACTATCCCCCCATCAGGTATCACAGTCGCCAAGTCAAAACCCGCGTTTTCCAGGAAGGAGACCTGGTGCTGCGCTTGGTACAATCCAAGGAAGGAAAACACAAGCTATCTCCCCCATGGGAGGGTCCGTTCATTATAAGCCGAAATCTGCACAATGGATCGTACTACCTGATAGATGCAAGAGAAGAGTCGGATTCTGCCAATGATACTGCTCATTCCACTTCATCTATGCAAGAGCGTGAAAGACCGTGGAACGTGGCTCACTGCGTCCCTACTACACTTAGTATAGACTCGGTTTGCAAATTATATTACACGATGTAACAGGCAGCATGTTTCAGACGCACTCTTTTCCTATCCAGGGTACCTAAGGGGGCTGGAGGGTTTTTAATGAGGCGGCCTGCTGACCTAACCTTTTCATATCAATAAAGAGAGGGTTAAATCATGATAATTTTTGCGTTTCCTAACTTTTGTCAATTTTTCGTATGTTTTTTCTACATTTGATCATGCTATGTATTAGGTAAGTGTATTATGTCTAGTTAGTTATGTTTATCCAATTGTAATAAACATAGTTTAGTAGGCTTAAAATTTACATATATTTTCCTTTTATTACATTCAAGCTATCTGTAAGCCGGTAGAGCTGAAAGCCTACTGTTGCATAACATATATATATCTAGGTTTTGGGGGCTGATTTCTTGAATAACACAGTTACAATCTCAGATCCGGCCACGATGCCATTAAGTTGTGAGGACTGATTACTTGCAATAAGTACAGTTGCAATCTCATAACCCGGACAATAAAGCCAAATTGTTCTTGGCCTTTCTTGTTTAAGCTTGATGTGACTCGCAACAAAGTGGCATGGTTTTACTAACCTATAAATTCAATCAGTCATGATGCCCATGGGGACTTGCCTGGCCCTGTTTTCATAGAGCTATAGCAACATTGAGTATCCACGCGAAAGCCGGCTTACAACAAAGAGGGTCAAAAGGGTCATCCAAACCATAAGTTATGCAGAGTGAAGGCAACAGCCGGAAACTCATAATACATCAAGCATAACTTCAAAGTGTATAGAGTATAGTAACATGGTTGAGGACTTGGAAAGATAAAAAGTTTTCTTAAAGCCATCAATCCTCAGATCCAGAATCCGGGTCTTGGGGACTTGGGGACTTGAGAAAGCAAAAAGTTTTTCTTAAGACGATGATCTCCAGATGCAGAATCCGGGTCTTGGTGGCTTGAGGACTAGAAATGCAAAGTTTCCCAAGCCAAAAAGCCCCATAACCAAAATCTGGGTCTTGGGGACTTGGAAGAAAATTTTCACTATCCCACAACCAAGACTCGGCATCTATCGCGAAAAGCATATAAAAAGCAAAGTTGTGCCAACATAAGGTTGGAAAGTGCATATCCAAATGATAACCAGAAGGGTCATCAAAACCACAGAAGTTCAAATACGTTACAAACCTTAAGAGTAGTACCAAAAGTGCACAGACGCACTATCAAATAAAAGTATATGAAAGGCATATTACAATGCCTATTGGCCGAATAGTTGTTTGCTGATAAAGGGTAATATTTTTACTCTGTTGCTCCAGCCGAGTCATCAGGAGTGGTCTTGGCAGCCGGGTCTTCGGTGTTCTCTTCCGTTGCTTTCTCCTTCTCAATGTTCGGGTTACCCCCGGAGGCAGAGCGTGATGGAGGAGGAACAACCGGAGTTGAGGAAGATGGCACAAAGCCGGGGTCGACCGCAGCCTTTTTCTTCGCAAACTCTGCCTTGAAGCGAGTCAAGATGTCAAAGGGCTCCGGGTCTTCGATAGGCACAGGTTTTTCCTCAGCATCATAGGCGGGAGTAAGCTTGTTTACATCAAGGGTTTCCGCGATCAGGCTGGCCGAGTGACGGATCTAGACGTTGATGGCGTACCCGTTCACAAGCTTAGAGACGGGGACGTTGAGGTCTTTCCCCGAGAACTTAGAGACGTGAGTTTTAAACTCGGGAAACCCGTTCACAAGCATTGCCGGCTATATCTTGGGATAATAGGCTTTGGCCAGTGCAAGAGCACGTACCACTCCAACCCGGCATGCTGAGCGCTTCCAAGTCTCGATCCAGGTGGGGACCGTCGAGTATGCCTCGAGCATTTTGGTAACACCCGGGAAATCACCCGATAGCTTCAGAGATTCAAGAGCCCACTTCGTCCCTGCCGAGAATGGCCGGATAACAGTCTTGAGTATTCTCAGCCTGTGGTGGTCATATTTCACCTCAGCGACGTCAGTCGGACCTGTGGTACAAAAGAGAAATAAGATACCCGGATACCGGGTAAAAAACACTACTGGATAGGGAAATCCGGGTAACAAAAATCGACAGACAGAGCCTACACTCACTAATGAGGGAGTTATAAGTATTGCTGATGAAGGTCGAGTATTCCTTGATAAGATCATCAGCGGTCCGGAGTTTCTTCTTTTGCTTGTTGTGCCTCTTGGTGAGATCCTTGAGGCTAGCTTCTAGTTCTTCACGGAGTTTAACCTCCACTTTCAGCAGTTCATTGGTCTTAGCCAAAATTTCATAAATGCGGGCAACATAAGCTTGAAACCGACAGACAAATATTAGTCGGCATATTAGTGAGTACCGAGTGACTGTGTACAGAACACTCGGAACTTGGGGACTAGGATGAATGTATGAGTAGTGTTAGTAAGGTTAACCTGGTGCTCAGCCGCAAGAGACTCGACTATCTCCTCCTAAGTGGTCTTCAAGGACCGATACATATCCAGCAGCTTTTCAAACTTTTGGCTGCTGAGAGCAGGCCTGGAAGAGCTAGCGTCGTAGCCAGTTGGTTGGGCTGCTGCCTTTGTTTCCTCCGGTTCATATCTGGCAGTGGCGGTTTTTGGAGAAGCAGCACTCTTCTGGGCCCCAATGTATTCGACCTCAGGATCATCCGGCTGGGGCACGTGAGGAGGAGACTCGGTTCTTGGGCTGGTGGCATTAGTCGGCCCTTGTTCTTCAGCAGATGGAGGGTTGGCAGCGCTTACCGGGTCTTCCACCATTGGGTCATCAGCGGGGGTTTCCACCGGGTCGCTAATTGTGACCTTGGCTCTAAGGAAGGAAAAATAAGAAGTTAGCGTGCTATAGAGGAAAAATGCGCAAAGTATAAAAGTATTGACAAGCAAGGTATGAGAATTACCCAACATTCATGACAAAGTCGCTGGGAAGATCATTGCTAGACCCGGAGGACACTAATAAATAATCGGAAAGTGAGACTCGAAGGTGTCCGGCTAATGGTTGATTTGGAGATGGATATTTTCGAGGAGTGTAGTCAGGATAAGTTGAAGGAGTACCGGCTCGGCGAGCAGGCGACAGAGGGATCCCGGGGTTGAGGGGCTCGTCACCCGGAGAGGTCCGGGTTGCCCGTCGCTTGGGTGGAGGAGTTGTGTCCTTCAGAGATGATATAGTGGTTAGATATTCGTTAAGTTTGCACATACCGGCATATGAGTACGGATCTGTGGTCATGGAGGAGTATGGCACCTTGAATGTGACCCCCCTGGGTTTCCTTTTCTTGCCTAACTCGGCATTTGGCTCTGCCTCGCTCTCCTCCGACTGAGAGCCGTCCTTGTTAGCCGGCGCTGGTAATTGTAGCATGTTGTCGGTGAGAGGAGAATCTTGGTCTAAAAGATTGACAAAATACTAGTTCAGTAACCTGGAAATTACCTTCCTCGCTGTCACTCGGCTCTTCATCCTTCGAGTTTTCAGAAGGGGGAGGGGTGACAATCTTCTAAAATTCGTCAGATTCCTGGGTAAAAAGCAGCAGAGATAAAAGTTAGTATACGTGAGTTAGAAAAATCAATCGGTACAAAAGGGATAGGCCGGTTCTTACTGGTGGAGCCGGGTTAGAGCGAGAGAAGGGGGAGAGCCCAGAAACGCTCTTGATGGTATCCATCTTCTCAGCCAGGAATTTTTTCATGACCTTGTTGATGTCCGCAGCCGGGTATGACTTCTCTGAGTATCGGAGAGAGTCGGTTAGATGGGCCGAGTAATCGCAGATGAGTTTGGGTCGGATGCTGTTGGGCTGAATCCTACAGCTAATCCAGGTTTTGATGAAGTTTAGCCCGCAAGACCATGGGCTGCTAAGACGGATAATTTGTGGAGGAGAGGTTGGATAGATTGTCTGTCGGCTTCTGGAGCGAAACCACTTAGGTTATCGCTAAGAGAGAGGGTCTTAGTGGAAAAACCCGGCAAAGGCTTTTCGCCGGGTGTAGATGTGTCTTTGCAGTAAAAGAACGTTTTCTGCCAGTGCTTCACGTGGGAATGAAGACTGAGAGTCGGCATCAATGATTTCTTGCGCCTCTGGATGGACACACCCCCATAGACGAGGAGGGGCCCATCCGTGTTCTCACGGCAAGGCTTGCATTAAAAAATCTCAAGAAATAAAGCAAGATTGGGGGCTATGCAAAGATAAGCCTCACAGAGAACAATGAAATGGTAGATGTTCAAAATCGAGTTAGGACCAATATCGAAAACCCAGAGTTTTTAGTGGTGGAGGACCTCGCGAAAGAAAGGATGACCCGGGGGGCGAAAGCCCCGGGTCACGTGCTCGAGGAAAACGACAACTTCACCTGATTGGGGTGAAGGCCGGGTCTCCTCCTATGGTGCTCTCCAGGAAATATCCGACTGTGCTAGGAGGACCCCAGACTCGGCCAGCTCCTCCAATTTTGCGAGCGTCACGGTCGATTTATCCCAGTTGGCTGAGATCGACTGACCCGGCTTTTGCTTCAGGGCTGGGGTCTTACCCTTGGACTTGGGAGCAGTTTTGGGTGCCATCGAAGTGGATCTAAATGGAACCAAAAAATAAGAAAAAAGCAAGGAAAAAATGGAGGCTAAAGGCATGATGAACAAAAACCCAAGATCTAAAAGAGAAAACCTAGATCTACTAGCGCTTACAGGAGAACGACGACGGAGTGAGGTCCGGCGTGCGCGGCGTGACGCAGTGGCCCGGTTCTCGAGGACGGAGGCCGGTGCGCTTAGGGGTTGGCGCGTGAGCTTCAAGCTTGGAGCTCGGGCTCCAATGGTGCAGCAAGATCTCGAGGGCGAGGACCGGCGAGCGCAGCGGCGCGGTGTGGCTGCGCGAGGCGGCGACCGGCTGTCTGGGTTAACGGCGGGCTTGCGGGGTCGGGTGGCGCGCGTTTGGAGCTCGGGTCCTTGGGCGCAGGTGAAGAGCTGGAGGAAGAAGAAGAGGAGAAAGTGTGTGCCGTTTGGATTTAGGGTTGCCCTTCAGGCCCTATTTATAGGCGCAGAGAAACCCTAGGAGGCCAAACGGTAAAATGGAGTGATTTGCGGGAGGATATAAACCGGCCCGTTAATTATGGGATAAGATCTTGGGAGTTATTGCGAAGTGGCCGAGTTACTGATGATCGCCAAAAGAGCCAGACTTGAACCTGTTACTCGGACCAGCTTGTGGGGAAAATGAAAGCCGGGTTATAGAAAGTGTGCTTGGGAAATTGATCCAAGGAATGATACTCGACTCGAGTGATAACCGGGTTATTATATGGACCGCCGAAAGAGCAGGCCTGGCGATAGTTAAAGCAACCTAACCCGTCACGTTATGAATGTAACTGTTTATTGTTTTGCAGGGAATAGCGTGTGCTTCATGGTTGGTCCCAAAATTTAAAGCTACGAGAAAAATGCGCCAACCAAGATGCCCAAGCTATTCTGGGGACTACTGTTGGGGGATGATGACCTGGCAGGCCCACGCCTGGGACGAGACCCGGCCGAAGGGAAACTGCACGAGACCCTGCGCTGTGATGCTGGGCCAGGTGTTATTAATGGGCTAGCGATTGCGTTGGTGACCCGGCCCAAGGGAAAGGAAGCTCTAGAAGACCCAAAAGGCAGCGCAAACCTTGTAACCCGTGACTTGGAGGTCACGGTAGGGAACTTAGGGTTACGTATGGATCCCGAGTAGGATTCCAGAGATATCTTGTAAAGAAAGTCAGGAAGCCAGGTATGATATAAACCGGCTTCTAGGGCATAGATAGGCGGATTGAGAGAGACAGAAGGATTCGAGTATTCTAGGTATACGAGAGCAAGTCTTTGTAACCCTAGATTAGAGTCTCAGCGACAATGCAGCCCAAGCCTCTAGATCACCATTTAATATGATTGCATCCGAGCTAAACCCTCTCCCAAACACCAGAGTCGATTCGCCCCAAACTAAGTTACCACCGGTAACACCTGCCGTGATTATCCCACGACAACGTCACAAGCCAACTAGACTCACAAGAGCGGCTCCCATAGAAGGACACATCTGGGTAGAAGGTCATCCCTTTTTCTCTTTTGTTTACACAATTATGCTTTGACTGATGAATCAGGGGGAAAAATAGTGAAGAGAATTTGTGTTATTAATTTGGGGCTGGGCACCGCGTTGCCAGCTCTTCTATCGTTGGATAAGCGGATGAAGCCACTAGTCCAAGGTATGAAAGTCCAATCAACAAGTGAGATAAAGATTCTCTATTTACGTCCTCATGAGCTAAAACAGGAGCACAAAACAGGAGTAATTTTTAAAGTTTTAAAGGTAACACATGAGAAATTTACTTTGGAGTGGCGGTTAAATACCACATGTAGGTAGGTATGGTGGAGGCAATGGGAAAACTTTGGTTTATGAGAGTTGGATGTACGAGTAGAGCTCATACTCAGTACATGTGGAGGCTAGCAAATGACTGGGAGCGACAAATCAAGAGAGCATAAGAGTCATAATCATGCATAAGTGGTACCACAAGTTCAAAAACTAAATGATCATGAATGGCTATTCATGACTGGTTCATAGTCATAAACATGGTGTGAGAATGCGCCAAGTCAACCAAATAAAACAATCGAAGGAGAACACGACAAATTTATGCTTCAATATGACAAGAACAACTCATGATTCTTTCAATTGCACATTAAACACCCTCAGCTATTTGAGGATAGTCATGCTACTAAATAACCACAAGGGATTTAGAACTAAAATAATATCTAGCATGATATGAAAAAGTCTAGTCACAGTCTATACAAGCTTCTACTTGCACCGTTAAAAATTCTACCTCAAGCAACAATATCTTTTCCGAACAAGAACCATAAAAAACATGCTTTAACAAAAACTCTCTAAATTCTACAGCAAGAAAACATGAGAGGACTAGAAAAAACACTACTAAAACTAAGAGCTCTGAATAAGAGAGCAATGAAGACAAGAGCTAAACAGGAAATTTTGCAGCAGCTAGAAGAAAAACTAAGAATACTAGCATAGCAAGTATTCAAACAGAAAAGCGGAGCGTGTCTCTCTCCCAAACAAAGAATGCTAGGGTGAAACTATATTATTGCAGCAAGGAAAAATAAAATAAAACAAAGGAAAAACAAACATACGCTCCAAGTAAACTTCATATGATGTGACCGAATAAAAATATAGTTTCACGAGAAGTGACCTGATAGATAGTTGATGAAGAAGGGAATGCCTTGGGCATCCCCAAACTTAGATGCTTGAGTCTTCTAAAAATATGCTTGGATGAACCACGGGGGCATCCCTAAGATTTGAACTTGCACTCTTCTTGATCACATATATCACCTCTTCTCTTGACCCTTGAAAACTTCCTTGACACCACACTCAAACAGTAATTCGCATTAGAGGGTTAGTGCAACAATTTAAAATCCATTGGTTCTATATGGAAGAAGTTATATTGATACTTTTAAACATTAGATATATCCACTGAAGTTTCATGAAGCAAACAAATCTACTTGACATCGCAAAAGAGCAAATGCAAGAAAAATTGCAGAATCTGTCAAAACCAGAACAGTCTATAAAGACGAAATTTTTCAATACACTTACGTTGCTCAGATCGAAAAACTTAAAAACAAAAATGTTGCGTAATTAGCCAAGGAATAAGCACAAGAAATTTCAGGTCATTCGGATTTTGCTATGATTTATACGATTTTTTAGAGTGGACAGCATAAATATGTTTCATGCGCAGAAATCCGAAAACCAAGCTCCAACTCTCGTCGGAAACCTTACTTGGCACTACTAAAACATGAAAAGAAAGATACAAATGAGTTTCTACAGAAGTATACAACCCTTTGACTCAAAGAAAACAGAGAAAAACAAAGCAAAAAATAAAACCATGGGTTATCTCTCAAGAAGTGCTTTTCTTTAACGCCTTTTAGCTAGGCCCAGAAAAGTGGAATCAAGTAGTTTTCAAGTAAAGAAGCATCCAAATTGTAACTTGTTCGAATAACAGAATAAAAAGGCAACTTCATTATATTTCTAGGAAATTGTTCCATACCTTTCTTGAGTGCGAACTTAAATTTAATATTCCCTTCTTTCATATAAATAAGAGAACCAACAGTTCTAAGAAAAGGTCTTCCCAAAACAATTGGAACGGAAGCATTGCATTCAATATTCAAGACAACAAAATCAACAGGGAAAAGAGTATTATTAACCATGATAAGAACATCATCAACTCTCCCCAAAGGTTTCTTTATAACATTATCAATAAGACGAATATCCAAATAACAAGGTTCCAATGGTGGTAAATCAAGAATATCATAAGAGTTTCTTGGGCATAACAGAGATACCAGCACCAAGATCACATAGAGCATTGCAATCAAAATAATTCACTTTCATTTTAATAATAGGATCCAACCATCATCTAGCTTCCTAGGGATAGAGGCTTCACATCTTAATTCATCTCTCTAATTTGCATGAGAGCATTTGTAATATGTTTTGTGAAAGCCATATTCATAGCACTAGCATTAGGACAACTAGCAAGCTTTTGTAAGAACTTAATCGCTTCAATTATGTTGCAATCATCAAAGTCAAGATCATTTTTATCAAATATAATGGGACTATGGTCTCCCATATTTCTAAAAATCCCAGCACTTTTATCAGGAACATTTTTAGCAGTTTCAGTCAGTTTTGCATTTTTACTAGCAGAAGTGCGAGTGTTTACAACACCAATTAATTTACCATTGATAGTACAAGGTTTTATAGCATGAGAAGATTCAGTTTTACTAGTGGTGGTAATGGTGCAAACATTAGCTATATTATTCTTTCTAGCTATTTCATCTTCTCTTTCCCATCTAGCATGCAATTCAGCTAACATCCTAACATTATCATCAATTCGAATTTGGATAGCATTCAAAGTTTTACTTTATTTAACATCATGAGGTATAATATTTAGTTTCATAAAATCAACATCAAGAGCAATACTATCAACTTCGGAAGCAAGAACATCAATTTTGCCAATTTTTCCTCAACAGATTTATTAAAAGTTGTTTGTGTACTAATAAAATTCTTAAGCATGTTCTCAAGATCAGAGGGTACACTTTTATTGTTGTTGTAGGAATTACCATAGGAATTAGCATAAGAATTGCTATTATTGGGAGGATATGGCCTATAATTGTTGTTACCAAAATTATTCCTATAAGCATTGGTGTTGAAATTGTTATTTTTAATGAAGTTCACATTAACATGCTCTTCTTGAGAAACCAAAGAGGATAAAGGAACATTATTTGGATCAATAGGAGCATGGCCATTCACAAGAATAGACATAATAGCATAAAGTCTTTCATTCAAAGAGGAGGTTTCTTCAACAGAATTTACCTTCTTACCAGTTGTAGCTCTCTCAGTATGCCACTCAGAATAATTTAACATCATATCATCAAGAAGCTTTGTTGCTCACCCCAAGTTCATGGACATAAAGGTTCCTGCAGCAGCTGAATCTAGAAGGTTTCTTGAAGAAAAATTCAGACCTGCATAAAAGGTTTGGATGATCATCCAAGTAGTCAGTCCATGAGTGGGAGAATTCTTTACGAAAGATTTCATTCTTTCCCAAGCTTTAGCAACATGCTCATTATAAGGTTGCTTAAAATTCATAATGATACTTCTTAAAGATATAATCTTAGCAGGAGGATAATATTTTCCAATGAAAGCATCTTTACACTTAGTCCAATAATCAATACTATTTCTAGGCAAAGACATCAACCATTCTTTATCTCTTCCTCTCAAAGAGAAAGGATTTTGTTAATTTAATAATATCTCCATCTACATCTTTATATTTTTGCATCTCACATAGTTCAACAAAATTATTAAGATGGACAGCAGCATCATTAGTACTAACACTAGAAAATTGCTCTCTCATAACAAGGTTTAACAGGGCATGTTTTATCTCATAAAAATCAGCAGTAGGAGCAGGTGGAGAAATAGGTGTGCTAATGAAATCATTGTTGTTGGTGCTAGTAAAGTCACACAACGTAGTGTTCTCAGGAGTAGTCATTTTAACAAGACTAAAAACAGGAATAAAACAACAGCTAAAATAAAAACTATTTTTTTTGTGTTTTTGATAAAGAGAAGGAAACAAGATAAAATAAAGTAAACTAAGAAAGATAAAAACAAAGAAAAGAGATTGGAAGTGAGAGACTCCCCTTGCAGAAATTGTCTTCCTCCCCGGCAACGACGCCAGAAAAGTTTGCTTGATGCGTGTGAACACACGTTCGTTGGGAGACCCCAATAGGAAGGTATGAAGAGTGCAGCAGAAAGTTTCCCTCAGAAAGAAACCAAGGTTGAATCGACCAGTAGGAGGAAGGAGTAACTTCAGAAGGTTGAAGCAGCTGAGATGGCAGGGCGCACAACCGGTTCAGCAGCAACGTGGAACCTACACAACACAATCAAATCACTTTGCCCCAACGAAGCAGTGAGGTTGTCAATCTCACTGGTTTTTCTTAACACAAAGAGGTTAAACGTATGGTGTGGAAAACATTAGGAAAACAGTAGGAACAATACGAAGAAGTATGAAAATATTAGGTATTTTATCAGTATGAGGAAAATGGACCTGGGTCCACAGTTCACTAGTGGTGTCTCTCCGTGAAAGATAAATAACATGTGTGATGAACAAATTGTAGCTGGGCAATTGACAGAAATGAAGGCTGCACCATAGTGTATATGCAAGACATAAAGATTACTATGTGATTCATGCGGGCATTACAACAAAATACATAGATCGTCACCCAACTGCATCTATGTCTAATAATACGCCCTTCGAATATCATCCGAACAAACATTGGGTATTAAGTTGCAAGCAACAGATAATCGCAGTAAGCAAAGTGTGTAATGTAAACAATCTAAACTAGGTAAAGACCATTGTTTTCTCCCTAATGGCAACAACACATCCTCCATCCGTCACGTTTCTGTCACTCGAGCACGGATGCAAAGGAGTCATGAACCCACTATCGAGCATAAATACTCCCTCTTGGAGTTACTAGCATCTATTTGGCCAGAGCATCTACTAATAACGGAGAGCATGCAAGATCATAAATAACATATGCATGAAGATAACATGATAGATTGATAATCAGAAGACATAGCTTTCAACATTCACCAGATCCCAGCAAACACAACATGCAACATTACATAAAGATGATCTTGATCATGATAGGTAGCTCACAAAATCTAAACATGAGGTACAAAGTGGAGAGAACAACCATCTAGCTACTGCTATGGACCCGTAGTCCAGGGATGAACTACTCACTCATCACTTCGGAGGAGGGCATGGTGGTGTAGACCCCTCCGGTGATTAATTCCCCTCCCGGAAGGGTGCCGGGGAGAGCTCCAGAACCCTCCCGATCTCGGGATGACGATGACGGTGGCCTCGGGTGTTTTTCGGGACGAAGTGGTATATATTTAGGGTTTACGTCTCAGGGGTTTAAATAGGCAAAAGGGCAAAGGCGGTGGGGGCCGGGGGGCCCACACCACCCCATGGCATGGCCAGGGGGCGCCGCCCTATGGTGTGGGCCCCCTGAGGCCGCCCTCCGGGTCTCTTCGGAACTCCGTGGAACCATCAAGAATTCTAAGACTTCCGGGCTTCGAATTTTCTAATTCCAAGAATATTTCTAGAACAACTTTTCTGAAACTAAAAATAGCAGAAAACAGGGAACTGGCTCTGTGGCATCTTGTCAATAGGTTAGTCCGGAAAATCGATAAAATTACATAAAGTGTATAGCAAACATGTGGGTAACAACAACAAAACAACACGGAACATGAGAAATTAAGGATACGTTTATGACGTATCACCACCCCCCCCCCCCCCGAACTTTGGGACTCCATGGAACCTTCCGAAATTCTAAGACTTCCGGGCTTCAAATTTTCCAATTCTGAGAATATTTCGAGAACAACTTTTCTGAAACTAAAAACAGCAGAAAACACGAACTGGCTCTGTGGCATCTTGTCAATTGGCTAGTCCCGGGAAATCGATAAAAATGACATAAAGTGTAAGGAAAACATGTAGCATATGTGATGACCCACAAGTATAGGGGATCGCAACAGTCTTCGAGGTAAGTAAAACCCAAATTTATTGATTCGACACAAGGGGAGCCAAAGAATATTTGTGAGCCTTAACAAGTGAGTTGTCAATTCACCTGCACCTGAAAGTACTTTTGTTCGAAGTAGTTTATCAGTAGTAATAGTTTTATAGTAGAAGCAGTAGTGAAATAATAGCAGCAGTGGAATGAAAACAGCAGCAGTGGTGTTTGAAGTAAACAACGAGATTAAATACTTTAGGCATAGAGATAGATGAACGGGCGTTGCATGGATAAGATAGTTCAGATATAATCAAGACATGGGAATTGCAGATAAATAAGATAAAGCATCCAAGCACTAAGTAACCATAGGCACGTGTTCCGTAAATAGTCGTACGTGCTCGCAATGAGAACTTGCACAACATCTTTTTTTCCTACCTGTCCGTTTTCATCGGGGCCTCAAGGGAACTACTGGTAATTAAGGTGTTCCTTTTAATAGAACACCGGAGCAAAGCCTTAATACTCCGTGAGCACATGTGATCCTCACATCACAGCCATCCCCTCTCGTTATCCCAATTTCTGTCACTTCAGGGCCTCGGGTTTCGGACAATGATATGTGTAAAGAACTTGCAGGTATGATCAAGAAAAAAAAATCATCGTGATTCAATAACATGTTCAGATCTGAGATCATGGCACTCACACCCAAAGTGGCAAGCATTAAGCATACCAAGTTGCAACAATGTCAATAGCAGTAATAGAAGATACTAGGCACTATGCCCTAACAATCACGACATTATTACATGAACGATCTCATCCAATCCCTACCATCCCCTTCAGCCTACAGCGGGGGAATTACTCACACATGGATGGGGGAAACATGGTTGGTTGATGGAGAGGCATTGGTGATGACGATGGCGATGATCTCCTCCAATTCCCCGTCCCGGCAGGGTGCCAGAACAGGAACTTCTGGTCCCCAAATCGAAGTTCAGGGTGGCGGCGGCGCTCTGTTGTGTTTCTATGGAATATGACGAACCCCCTCATGTTTTAGGGTTGAAGGCTATTTGTAGTCGAAAGGGGAGCCCGAGGGGGTGTCGGAGTGGCCCACACCACCTGGTGGCGCGGCCTAGGGGGGCGCCGAGGGGTGGTTTGGCCACCTCTTGGCCCCTCTCCGGGTCTCCTTCTGGCTCCCGGGGTCTTCTGGTGTTTTAGGGCCAATGGGGTCTTTTCTGGGCAATTTCCCGAAAGTTGATTTTTATGCACAAAAACGAGACACCAAAGTAATTCTGCTGAAAACAGCGTTAGTCTGTGTTAGTTTCATTCAAAACACACAAGTTTAGAGGAAAACAATAGGAAAAGTGTTCGGAAAAGGATATACATTTTCGACGTATCAACTCCCCCAAGCTTTGCTTATTGCTTGTTCTCAAGCAATTCAGTGACAACTGAGTGGGATAAAAGACTTTTACGAACACATTTGTTTCATATGATGTAAATATACTCACTATATGATCAAATACTTAATTATTCTCATGATAAGATAATGCAAGATACTGTCACTTAATAGCTATGCAAACCATGAAGAGATAACAACATATTAATAATAAACAACATGAAGCATAACTATTTGCAAGATTGTAATATTCATAATAGGATCTGATAAAGTGGTATCTCGCTTGCCCTTAAGTGTGGGGCAAAACATAAATGCCAGGACACCTCTGAAGTTCAAGGGAAGACTAGAAGTAAAGATATCAAAAGATACAAGTATCAAAGTTATACTACAATTAATCGTATTTTGGGACAAGCACATTACACTAAGAATAACAGCCATTGCTCTCAAGAAGGTGCATAAAGTGAGAATGTGAAGACTCAACATAAAAGTAGAAGAAAGGCCCTTCGCAGAGGGAAGCATGGATCACTCATGTGCTAGAGCTTTTATTTTATTAAACAGAGGTATTGAAAACATTTTTAAGAGAGGTTTATGCTTATGTCAACGAATGGTAAACAGAAAATACAGTACGTCACAAGCCAACTGGATTCACAAGAGCGGCTCCCATATGAAGGACACATCTGGGTAGAAGGTCATCGCTCTTTCTCTTTTGTTTACACAATTATGCTTTGACTGATAAATCAGGGGCAAAAATAGTGAAGAGATTTTGTGTGTATCAATTTGGGGCTGGGCACCCCGCTGCCAGCTCTTCTACCATTTGGATAAGCGGATGAAGCCACTAGTCCAGGGTGTGAAATCCAATCAACAAGTGAGATAAAGATTCTGTATTTACGTCCTCATGAGCTAAAACCGGGGCACAAAACAGGAATAATTTTAAGCAGGTTTTAAAGGTAGCACATGAGCAATTTACTTGGAGTGGCGGTTAAGTTCCACATATAGGTAGGTATGGTGGACACATTTGGCAAACTTTGGTTTTGGGGAGTTGGATGCAAGAGTAGAGCCCATACTCAGTACAGGTGAAGGCTAGCAATAGACAGGGAGCGACAATCAAGAGAGCAACAACTATCATAATCATGCTTGCGACAAAACAAAGTTAACCGAGGCATAAAATTGATACTAGAACTCTAAGGCAAAATAAATCATCGAGGCTTATTGACTTTTTGTTCTCATTCTTAGCATGCGTGAGCATGTGCCAAGTCGATTCAAATGAAATAGTCAGAGGAGGCTACCACAATGTCATACCCTTCTACGAATAGAACAATGCGAACAAATATTTATACGACATGTCATTTACTATTAATAAATAGGAACAAAACATGAGAGAGCAAGAACTATTAAGCAGCCATTAAATCACATATATCTTATATTAACAAACTAAGCATGCTCACATGGACGGATATATGTAAAAAATGAGAACAAATAGAGTTCATACCAGCCTCTCAACACAGCTTGAATTGCCATAGATCGTCATTATTGCTCTTCACTTGTGGCTCGAATAATATATAATGAAAACCAAGCTCTAATAGAGTCACATATGACTGTTAAACTCTGCAGC
The DNA here is from genome assembly GCA_028641055.1 of Alopecurus myosuroides. NCBI lineage: Eukaryota > Viridiplantae > Streptophyta > Magnoliopsida > Poales > Poaceae > Alopecurus > Alopecurus myosuroides. Next base: position 269,249,024 of record CM054057.1, on the reverse strand, counting down.
AAACTTTACAAAACCAAAGAAGAACAACAAATATTTTTGGGTTTTTCAATTAAAGCAAGAACAGAAAGAGAACAAGCAAACAAAGCAAAATATTTTTGATTTTTTAATACTAAACCGAAACGAGAAAAGAAAGCAAAGCAAATAAAGAAACTAGAGAAGAAAACAAAGAGAAACAACATAAATATTTTTTTGTTCTTTTGTGTTTTGGAGAACAAGAACAAAACAATAAAACAAAGAGAAACGAAAGAAACGAAAGAAAACAAAAACAAACGAGAGAAATGAAAAAAATGGATATACAAAGAACCGATCGAACATGATATATACATGAGTGTGATATCGGTATACCTCCCCCAAAGCTTAGAATTTTGGCCTAAGTGGAGACCAATCATGGCGCGGGAAATATCCCCACAGTGGTGGGTCGTCCCTCGTGTGGTCGTACTCGGGCGCCCAAGAGGAAGATGAAGCAGCGGGCGCATAGTCATAACCGGGGTGCTGGTATGGGATCCCCGTGGTATCATAGGGCTTTACGAAATAACCATCGTCCCCCTCGTCGGCATCCCCCTTGCTGGGGGTGATGCTCAAGGTATGTGCCCAGCTCACTCTCAGAAAGCTTCTATCTATGCCTGCTATTAAGATTAAACAGAAGAGGTGTAGGGAAAAGTATTTCCTAACATTTTTAATAACTCTCCACCCGGATCGTTTGGAGAAAGTTAATTCAAAACATAGATTATGTAAGTAAGCATGGGTAGAAAGAAACTTATGTTAAACCATGGAAACAAGATCAAGCCTCCCTATAGGAAACTGTAGGTCTAGAGGGTGCGGCTCCAAACCATGCAAAGCTAGCAAGCGTGAGGCAATAATACCTGCACAAACTACGCCCTTCTCACGGTTATGTGAGAGACGGTAAGCAATAAAAGTGCCAAAGTTATAATAGCTATCACATCTTAAGGCAGCTGCAATAAACGCCAAATCATAGACAGATAGCTTGTTGGCAGTTTTTCTAGCTAACACACATTAAGAAATAAAATAGACAAAGTATCGAATGCTAGGGAGTGGAATTTCTCGAATTTTACCACTCTCCCCTATGAAGCTTCTTCCTTGGCAAACCTCCTCATATAATTCCAGCAGTGGTTTAGGTTTCCCTTTTATCTTCTCACAAGAACCCCACTCTGTTACCTTGATAGCCGCACAAAAATCACTTAAAGGCAAGTTTACCGCTTTATTGTAAATTTTATATTGGACCATTCGGTTAGTTGAGGACCATTTAAAACAAAAATCCTGCACCACATACATAGTTAGTTTCACATGTTGGATAGGCTCATCCTCAATGAAACGGTCCAAGCCTGCATTATGCACAAGAGTGTTGAAATCCTGCGAAATTTCCGTAATTCTCATGAATTCCTGACACAGATAAATTGATGGGAAAACTCTCTCTTCACGATGCACGAGCATGACCTCATGCACCTCCAACTCATGCTGGTTTAGTTGATGAACATTGTCCTCCATCTCTGATATTTTTCAACAATCATCACAAAAATTAATTTCAAACAACTACAAGGTGGAAACTACCATAAGGACTTATATGAGAGCTAAACATACATCAAAACTACATTATTCCTACTCAAATCAAGCATGCAAACTCACATAAGTGTCACCTACAGTACCAAAATACTCAAGAAATACTTCAATAAACAAAATTTTACTTGGATCACCGGAGGAGTCACATACCGGAGACCAAATGCACAAAATTTCAGCACAAATGATGGGCTGAAGAAGGAGATCGAAAATCCAGAGGAAGAATAACAAGAACACGGGCTCCAGGAAATGTTTTCAGTTTGGGAGGTGAGAGAGAAGACTTTGGCAGTGGAGAGAGTAAGTGGAAGTCAGGGGGGCCCACACCATGTCCTGGCGCCACCAGGGGCTGGCCGTGCCACCCCATGGTGTGCCTGAGTGGTGGGTCCCCAGGTGGCTCTCTGCCTCATTTTTGACGTAAAAATTTATTATAATTTTTCTGGAACTTTTCGAGAAACTTTATTTTTGAGGTATTTCCAGAATTTTAATAATTAATAAAAACCAGGAAAACGAAAGTGAAAAGGTGGAAAAAAACCAAAACCAACACTACAGATGTTCTATGACACTCTAATGGAAGAATATCCAAAGAAAACAAAGGTGGTAGTGGTGAAAACAAAAGTATGGGTGGTGAAAACATGCATAACCTTAGTAATCAGGGTGAAAACATCAGGAAAACATGCATACGGATGGTGGAAAACATGATTGTACTCAAGTAGAAATGTGATAACAGAAGTAAACATGGTGAAAACATAATGGGGAAGGTGAAAACATTGCCCACTTCATTTAAAATCATTTTCTTAACAAGGGTGATCAAGTCTTGTTACCAGAACAATTTTCATATGAAGCAAAACTTTGCTAATCACTAAATAATTATGTTACCTCAACCTTGATAGACATAGTCCCAATCATAATGGTTTCATATTTTTAAGATGGCTTTGGAATAGGACAATAAAATTCTCCAATCTTGATGGTCTCAATATTTTCAATGGAATTTAGACCATATTTTCTATCAATCTTCTTGGGAAAATAAACAGTGTGCTCTTTATCATTAACATTAAAAGTAACTTTTCCTTGATTGCAATTAATAACATCCCCTGCAGTATTAAGAAAAGGTCTTCCAAGAATAATAGACATATTATCATCTTCAGGCATTTCCAACACAACAAAGTCAGTTAATATCAGACAATTATTAGCAACTTGAACAGGAACATCCTCACATATGCCCACAGGAATAGCAGTGGATTTATCAGCCATTTGCAAAGATATATCAGTTGATATAAATTTTTCTAAGAGGAGTCTTTTATAGAGAGTAAAAGGCATGACACTAACTTTAGCTCCCAAATCACACAAAGCAGTTCTAACATAATTATTTTTAATAGAACAAGGAATAGTTGGTATACCAGGATCTCCAAGCTTCTCAGGAACCTTGCCATTAAAAGAGTAATTAGCAAGCATAGTGGAGATTTCCTCATTAGGAATCTTCTTTTTGTTAGAGACAATATCTTTCATATATTTTGCATAAGGAGGCAATTTAATAACATCAGTTAAAGGAATTTGCAAGAACAAAGGTTTCATCCATTCACAAAACTTGTTATAATGTTCTTCTTCCTTAGATTTGTGTTTCTTATTAGGAAAAGGCATTGGTTTTTGTACCCAAGGTTCTCTTTCATTGCCATGTTTATTAGCAATGAAATCCTTAGTATACTTTGCAGATTTAGTTTGCTTTTCAGGTTCAGCTACAGGCTCTTCTTTATCAGAAGCTTCACTTTTATCATTACCACTTTCAGTTTGAGCATCAGATATATATATATATATATATATATATATATATATATATATATATACACACACACACACTATTAGGATCTTTAGCAAGTTCGGAGGATTCTACCGCAGTTTTATGTTTCTTCTTCTTTTTCTTCTTAGTATGAATAACATTATTATTAGTTTGCTCAAAATCTTGTTCAATTCCTTTAGGATGTCTCTCGGGATATAAAGGATCTTGTGTAGCAATACCACTTCTAGTTCTTATTTCATAAGCATGTTTTTCTTTAGAAGCATTAACTAGCAAATTTTTTTTCACTTTAGCAAGTTGATCAATTTGAGTTTGAACCATTGAAAATGTTCAACAAGAATTTTAACATCATTAGAGGTTCTTTCTATAATACCATGCAAATTATCAATAGCTATAGAGTTTTCCATTAGGTGATTTTGCACTCTCATATTAAAATTATCTTGCTTAATAACATAATTATCAAATTCATCTAAACATTGATCAGGAGGTTTATTATAGGGAATATCTTTACTATAAAAATATTGGAGAGAGTGTACCGCAATGGTGGATGAGTGAGGGATTGGCTTACATAATTCTTCTATAGGTGGAAGATTCTTCACATCTTCAGATTTAATACCCCTCTTTTTAAGAGATTTCTTGGCTTCTCTCATCACTTCATCATTTAATTCAATCATTCCCCTCTTCTTGGGTGTTGGTGTTGATACTGGAGTAGGGGTCGGCTCAGGCTCAACCATAGTCCAATCATCATGATTTTGGCTTATTTTAGCCATTAAATCCTCAGTTTCATCTAGAGTTCTTTGCCTGAAAACACAACCAACACAACTATCCAGGTATGTCCTAGATTCAACAGTTATCCATTATAGAATATATCAAGAAGTTCATTATTTTCTAGATTATGCCCAGGTGTAGCCCTAACTAAAGAACAGAACCTTGCCCAAGATACAAGCAATTTCTCTCCTTCCAATTGCTTGAAATTAAATATATTTTGTAAAGCAGCATGTTGAGCACTAGGAGGAAAATATTTTTGAAAGAAAACATTAACCAAACCAATAGGACTATCAATATATCCCGGAGACAAATTATTACACCAAGTTTTAGCTTCATCTTTTAATGAGAAAGGGAATATTTTAGCAACAAAGTAGCTACATTTCTTAAGATCATCAGAGAATAAACTAATCAAAGAGGAGAGTTCATTCATATGTTTCATATCACTTTTATTTTCAGTACCACAAAAAGGTGCTTTCTCAACAATGGATATATAAGATAAATCAAGAGAGAAATCATAATCCTTATCCCTAATATTAATGGGAGAAGTGACAAACTTAGCATCAGGAGATAATTTATATTTAACATCACGACTTTCGATAAGACTTATAGCAGCATCTTTATCCTTCATAGCATGTATTTCATCAATAAGATCATCATTAACTTCAATATAGGAATCATCAAAATCATCACTAGGATTCTCTCTAAACTCAGGTGAAATAGCAGTAGTAACATGATTTTTATCAGGAGTTTCAGTGTTTGCAATATTTTTAGCTTTAGCAATAGTAGCATCTAAGAAAGGACCGATAGAACCACTCTCATCAAGCATAGTAGAAGCATAATCAAAAGTATCAGAAGTATTTTCAGATTCAGCAGAAGTAGCATGTGGTGGTGTAAGCAGCTTACTCATAACAAACAGTGAATAAAGAGCAACAAAGGTTTTTAGAGTTGTACCTCTTCTTGTAGTGGATGGTAATATAGGAAACTTTACATCATGAGTCTTACCCATGACGAATGATTGGCAGTAAATAATAATACTCTCCGGTGAGCTCGTAAATAAAGCTATGTTCCCCGGAAACGGAGCGAGAAAATAGTCTTGATGACCCACAAGTATAGGGGATCGCAACAACCTTCGAGGGAAGTAAAACCCAAATTTATTGATTCGACACTAGGGGAGCCAAAGAATATTTGTGAGCCTTAACAAGTGAGTTGTCAATTCACCTGCACCTGAAAGTACTTTTGTTCGCAGTAGTTTATCAGTAGTACCGGTTTTATAGTAGCAGCAGTATTGAAATAATAGCAGAAGTGGAATGCAAAAAGCAGCAGTGGTGTTTGAAGTAAACAACGGGATTAAATACTGTAGGCATAGGGATAGATGAACGGGCGTTGCATGGATAAGATAGTTCATATAATAATCAAGACATGGGCATTGCAGATAAATAAGATAAAGCACCCAAGCACTAAGTAACCACAGTTATGTGTTCCCTAAATAGTCGTACGTGCTCGCAATGATAACTTGCACAACATCTTTTGTCCTACCAGCCCGTTTTCAGCGGGACCTCAAGGGAAGTACTGGTAATTAAGTTGTTCCTTTTAATAGAACACCGGAGCAAAGCATTAACACTCCGTGAAAACATGTGATCCTCACATCACAGCCATCCCCTCCGGTTGTCCCAATTTCTGTCACTTTGGGGCCTCGGGTTCCGGACAACGATATGTGTAAACAAATGGCAGGTATGATCAAGAAACAATAATTATCATCGTGATTCAATAACATGTTCATATCTGAGATCATGGCACTCGGGCTCAAAGTGGCAAGCATTAAGCATAACAACTTGCAACAATGTCGATAGCACTAATAGAAGATACTAGGCACTATGCCCTAACAAACACGACATTATTACATGAACGATCTCATCCAATCCCTACCATCCCCTTCAGCCTACAGCGGGGGAATTACTCACACATGGATGGGGAAACATGGATGGTTGATGGAGAGGTGTTGGTGATGACGATGGCAATGATCTCCTCCAATTCCCCGTCCCGGCAGGGTGCCAGAACAGGAACTTCTGATCCCCGAATTGAAGTTTGGGGTGGCGGCGGCGCTCTATTGTGTTTCTGTGGAATATGACGAACGCCCTCGTGTTTTCGGGTCGAAGGCTATTTGTAGTCAAAAGGGGAGCCCGAGGGGGTGTGGGAGTGTCCCACACCACCTGGTGGCGCGGCCTAGGAGGGAGCACGCCGGGGGGGGGTGGTTTGGCCACCTCCTGGCCCCTCTCCAGGTCTCTTTCTGGCTCCCGGGGTCTTCTGGTGTTTTAGGGCCAATGGGGTCTTTTCTGGGCAATTTCCCGAAAGTTGATTTTTCTGCACAAAAATGAGACACCAAAGTTATTCTGCTAAAAATAGCGTTAGTCCGTGTTGGTTGCATTCAAAACACACAAGTTTAGAGGAAAACAATAGGAAAAGCGTTCAGAAAAGGAGATACGTTTTCGACGTATCAATATGTCACGAAAACACCATGGAACATCATCAATTAAGGATACATTTATGACGTATCAACATCCCCAAGCTTAGTTCCTACTCGTCCTCGAGTAGGTAAACGATAAAAACACATAATTTCTGAGGTGACATGCTACCAACATAAACTTGATCATGTAAATTGTAAAAGCATAAGAATAGCTGAGATCATAGAACTTTAAACACAAACAAGATAGATATAATTTTAACAATGAAACATAGCAATCACTTTGCATCATGAAAAGTAACACAAATAAAAGATCATGAATAATAATACACCTGAAAGTTATACGTTTGTTTCAAGCATAGAGAAAACATAGCAAAGTGATATTTCACTTGTCCTTAAGAGTGGGGCAAAGCATAAATTCCAGGACACCTTCAAAGTTTAAGAGGAAGACTAGAACAAATAATTTGAGAGCAAATAATAACACATCATGAATCAATTAATAATGTTTCTGGGACAAATGCATATTAAACTTAGAATGGCAACTATACTATCTCAATTGTGCATAAAGTTAGAAGATGCAGAATTAGCATAAAAGTAAAAGAAAGACCCTTCACCGAGGGAAGCAGGGATCACTCATGTGCTAGAGTTTTTATTTTATTTTAGTAAACAGAGGTATTGAAAACATTTTTTTAGAGAGGTGTGTATGCTTATGTCAACGAATGGTAAACATAAAATACAGTATGCCACAAGACAACTAGACTTCACAAGAGCGGCTCCCATAGAAGGACGCATCTGGGTAGAAGGTAGTACCTCTTTCTCTTTTGTTTACACAATTATGCTTTGACTAATAAATCAGGGGCAAAAATAACAAGAGAATTTGTTGTATTAAGTTTGGGGCTAGGCACCCTGCTGCCAGCTCTTCTATCAATTGTATAAGCGGATGAAACCACTAGTCCAGGGTGTGAAATCCCAATCAACAAGTGAGATAAAGATTCTCTATTTACGTCCTCATGAGCTAAAACATGAGTAATTTTGAATGTTTTAAAGGTAACACATGAGCAATTTACTTTCGAGTGGCGGTTAAATACCACATGTAGGTAGGTACGGTGGACACATTTTGTAAACTTTGGTTTTTGCAAGTTTGATGCACGAGTAGAGCTCATACTCAGTACAGGTGGAGGCTAGCAAAAGACCGGGAGCGACAAATCAAGAGAGCAATAATGGCCATAATCATGCATAGCAAAAAAACATCATTAATCAAAGCATAAGTGGTACTAAAAGTTAAAAAACTAAATGATCACAGAGGCTATAAGTGACTGGTTTGTAGTCATAAACATGGTGTGAGCATGCGCTAAGTCAACCAAATAAAACATTCAAAGGAGAACACCACAAATTTATGCTTCAATATGACACGAACAACTCATGATTCTTTCAATGGCACATTAAACACTCTCAGCTATTTGAGACAAATCATGCTACAAAATAACCACTAGGCTTAAGAATTAAAATAACATCTAGCATGACATGAAAAAGTCTAGCCACAGTCTATACAAGCTTCTATCACACCGTTATAAGCACGAAAATTGTACTACTGCTTTCCAACACCAAGCATTTTATACTAAACAAAAACTCTCCAAGAGATACAACAATGAAACAAGAGAGTACTAACACAACTCTACTAAAACTAACAACTCTGAATAAGAGATGCAAGAAAAGCAGGAGCTAAAAAGGAATTTTGCAGCAACTAGAAGAAAAACTAAGAATACGAGCATAACGAGTATTCATATGAAAAAGCGGAGCGCGTCTCTCTCCCACACAAAGAATGCTAGGTTCCAAAAACATTATTGCAGCAAGGAAAACAAAAAAAAGAAAATAAAAACAAACAAACGCTGCAAGTAAATTTCATATGATGTGACCGAATAAAAATATAGTTCACTAGAAGTGACTGTGGTGACCCAACACACCATTGCATGTGTAGTGCGCAAGTCGATGACATAATACTCACAGAAGGACTTATCCGTGAATATTACATCCCTCAGAGTAGTACAACAGAAACATAGCAGGTCCAGGCAAAGCTATAGAATACAAACTTCATTACAAAATCTTGAGAATCTCATTGATGAATCAAAGAAGATCTCATACAAATGAAACATCAGAAGAAGAAATTCGAAGATCCAAGCTGGAGAATTACTCTAGCTCAGAATAAATCTACTACGGCTGAGGTCAGCCCTAATCTATGGCTTGAAACAGCTAAGTACATGAATGGTCTTCACCTACACCTTGATAGCTTCTCCTCCACCAGCGTTACTGATGACGATGCTTTACTGGCTAAGTAGTATAAGACTCCACCTAGCTTCATGAGGTAATGATGGCTTCACGATGACGTTTTCCATAGGGCTTCAACTCTAAGCAGGGGGTCAAACGGGAACGAATGACTAACGAGTGTTACTCAGCAAGTTCATGATATATAGAGAGTAGCTCGATGCACTAACTACAGATTAAGACTCGAAAGAGTCATAAGCTAATGCAAGGTTTTGTAAAACTTTCTCCAAGAGGTTGCTTTTAATTCTGAAAACTATACCCGCCAGACCATCACAGGAGCTAGAACTTCATGGAGTTGCCTTTCCTGTAGCCTTCGCAGTTCCTTCCGGAACAGGGGGTAACATGCCACATCCTTTTACACTCTGCAGAGGTGCGTTACTTTACCCATGGACGACCAAGACCATGTTACACAACCAGCCTCGAGATCATGTCCACTCCCACTCAGGTGTGGGGCCCGGTTGTTGGTCCAAGCCAAACCGTGCTTCTCCGCACAACGCATGCCCATCCATTTCTGCCAGCAGGTTGAACACCTGATTCCACTCCTCACGATGGATATCTACGCGCCCCTGGCAGACCATCATAGACCCGCAGAGTCCGTGGGAATCAAGGGATCCCACCCATTTGCATTTAGTCTCGCAAGACCTACAGCGTACGTCTCTGGCAGCCCGTTGACATGCGAACGAGAAAAGATCACAGCTGAATTACTCCCCCCATAGAAGACCCATGGTTAATGCGGTATTTATGGCGCACCGAGTTCTGACGGAATTTGTGATTAATTCCTAGGTAATATGTTCCCGTGCAGATGGAACCTTCCTTTGACCTATTCATCTTACCATGGTTCCATCCGCCCACCAAACAGAACACTACCACTCGGGTAGTCATTCAATTAGTCATATTATTATAAAAATCGGATCATGCATTCTTTTGATACTAGATGGTAATACGATAGAGTTTTTGAAATTAGATTGTTATGAAGTACTGCAAAGGATATGAGCAAGTGATGAACTTGCATGAGATTGAAATAACCATAATAATCATTGTCTTCGGGGTTCGAGGGTCTCGTAGAAAATCCCGGTATCTGAAAGATAGCAAAGTAGTCCCGGTAAGGACTACAGAAATTTTTTGCAATATGATACATGCATAGTAATGAGATGCATCGTGAATTACCCTAAAAAACACCCCAGCTTACAAGTGTAATCTATGATCGATACGATAACTTAATCACATAGGTTTTAGGTGAATGGTTTCATTACTTGTGGTGATGTGGTTATTACTTCTTTTAGACTTACATGTGTTTCACTTTTACTTAGCAAACAATTATTATCATGTTTAGTTAGAAGTGGTTATTACTTGGTTAGGCAATAAGACAATGACACATGGAAACCAATTTTTGAAAATATAAAAGTCACATTTTATTTTATATTGAAAAAAGATAGAGCTTATGACAAAGAGTTTAATTGAAAAATGATTATTAATACTACTAACTCTATCATCACATAACTTGCTATTGATTTGTGATGATAGGTTTATTAGGTGTGAAAACATGAGAGTTTTATTAATATAGAAAATAGTATTGTGGCATTTATTTCTTGTCATAAGGTAACATCATAGAATTTCTAGTATATGTTTAGAAACAAGTTATAAGTTGAACAAAATGCTTTTTGTTTGACATATTAGAGTTGACAATGTTTTTCTCTTTAATCTGGTATAACATTTGAAGATTTCTGAAAATACTTCAATAAGTTATTAATTTTTAATGAATTAAATGACCAGGCAAAATATTGCACACATGAAAACTTGGTCAAATGAACTTACAAACATCATAGAAGATTTGCATTTGTCATTTGGAGCATTTTGGTATATAACTTGTATTTTTCCGAATTTATGAATTACTTATTATTTTTCTCAATTTTAAATGATTTAATTTAATTAAGAAAATGTTTAATTTTAAACTTTATCAAATATTTTTGAAAAGTTGATAAACATTTAGATTTTATTTTTCTAAACACTTCCATATTTTTTTTCATATTTTTCTGATTAGTATTTTAATAGTTATTGAATTAATAAGGTTTAATTAATTTCCTTTTTTTTAAATTGACGGGTGGGTCCCACCTGTCATCTATGATTTCTAAATCAAAACTAAAAGAAAAAGAAAATAATTTCTCCCATGACGTCATGATGACGTCATGACTACCTCAACAGAGCAGGAAATCACCTCTGCTCGATCGCAATCGATCGAACCAGTGCGAATTGGCGATTGCCGTTTGTTCCAATCGCTAGAGGTGATCATAGTGAGTCTGTGGGTGGCTTCGGTCTGACCAAATGGTCACCGGAACGGTGCCGGCGAGCACGAACACGGCGGCGACCGGCGGTGCTCGGCGATTGACCGATTCCATGCATGAATCTCGAAAGCGAATGCACCCACAGGTGTAGCAGCTCACCAGGAGTGTGCTGGTGTAGACGATTGCGCACGAGGAGCTCCACAGCAACGGTGTGCTTCCGCGGCGACCGGCGGCAGAGAAGAAAGGAACGACGAAATTCGCGGGCGTCCGGCCATCCCAGCAAACGGGTCTTCCGGAAGAGGAAGAGGAGGTCCAGGCGCATCCAATGGTGGTCTCGGGGAGGCTTGCCGTGGACGGAGTAGACGACGACGAGCGGAGGCCATACGGACTAGGGTTAGGGTTTTCTTCGGGTTCAGAGGGAGAGGAAGGTAGCGAGTGCGAGGGTGAGGGAGTGATCACGATGCAGACGTCTCCCTGGCCTATATACCCACGGAACGGCGGCGAGGAGGAGGTGGCAGCGACGTCGGAGACGGTCGCACGCCTCTGGCCTTCTGGCCAGAGGTTGAAGAAAGAATGTTTTTAAAAATTTCCAAGAAAACCCCCTAGAAGTTTCTATTATTTACCACTAGGTCCTTCTGTCTTATAAACTAAACAAAAACACTTGTTTTCATGGCCAATTTATAAGCAAAAAAATTAATAAAAAATATATTTGAATTCCTCATCAAATTGTACATCTCACCATGTGTTGTTTTGGTGAATTTGAATAATATTTGTATTTTTTATTTAGGGTGCTAGATTAAGTGATTTTGTTGTTTTCTCCTCTTTTAATTTATTTAATAGCTTTAAAATTAGGCTAAAGCATGTTTAATAAAAGCACACACTCCAAGCTTGTGGATACCAAGGTGGTGTATCATAATTGGACAATTTTAGGTATAATCCCTTATAGAAAATAGTTTGGTACCACTAGTGAGCAGTGTTTTTATTTATTATGGAAAATTCACCAATTATTAAATGTCACTCCAAGTCATACCAGATGATTATTAATTGGTGAAGGGACTTTTTTTCTTTTAGGTGGCTTTGTTATTTTCATAACTAAGGTTCTTATCAAATCTTGTGGCATTTCTTTATATTGGGTTGCAAGCCATATTTGTTATTTTACGCACTTAATCATGTGGAAAACAAGAGTGGCTTTGGAATCTTATTTTCTTGTTTTCCACACAAGTTCCAATATGGATGTTATCCCATGTTGGTTTAAGAACATGTAATCATTTACATGGTTATCTACAGATGAATCTTTGTTGTTATGTATTAGTCTTGTGTATGAAAAGGATTTGGAAAACAAGGTATTAAGCTTGTTTTCATCTACCTCCACATATCAACACATGTGGATGCAATTGCTTGTTATTAATTCATTCTTGATAATTATTTCCATTTAAGATATTGCTATGAGTTCCTTATTTCTGATGGGCTTGACAAGGCATAGAAGTTAAAGATCTTCTAATATTACCTAATGCTTCACTGAATAATTTCTTATATTCCCTTATTGAGGCAGTGTTACTTCTTGTGGTCTTATGTTGCTTGAGGTCCTTCTCTCTAGTTTCCACTAGTCTTCTCTTATCACCTTCGTCATTTGCAAGGAAGATCCACTCATGGATTCCATCTTCAACTATCTCACCGCTGTGGTGAAAACAACCAGTGTTTCCAAGCAAAGATTTTATTTAGATGATTATAAAGGAATATAAGTTGGTTTTTGTGACATCAAGTTTCACTTATGCATATAAGAAGAATTTGTAAACAAGGTAGCTAATCTTGCCTCCAAATTACTACTCATATACAATAGGCTGAGATGTACCAGGTTATTCAATCTTCTGTTGTTTGTGTATGACACTCAATTGTTTGAGTATACAAAAGTGATCTGTTGACAAGGTAGCTAGCCTTGTTATCAAACTACTTCCATATATCACTAACATTGGAGTATCACACTATTTAAAGAGTGTTAATAAGATCATATTAAGATATAAGAGTTTCCAAGTACTCTTATAGAAGATTAGAGTAGCACTTCAAGCACACTCTAAATAATATTCTTGGAGATCTTCATGTGGTAGTTCTTCCTGTCTTGTGGTTTCTTCTCTTGCAGAATATCTTGGAGGAGATTGAGGAAACAAGATACGTTGGTCTAGCCAAACTAACAAGATCTAGATTAAGATTTAATTCATGCTTTTATTATCCTTCCATACATTTCTTGTTTTGCTTCCCATAAGATAGATACTTATCTCATACATGATTGGTTTTATTTAGCTTTCAATCCAATTCCTCTAATAGAGGTTATATCTTGTTGTTATTCATTACTTGTATCCAGGGATACTTGATTTGTTGATTATTGATGTGGGTGGAAATATAGAGTGTTTGTGGGATGATATCTTAATACTAAGTTGATCAAAGGGTTCATTGATGTGTTGAGATTTCAGATACTCACTTGTTTGAGATGATATAACAATGAGCATGTGAAAGTTATTGGGTTAATTGACTTATGTCATAGTTGTTATTTGGTTTCTATGGTGTCATGATTTTACTTTATATTCTTCTCTTTATTAACTTTGACATTCATAATGCAGATATAGAGATTTGGGAATATCATATGTAATGATCAAGGTTTATCAATAGTTGAAGAAGATTTATTTCTTCTTGTAGATACTTCTTTTATGATAGATGAGATATGTACATATTCGATAAATATGTTAATACAATTATTATATCATTTTCCACTTGTGGTTTTTGAGTTAACACTTGTCTGTATGAGATGTGTTGTATTAAACTTTAATTATTTACTTGTGAAGATCCACTTAGTAGGTACTGAATAATTTGGAAAGATATGATGTGGATGGTTGATAACTTAAAGAGTTATTGTTTGAGGTCCTTCTCTCTAGTTTGCACTAGTCTTCTCTTATCACCTTTGTCATTTGCAAGGAAGATCCACTCATGGATTCCATCTTCAACTATCTCACCGTTGTGGTGAAAACAGCCAGTGTTTCCAAGCAAAGATTTTATTTAGATGATTATAAAGGAATATAAGTTGGTTTTTGTGACATGTTCACTTATGCATATAATAAGAATTTGTAAACAAGGTAGCTAATCTTGCCTCCAAATTACTACTCATATACAATAGGCTGAGATGTACCAGGTTATTCAATCTTCTGTTGTTTGTGTATGACACTCAATTGTTTGAGTATACAAAAGTGATCTGTTGACAAGGTAGCTAGCCTTGTTATCAAACTACTTCCATATATCACTAACATTGGAGTATCACACTATTTAAAGAGTGTTAATAAGATCATATTAAGATATAAGAGTTTCCAAGTACTCTTATAGAAGATTAGAGTAGCACTTCAAGCACACTCTAAATAATATTCTTGGAGATCTTCATGTGGTAGTTCTTACTGTCTTGTGGTTTCTTCTCTTGCAGAATATCTTGGAGGAGATTGAGGAAACAAGATACATTGGTCTAGCCAAACTAACAAGATCTAGATTAAGATTTAATTCATGCTTTTATTATCCTTCCATACATTTCTTGTTTTGCTTCCCATAAGATAGATACTTATCTCATACATGATTGGTTTTATTTAGCTTTCAATCCAATTCCTCTAATAGAGGTTATATCTTGTTGTTATTCATTACTTGTATCCAGGGATACTTGATTTGTTGATTATTGATGTGGGTGGAAATATAGAGTGTTTGTGGGATGATATCTTAATAGTAAGTTGATCAAAGGGTTCATTGATGTGTTGAGATTTCAGATACTCACTTGTTTGAGATGATATAACAATGAGCATGTGAAAGTTATTGGGTTAATTGACTTATGTCATAGTTGTTATTTAGTTTCTATGGTGTCATGATTTTACTTTATATTCTTCTCTTTATTAACTTTGACATTCATAATGCAGATATAGAGATTTGGGAATATCATATGTGATGATCAAGGTTTATCAATAGTTGAAGAAGATTGATTTCTTCTTGTAGATACTTCTTTTATGATAGATGAGATATGTACATATTCGATAAATATGTTAATACAATTATTATATCATTTTCCACTTGTGGTTTTTGAGTTAACACTTGTCTGTATGAGATGTGTTGTATTAAACTTTAGTTATTTACTTGTGAAGATCCACTTAGTAGGTACTGAATAATTTGGAAAGATATGATGTGGATGGTTGATAACTTAAAGAGTTATTGTTTGAGAGGACATAACACCTCTGTTGATGAGATGGTTCAATTGTGTATTACTCATTGGTGGAAGTATGATTATCAGTTGTGTGATTTGGATACTCACCACTCTTTGAGTTCTAGAGATCTAATGAATTATATTAAATCACTTATAGACTGGTGGTTAAGGTTGTTGAGAGTTTGTGTTGGTCACAACCAAATATGATTTGTGTAACCAGATGATTTGGTTTCTTAAGATACATGTTATAAAGATCATTCCATATGTACTCTTGACTAGATGAACTAGACCTATTTCATCATGTCAAGTGAAACTTTGGTCACTTTGATTCGTTTAAACTTTCACGCCAAAATTTCCCATACTTTTAGATGCATGCTTTGCAAATGCGCATATTAAATTTAGATCCTTATAACTTCCCAAACACTGGGATGTTACAGTATCTACCCCTTAACAAGAACTTCGTCCCGAAGTTCAATCTCTCTCACGTAAAGATATGTAGAGAGAACTTCTGTAGACCGTTGAATCTTCACAGCTGTTTTCCTTGTGTTGACCTTGGCATGTGTAACCTCTTGTCTGGATTGTTCACCTTCCATGGTCTTTCGTAATGATCTAATACTTAGCCTATTGCTATGACAACTTTGTTTTGTTACTAGGCCTTCCTATTGGTCTTACGAAAAACACGTGGTATTTTCACCATATAGTGGATACCAAGTTCATTCTCCGATGAATAGGTATGGTTTCCTACCTCTCACAACTCTCCAAAGAACATTTGGTATATCCACCAAATGATGAATAACTAATAAGATTCTTGGAGTACACTGGATATCGTCTATGTTTAGGACTCCATTTGGTTCAAGCTAATGGTCTCAAGAGGAATACCGCGCAAATAAACTTGTACAACATAGTGTACATTGATTTAGACTTACTTATTAGTGAAAATATATTCGAGTTTCCTCGAGTTTTAACTCTTTCCTATAGGTTACTATAACCTATTCCACTGGTTACTTCCTACGGTTCTTCAATATCTTTAGGTTTCAACTTCTACAGGGTGACTCTATGTTCAGATTTCTCAACTTCTACCTATTTCCTTCTCGAATATAGCTACTTATGTGATTTTTATAGCATCACTTGTGGTAGATCTCCATGTGTTGATGAAGTATATCACCAACTCCAAACAAGATGTGAATGTGGTCCATTCCCATCAGTGGCTTCATTGATTTCTGCCTTCTTGACTTCCTGATCTTCTAGAACTTTTGTGATGGCTTCAAACTGCTGATATTTCAGACCACTCTCGTACTAATCCTATACCCTCTAGATCAGTAACATCAAGATAGAACTTAGACTTTGCACATGCATTTGCACATCAAGTTCCAACTTCATGTACAGATCTAGTCAATCAAAGATCCAAATAAGATGCAATAAATCCCAAATGCATTTATCACTCATGCATCAAAAGCCTGTGAAATAAAAGTACTTAGAGTAAAAAATCTCAAGTACCAAGGCTCTTAAATCCCATACACTACAAGTAGATACATCGTACCTTGTAATCCTATTCTACACAACCACTCTTTGACTTGATAATTACTCCAATTACATGCCTTGTTGCAATGGAGTAAACCAAGACAAAATGATCATATAGTAGCTGTTGTCTAACTTGGTTCCATATAGGACTAAGTATCATGTCAACTAAAGTCCTTCATCTTGATTAAGATAAAATTCTCATGACATCTGTTGATCCTTCATGTTGTTGATCACATCGTAGGAGTAGTAATGTGGCTTCCATCAATGCTTATGCCTTCTCCTAATTCTAGACTATACTATAATAATTCACCTCTGGACTTGATAACTAAGGATATGGTATATACCCCGTTGTTACCATGGTCTAATGTCCCTTCCTGATTCCCAAACATCCCTAATTGTTGACTCCTATACTTACTCTATATCATGTTCTACTCCATCCTATACATTCATAGAATGGGGGAATCATCACGATGACTTGATCATCTCTGACCATGTCAGAACCCCTTTTCTCATTGAAACTGGTACATGCTAGACTTCTAACTATTCATACCTAGGTATTAAGAAAATAGATCAGTATCTTTCCTCAAGTTGAGTAAGAAGATTCTATACAAGTATGATTATATCATTCTCAAGTGGATGATCATCATGGTTGTAGGAAATGTGGTTTAGATAAGATGGCTTCCTATAATCTTTACCAAACTACAGATCTCCTAAAAGGTTTTAGACCTAAGGTTGCTTCGCTTTGATACCATCTGTGGTGACCCAACACACCGCTGCATGTGTAGTGCGCAAGTCGATGACATAATACTCACAGAAGGACTTATCTGTAAATATTATATCCCTCAGAGTAGTACAACAGAAACATAGCAGGTCCAGGAAAAGCTATAGAATACAAACTTTATTACAAAATCTTGAGAATCTCTTTGATGAATCAAAGAAGATCTCATACAAATGAAACATCAGAAGAAGCATTTCGAAGATCCAAGCTTGAGAATTACTCTAGCTCAGAATAAATCTACTACGGCTGAGGTTAGCCCTAATCTATGGCTTGAAACAGCTAATTACATGAATGGTCTTCACCTACACCTTGATAGCTTCTCCTCCACCAGCGTTGCTGATGACGATGCTTTACTAGCTAAGTAGTATAAGACTCCACCTAGCTTCATGAGGTAATGATGGCTTCACGATGACGTTTTCCATAAGGCTTCAACTCTAAGCAGGGGGTCAAACGGGAACGAATGAGTAACGAGCGTTACTCAGCAAGTTCATGACATATAGAGAGTAGCTCGATGCACACTAACTACAGCTTAAGACTCGAAAGAGTCATAAGCTAATGCAAGGTTTTGTAAAACTTTCTCCAAGAGGTTGATTTTAATTCTGAAAACTATGCCCGCGAGACCATCACAGGAGCTAGAACTTCATGGAGTTGCCTTTCCTGTAGCGTTCGCAGTTCCTTCCCGGAACAGGGGGTAACATGCCACATACTTTTACACTCTGCAGAGGTGCGTTACTTTACCCATGGACGACCAAGACCATGTTGCACAACCAGGCTCGAGATCCTGTCCCCTCCCACTCAGGTGTGGGGCCCGGTTGTTGGTCCAAGCCAAACTGTGCTTCTCCGCACAACACATGCCCACCCATTTCTGCCAGCAGGTTGAACGCCTGATTCCACCCCTCACGATGGATATCTACGCGCCCCTGGCAGATCATCATAGACCCCTAGAGTCCATGGGAATTAAGAGATCCCACCCATGTGTATGTAGTCTCGCAAGACCTACAGCGTACGTCTCTGGCAGCCCGTTGACATGCGAACGAGAAAAGATCACAACTGACTTACTCCCCCCATAGAAGACCCATGGTTAACACGGTATTTACGGCGCACCGAGTTCTGACGGCATTTGTGATTAATTCCTAGGTAATACGTTCCCGTGCAGATGGAACATTCCTTTGACCTATTCATCTTACCATGGTTCCATCCGCCCACCAAACAGAACACTACCACTCGGGTAGTCATTCAATTAGTCATATTATTATAAAAATAGGATCATGCATTCTTTTGAGACTAGGTGGTAATATGATAGAGTTTTTGCAATTAGATTGTTATGAAGTACTGCAAAGGATATGAGCAAGTGATGAACTTGCCTGAGATTGAAATAACCATAATAATCAATGTCTTCGGGGTTCGAGGGTCTCGTAGAAAATCCCGGTATCTGAAAGATAGCAAAGTAGTCCCGGTAAGGACTACAGAAAACATTTGCAACATGATACATGCATAGTAATGAGATGCATCGTGAATTACCCTGAAAAACACCCCAGCTTACAAGTGTAAGCTATGATCGATACGATAACTTAATCACACAGGTTTTAGGTGAATGGTTTCATTACTTGTGGTGATGTGGTTATTACTTATTTTAGACTTACATGTGTTTCACTTTTACTTAGCAAACAATTGTTATCATGTTTATTTAGAAGTGGTTATTACTTTGTTAGGCAATAAGACAATGACACATGGAAACCAATTGTTGAAAAGATAAAAGTCACATTTTATTTTATATTCAAAAAAGATAGAGATTATGACAAAGAGGGTTTAATTGAAAAATGATGATTAATACAACTAACTCTATCATCACATAACTTGCTATTTCTTTGTGATGATAGGTTTATTAGGTGTGAAAACATGAGAGTTTTATTAATATAGAAAATAGTATTGTGGCATTTATTTCTTGTCATAAGGCAATATCATTGAATTTCCAATATATGTTTAGAAACAAGTTATAAGTTAAACAAAATGTTTTGTGTTTGACATATTAGAGTTGACAATATTTTTCTCTTTAATTTGGTATAACATTTGAAGATTTCTGAAAATATTTCAATAAGTTATTAATTTATTAATTTTCAATGAATTAAATGACCAGGCAAAATATTGCATACATGAAAACTTGTTCAATTGACCTTACAAACATCATAGATGAGTTGCATTTGTCATTTGGAGCATTTTGGTATATAACTTGTATTTTTCTGAATTTATGAATTATTTATTATTTTTCTCAATTTTAAATGATTTAATTTAATTAAGAAAATGTTTAATTTTAAACTTTATCAAATATTTTTGAAAAGTTGATAAACATTTAGATTTTATTTTTCTAAACACTTCTATATTTTTTTCATATTTTTCTGATAAGTATTTTCATAGTTATTGAATTAATAAGGTTTAATTAATTTCTATTTTTTTGAAATTGATAGGTGGGTACCACCTGTCATATATGATTTTTAAATCAAAATTAAAAGAAAAAGAAAATAATTTCGCCCATGACGTCATGACTACCTCAACAGAGCAGGAAATCACCTCTGCTCGATCGCAATCGATCGAACCAGTGCGAATTGGCGATTGCCGTTTGTTCGAATCGCTAGAGGTGATCGCAGTGAGTCTGTGGGTGGCTTCGGTCTGACCAAATGGTCACCGGAACGGTGCCGGAGAGCACGAACACAGCGACGACCGGCGCTGCTCGGTGATTGACCGATTCCATGCATGAATCTCGAAAGCGAATGCACCCAGAGGTGTAGCAGCTCACCAGGAGTGTGATGGTGTAGACGATTGCGCACGAGGAGCTCCACAGCGACGGTGCACTTCCGCGGCGACCGGCGGCAGAGAAGAAAGGAACGACAAAATTCGCGGGCGTCCGGCCATCCCAGCAAACGGGGCTTCTGGAAGAGGAAGAGGAGGTCCAGGCGCATCCAATGGTGGTCTCGGGGAGGCTTGCCGTGGACGGAGACGACGTCGACGAGCGGAGGCCGTACGGACTAGGGTTAGGGTTTTCTTGGGGTTCAGAGGGAGAGGAAGGTAGCTAGTGCGAGGGTGATGGAGTGAGCACGATGCAGACGTCTCCCTAGCCTATATACCCACGGAACGACGGCGAGGAGGAGGTGGCAGCGACATCGGAGGCGGTCGCACGCCTCTGGCCTTCTGGCCAGAGGTTGAAGAAAGAATGTTTTTAAACATTTCCAAGAAAACTCCCTAGAAGTTTCTATTATTTACCACTAGGTCCTTCTGTCTTATAAACTGAACAAAAACACTTGTTTTCAGGGCCAATTTGTAAGCACAAAAATAAATAAAAAATATATTTGAATTCCTCATCAAATTGTACATCTCACCATGTTTTCTTTTGGTGAATTTGAATAATATTTTTATTTTTTATTTAGGGTTCTAGATTAAGTTATTTTGTTGTTTTCTCCTCTTTTAATTTATTTAATAGCTTTAAAATTAGGCTAAAGCGTGTTTAATAAAAGTACACACTCCAAGCTTGTGGATACCAAGGTGATGTATCATAATTGGACAATTTTAGGTATAATCCCTTATAGAAAATAGTTTGGTAACACTAGTGAGCAGTGTTTTATCTATTATGGAAAATTCACCAATTATTAAATGACACTCCAAGTCATACCAGATGATTTTTAATTTGTGAAGGGACTTGTTTTCTTTTAGGTGGCTTTGTTATTTTCATAACTAAGGTTCTTATCAAGTCTGGCGGCATTTCTTTATATTCGGGTGCAAGCCATATTTTTTATTTTACGCACTTAATCATGTGGAAAACAAGAGTGGCTTTGGAATCTTATTTTCTTGTTTTCCACACAAGTTCCAATATGGATGTTATCCCATGTTGGTTTAAGAACATGTAATCATTTACATGGTTATCTACAGATGAATCTTTGTTGTTATCTATTAGTCTTGTGTATGAAAAGGATTGGGAAAACAAGGTATTAAGCTTGTTTCATCTACCTCCACATATTAACACATGTGGATGCAATTGCTTGTTATTAATTCATTCTTGATAATTATTTCCACTTAATATATTACTATGAGTTCCTTATTTCTGATGGGCTTGACAAGGCATAGAAGTTAAAGATCTTCTAATATTACCTAATGCTTCACTGAATAATTTTTTATATTCCCTTACTAAGGCAGTGTTACTTCTTGTGGTCTTATGTTGCTTGAGGTCCTTCTCTCTAGTTGCCACTAGTCTTCTCTTATCACCTTTGTCATTTGCAAGGAAGATCCACTCATGGATTCCATCTTCAACTATCTCACCGTTGTGGTGAAAACAACCAGTGTTTCCAAGCAAAGATTTTATTTAGATGATTATAAAGGAATATAAGTTGGTTTTGTGACATCAAGTTGCACTTATGCATATAAGAAGAATTTGTAAACAAGGTAGCTAATCTTGCCTCCAAATTACTACTCATATACAATAGGTTGAGATGTACCAGGTTATTCAATCTTCTGTTGTTTGTGTATGACACTCAATTGTTTGAGTATACAAAAGTGATCTGTTAACAAGGTAGCTAGCCTTGTTATCAAACTACTTCCATATATCACTGACATTGGAGTATCAAACTATTTAAAGAGTGTTAATAAGATCATATTAAGATATAAGAGTTTCCAAGTACTCTTATAGAAGATTAGAGTAGCACTTCAAGCACACTCTAAATAATCTTCTTGGAGATCTTCATGTGGTAGTTCTTCCTGTCTTGTCGTTTCTTCTCTTGCAGAATATCTTGGAGGAGATTGAGGAAACAAGATACATTGGTCTAGCCAAACTAACAAGATCTAGATTAAGATTTAATTCATGCTTTTATTATCCTTCCATACATTTCTTGTTTTGCTTCCCATAAGATAGATACTTATCTCATACATGATTGGTTTTATTTATCTTTCAATCCAATTCCTCTAATAGAGGTTATATCTTGTTTTTATTCATTACTTGTATCCAGGGATACTTGATTTGTTGATTATTGATGTGGGTGGAAATATAGAGTGTTTGTGGGATGATATCTTAATACTAAGTTGATCAAAGGGTTCATTGATGTGTTGAGATTTCAGATACTCACTTGTTTGAGATGATAGAACAATGAGCATGTGAAAGTTATTGGGTTTAATGACTTATGTCATAGTTGTTATTTGGTTTCTATGGTGTCATGATTTTACTTTATATTCTTCTCTTTATTAACTTTGACATTCATAATGCAGATATAGAGATTTGGGAATATCTTATGTAATGATCAAGGTTTATCAATAGTTGAAGAAGATTTATTTCTTCTGGTAGATACTTCTTTTATGATTGATGAGATATGTACATATTCGATAAATATGTTAAGACAATTATTATATCATTTTCCACTTGTGGGTTTTGAGTTAACACTTGTCTGTATGAGATGTGTTCTATTAAACTTTAGTTATTTACTTATGAAGATCCACTTAGTAGGTACTGAATAATTTGGAAAGCTATGATGTGGATGGTTGATAACTTAAAGAGTTATTGTTTGAGAGGACATAACACCTCTGTTGATGAGATGGTTCAATTGTGTATTACTCATTTGTGGAAGTATGATTACCAGTTGTGTGATTTGGATGCTCACCCCTCTTTGAGTTCTAGATACCTAATGAATTATCTTAAATCACTTATAGACTTGTGGTTCAGGTTGTTGAGAGTTTGTGTTGGTCACAACCAATTATGATTTGTGTAACCAGATGATTTGGTTTAAAGATCATTCCAAATGTACTCTTGACTAGATGAACTAGACCTATTTCATCATGTCAAGTGAAACTTTGGTCACTTTGATTCGTTTAAACTTTTGCGCCAAAATTTCCCGTACTTTTAGATGCATGCTTTGCAAATGCACATATTAAATTTAGATCCTTATAACTTCCCAAACACTTGGATGTTACAGTGACCTGATAAATTGTTGATGAAGAAGGGGATGCCTTAGGCACCCCCAAGCTTATACGATTGAGTCTTATTAGAATTCGTTCGGATGAACCATGGGGGTGTCCCCAAGATTTGACCTTGCACTCTTCTTGATCACATTATATCACCCTCTTCTGTTGACCCTTGAAAACTTCCTTCACACCACACCCAAAGTAATTCACATTAGAGGGTTAGTGCAACAATCGAAAATACATGGGTTCTTCATGGGAACAAGTTCTATTGATACTTTTAAACATTAGCTACAGACACTGATGTTTCGTGAAGCAAAGAAAGCCACTTGACATAGTAAAAGAGCAAATGCAAGAAAAATGGCAGAATCTGCCAAAACCAGAATAGTCTGTAAAGAAGAATTTTTTCGGGGCACTTAAGTTTCTCAGATCGAAAAACATAAAGAACGAAAAAGTTTCGGAATTAGCTGAGGAATAAGCACCAAAATATTCAGGTCATTTTGATCTTTCTGGAATTTATACGATTTTGACGGTGGACAGCAGAAATCTGTTTCCTGCGCAGAATTCCAAAAGCAACTCCATCTTTCGCTAGAAACTTTACTTGGCACAACTAATACATGAAATAAATATACAAAGGAGTTGCTACAGAAGTATACAACCCCTTGACTCAAGAAAACAGAGAAAAACAAAGCAAAAAATAAAACCATGGGTTATCTCCTAAGAAGTGCTTTTCTTTAATGCCTTTTAGCTAGGCTCAAAAAAATGGAATCAAGTGTTTTCAAGAGGAGTGGCATTCAAATCAAGATAAGGCAATTCCTCAATAATGCATGGTATTTTATCTAAATGAGTTTCATATGTCCCTCTCTTAGAAGCTTTTAGGTTTACTTCTCTCATCAAATAAATTCTCAGGAACAATCCAATCAAAATTCTTTTCTTGGGCTTCATGTAGTGCTACTAATTTAAAGGGGATTGGTATTTTCATCTACCTTTCACTTTTAGGTTCAGATTTTTCAAGAGAACGGACAAAATCTACACATGAGCCTAGCATATTGAAACGATAAAAAACTTTTCTAGCCTCTATAACAACATCTCCGAATTCTTTAAGCATGGTTTCTAAGATAAAATTTCTTTTTTCAACATCTTCAATATTATTCAACTTGAGGAACATTTGTTGCAGTATGGGGTGAAGGTTAAAAAACCTAGCATCTGACTTGTGAATTAAAGAAGTTGCAGCAGTTTCATAATTTGGAGCAAGTTCTACTATGGATTTCTCCTCAAAATTTTCGTGCTTACTAACATGATTAAAGAATTCTTTAATGGTATCCTTTCCAAGTATAGAACCAATACCAACTGGAAGATCTTTCAGGGTAAACTTAGGGAGCAACATGATGAAGAATAACAACGAGGTAACAAAAGTAACAACTAGAATAGGAACTTATTTTTTTTGTGTTTTTGATAAAGAGAAGAAAACAAGACAAAATAAAGGCAAAACTAAAAACAAAGTAAAGAGATTGGAAGTGAAAGACTCCCCTCGCAGAAATTCTCTTCCTCACCGGCAACGGCGCCAGAAAAGTGCTTGATGCGTGTGAACACACGTTTGTTGGGAGACCCCAAGAGGAAGGTATGAAGAGTGCAGCAACAATTTTTCCCTCAGAAAAGAAACCAAGGTTGAATCGACCAATAGGAGGAAAAGCAAATTTTGAAGGATGATGCAGTTGATATGGTAGGGCGCATTACCGGTTCAGCAACAACGTGGAACCTACACAACACAATCAATTCACTTTGCCCCAACGTAGCAGTGAGGTTGTCAATCTCACCGGTTCAGCTGATAACAAATAGGTGAAATGTATGATGTGGAAAACAATATGAGAACAATGTGAAAACAACTGTCGCAGTGTGAAAACAATGGAAGAAGTGGGAAAACAGTAATTGCAGTGGTTGTATTATCAGTATGAGAAAATGGACCGTGGTGCACAGTTCACTAGTGGTGTCTCTCCATAAAAGATAGCTAACATGCGTGGTGAACAAATTACAGCTGGGCAATTGATAGATAATGAAACATGCATGACATGATTATTACTATGTGATTCATGAGGGCATTACAACAAGACTAATAGACCGTCATCCAACTACATCTATGACTAATAATCCACCCTCGAATATCATCCGAACAAACGTTGGATATTAAGTTGCAAGCAACAGATAATCGCAGTAAGCAAAGTGCGTAATGTAAACAATGTAAACATCGTTGTTTTCTTCCTAATGACAACAACACATCTTCCATCCGTCACGTTTCTGTCACTCGAGCACAAATGCAAAGGAGGCATGAACCCACTATCGAGCATAAATACTCCCTCTTGGAGTCACTAGTATCTACTTGGCCAGATCATCTACTAATAACGGAGAGAATGCAAGATCATAAATAACATACACATGAAGACAACATGATAGATTGATAATAAAGATACATAGCATTCAATAATCATCGGATACCAGCAAACATAACATGCAACATTGCAATAAGATGATCTCGATCATGTAGGGCAGCTCATGAGATCTAAACATGAGCCATAAAGAGGAGATAACAAACATCTAGCTACTGCTATGGACCAGTAGTCCAAGGATGAACTACTCACGCATCACTCCGGAAGCGGGCATGGTGGTGTAGAGCCCTCCGGTGATGATTTCCTCTCACGACAGGGTGCCGAGGAGAACTCCAGAACCCTCCCGATCTCGGGTTGATGATGACGGCGGCCTCAGGTGTTTTTCATGGAAAAGTGGTATATTTTTAGGGTTCACGCATCGGGGGGAATATATAGGCGTGAGGGCGATGTCGGTGGGCGCCCGAGGGGCCCACACCACCTCCAGGCGTGGCCAGGGGGCACGCCACCTCATGGTGTGCCCCCCCCCCCCCGGGCCTCTTCGGGACTCCGTGGAACCTTCAAGAATTCCAAGACTTCCGGGCTTCGAATTTTCCAATTCCGAGAATATTTCCGGAACAAATTTTCTAAAACTAAAAACATGCCTTTGTGGCATCTTGTTAATAGGTTAGTTCCGGAAAATCGATAAAAATGACATAAAGTGTAAGGAAAACATGTAGCATATGGCATGAAAACAACATGGAACATCGGAAATTAAGGATACGTTTATGACGTATCACGGCTGCACGTGCAAACGAAACTCCCAAGACCTTCTATCCGCGGGCCAAGCCACCAACCGGGACTACACGTGGGGGCTGCGTGCGAAAACAAAACACCCAACCCCCCTTTAGTACGGGGTATATTAGCCCCAGTTCGTGTCCCCGCCCAGGGACTTAGCCATTTGCGACGCGAAGAAGATGGGATGAAATCCTCTCCGATGCCGCCAGGCCATCCGGATTTTCCCGTCGTAGCCATCGTCCTCCTCTCCTCGCGCAGCCGTCCTCCTCCGGCCCTGCCGCCGCCGTCCTCCTTCTCCTCCCCGCGCATCGTCCTCCTCCTCCCCGTGCGCCGTCCTCCTCCCGCCGCCGCCGTCCTCCTCCGGCCCCGCCGCCGCCGTCCTTCTCCCCTACTGCGCGTCAAAGTCCCTCCTCCTCCCCGCGCCCCACCACCACCGGCTGCTCCTCCACCGGAGGTGCAAAATGTGAGGATTTTTTCTTTTCTTTGTAATTTTAGTTTATAATTTTAGAATTGTAGAATTTTAGTTATAGTTTAGAAATAGATATACTGATTTAGTTATAGTTTTTAAAAAGATTTATTTATAGTGAATTTTAAGAAATAGATTTTAGTTATAGTTTAGAAATAGATTTAGTATAGAATTTTTAGGATTAGATATAGATATCGTGATTATATATTTACATATAGTGATTATAGAAATTGAGAATTAGATATAGTGATTATAACTTGTTATAGATATAGAATTTAGTTTTTATAACTTGTCATAGAAATTTAGAAGATATAGCGATTGTAACTTGTTATAGATATAGATTTTTTATTAATTCTAGATATGAGCTATTGAAATTGAGATATCATATAGAATTATTATTATAGATATGACTTATTGAAATAGAAAATTTGACCAATTTGGAATAATTGCTAAATCCCTAAACAAACTAATAATGTTATGTCCAATATCATGTGGTTTTAGTTTATTTTTCTTGACGGCGATGTCCCTGTTGGACCCAACGAGCGATGTACGGGACTGGGTCCCGCAGGGCTGGCACTGGCAGATTCTTTCTACCGGGACACACAACTTGATGAGAAATCCGGGTGACGTGGTCGACCCGGATATTCTTTAGTGGCGATCGCGTGGGCCACGGTCGGTGCATAGGAAGCCAACCTCCAAGGAGGGGGTACATCAGCGTATCTGAGAGGAGGACGATGACTTATGTATCTACGTCTACTTGCTGCATAGGGAGTATAACAATAGTTGGACGATTATACGAAGGGAACCCTACCATGTGAGCTATGACCATGTTAGGGTTCCGTATCTGTGGACGCGCAGCACCCGCGACTCAGCACCCTGTGGCTTAGGACCTGGTAGAAGTTAGTTCGGTGTATTAGAGTTAAATAAAAAAATAGACCCGAGCTATATGTAAAAGAATTATTATTCGTGATATCGATGTATTAGTGATACCTTAAGTTATTATTCCGCTACCTTGACTTGTTGAAATAGAGATATCACTTAGTGTTTTCCATACTATTGAAACAATTTTCTTTCATTTGTATTAGTAATACTTTGAATTATTATTCCTCTACATTGACTTGTTGACATAGAGATATCACTTAGTGTTTTCCACATTATTGAAACAATTTTCTTTCATTTGTATTAGTTGTGCTATGGACGGCACAGAGGGTGAAGAAGACATGTTCGCGATAATAAAAGATAGTACACTACCTGGTTGACCCAATGACAGTGGAGATCGAGATGACGGCTCCCAGTACCCGAACGAGTCATATCAGGGAATGGAGGAAGAAGAGCAATCAGAAGGATCATATGTGGCCGCTAGAACAAGCAGCGATAATTGCGATGAACAAGTCTTAGTGAAGGCCGGTGAACCTACTTCTTCTAAGAAGACCTCCACATCGACGTCCTCTACCAAGCAGTCGAAACAAGGCCCGGCTAAAGATATGGCCTCTAGAGAGCATCTACTAATCAATGGAGTCTATCGGAATGGCGATCCTACGGAGCCCCAAAAGACAACAACTAAGTTTAAAAATCAGTGTGGAGTTATTGTTAGGGACCTCATACCGGTAAGTGCTCAAGAATGGAATAATCCAGCACAAATAGAAGATCGTCCTGGAGTTACTTTTGTCTCTGATAGGTCGAAAAAACACTCTTTTCAACAAGCTTATGACACATTTCCCCTACCACCATGTGATAAAGAAGAGGAAGCTGCGGAAATGTTGTAGAAAGTCAAGCAATGGTCTCTTAAGAAGATGGCTGAGGCTTTCAGCGCTTACAAGAAAAGATTATGGAAAGAATATCAGACTAAACAACGAGCTCCAATATTCGAGAGTCCGCTACAGAAGCAGAGGCAACACTAGCCAGCATTTAAGGCTTACAAAGAATCAGAAGAGGGTATGGAAAGGTCAACATAGAATAAGGCAAATGCGGCTAAAAATAAATATCACTATACTATGGGTCCAGGCGGCTACAGGGTTTCAGTGCCTAAGTTTGATAAACTTGTGGCACATCTGTGAGCTCAGGGGATCACTCCAGCTACACAAGATTTTCCCATGAGGTCAATAAATTGGTTACTTGGGCATGGGGCAAAGTTTAATGCAAAGGGGAATCTTATTGTGAATGCAAAAATTGCGGCCCCCCTTGCGGCACTTGTTAGTTTATTCAAAGAGGTTAAAGAGGGAAAGTTCATGCCGGAACGAGAGAAAGACGAGCTGACGAAGGCCCTCGGTAATCCCGAACATCCTGGTTGGATACGAGGCTTGGGAGGATACCCATGGTCGCTGAGTTTAACGCGACAGAATCCAAATATGCATATATAAGCCGAGAGAGAGGAAAGAAGCAGAAGGAGGCGGAGGTCTCATACCGGTTTGGGGAACTTGAAGCCAAATATCAGCAAGTGCAACATCAGATCGACGATATTAAACGACTGCTCTCCCAGCCGCAAGGAAATACACTCGACGGAGGCCCATCTCAACGTCGGAGCAGCGTGGCTTCAACGGAGGTACCGACAGATGATGCAGCGGTGATGCATAGTACATAGGTGATACATGATGTTGCTGCACTGATGGAAGCCGTGGATTCAATCAAGGAGAGGACAAATTGTGAGCTCCATGTGTCCGTTTAGAACATATGCATGAAGGTGGCGGACGGATATGCTTTACCTTGTGTAGATGGAGCAACCTGCCATGGCTAGCCGATCCCACCTGGCTATGCTCGTGTCGGCGTGGATGATGTTCTGGAGATTTGGAGGTCACTTCGGCTTGACTTCCCCGTCGGTGAGATAGAGATACTGGGAGAAGCCGTCAATAGCTTCATAGTATGGAAAAAGGAAAGCATAGTGTTTCCAATGCCACTGTCTCCTACAACACCTCCTTCTCTGAGAGGCAGTTCACCACCACCACCACCTCCACCTCATTCCCGAGAGCCCATCCACCATCACCACCTACAACAAGTCCACACCTCGACGCCATGGACCTCAACAGCTCGAGTCCGCCTCAATCTCCGCCGCCTCAGCTGATTCCGCCGCCCACTAAGTCCCATGGGGAAAAGCGGAAGGGTGGTACCATCGCTGTGTCTTAGTCTTCACCAAAGAAGAAAGCGGCTCAGAAGAAGAAACCCAAGCCGCCGCCAGAGGTGTTGCCTTACGATCGGACTGGCGAGGAGAACAATGCATGGGTTCCCGCGGACACGAAACGTCAGATGGCTATGTGGGGAAGGAAACCCGCCTCGCCGACAAAGGAACCAATAGATCCGGCAGTACGGAAACACTTTAAGGATCTGCTGGAAATGCCACCCAAGTTCAGCTAAATCTAAATGATGACTATGTGTGCGGTTTATTTAAGAGTAATTTCAAAGCAAAGAAGAAGGGAACACAATTCCCCAGCTCGGGGAGCAGAAAAAACAGTCGATCTCCCTGCTCAAGGTGGTACCCGCTGCACAGAAACCCTCCGAGCCAATTGATATGGATGAAGTTAGGAGGTTTGCCAGATCTTGTGGTGTCACTGTTGAACAATTGCTAAGTTGTCGCGATGGGGGCTTCCAAGTTGCTGATACAGCATGGAAATATGAGTCAGGGAAGTCTCTTGTCAGACCTGGCCTGCTCGGCTCTCTAACAACACATAAGCGTCAGTTGCATAAGTGGTACATGAAAGCCTCAAACCAAGGGCTGGATACACTCATGATAAAAGTTGGAGAGGAGCATTTCTTCCGAAACGACTCGATACCAATTTATTTGGAAGATCTTTTTTATCTCTATAATCTAGACGGCTCGATAAATCGATCATCAACACCTATTGTCTGTCAGTGATTAATTTATTTCTGTAATTAAGTCTCTACCTCAGCTTGTTCTATCATTGTTTCTTATTATCCTCTCTGTACGATATATATTATGCAGAATGAAGATTCGGGAATGTCAAGGAAGCGGTGGCATTGGGTTCATTGATCCATATGTCGTCAATAATGCAATGCTAAAACGGAAAATAACATTGTTATGTTTTTGGAGAAACAATTTTACCGTAGTGAAATACTATTTGCTTAAAGACACGGGTGAGTGTTACTTTCTTCTGCATATTCCTGCATATTTCTATTTTGCTAACTCCATGTTAAGTGTAATTGATGAGTTATGCCCGACTGTGCTTATAAACGTGTGCAGTTTCCACTGATTCTTCTCAACATTCACGTTGACACCGGAGTAGTTGAGCTCATGGACTCTATGAAAAAAATCACAAGAGGAGTACGTGTCCTTGATTTCAGTGCTCAACAAGTAAGTTCAATCATTGTCGCACTATGTCGTAACCTTTTGTTCAATCTTTATCGTACGATGACCCCTTTATTCCTTTGCTTTGTCGGACATGGCTTAGATGCGGTTCAGGAAGGACCAGGCCGGCCTTTCGTAAACTAATATGCTATTTCATACAATCGATGTAAGTAGCACTTGTTAGATTCATGCATCTCTTTAATTGCTTGTGGATTATTTGATTCAATTATATTTCTCGTACAGTGCCCTCAGCAGCGGGCGGGAACAAACTTACGTGGATTCTATGTCATGGAGAACATGAGGATCATCGTGAATGAGCGGAGGACTAGTATAAAGTATTTAACGATTCACGACAGACGGAGGGAGCTCCTACCGCATGACTGCCTAGAAGCAATTCAAGAGGAATTGGTTGGATTTTTGGTTAAGGACGTCATAAATCCAAATAGAGCATTCCATTATCGACAATAATCTCCATCCATTTAGATAATCTTAGTGTATAAGTGGATCTCAATTAGTTCCATGTATTGATCTGTATATATATTGTCAATGTGGAACTAATATAATATATATCATTTGCGCACAGACCCCTCCCAGATCCTCCTACCGCGGCCAAAAAAACAACACAAAACGTTGCCGCGACAGAAATAGCACAAAATGCTGCCGCGGTAAAAAAAATAGCGCAAAACGCTGCCCCGGCAAAAAAACGGCTCAAATCAGCACATGCATTTAGCTCCGGTTCGTATTATGAACCGGGGCTAAACGTTGGTAGGTCCGCTCGCTGAAAAGAGCCCACATAGTGCACCCTTTTGCCCCC
Organism: Alopecurus myosuroides; assembly: GCA_028641055.1. Classification (NCBI taxonomy): domain Eukaryota; kingdom Viridiplantae; phylum Streptophyta; class Magnoliopsida; order Poales; family Poaceae; genus Alopecurus; species Alopecurus myosuroides. The sequence goes on along the minus strand of CM054057.1, from coordinate 269,216,634 downwards.
GTTCGTGATGTAACCGGGGCTAAAGGGGGTCTTGATCCATGGTTTTCCAGCCCCGGTTGGCAGGCCGATGCGAAAGTGCCTCACCAACCGGGGCTATAGGCCTTATTTCCACTAGTGAAAGTGTTAGAAATAGTTTTGCTGATCGGTGAAGCTAGATGTTAGAAAGTCATAAGAAATATACCCCCTCCATCTCGAATTATTAGTCACAATACCAATACCAGATTTTTCCAAGAGTTAGGCACGATCCATGCAATTAATGCTCAACTAGTATAGAGGAAATCGCGCTAGACCCACATCCTATTTAATTCTCTCCCCATTAGAAGTAAACAACCAATGCATGCGCTTATTTTTCGCCCACTAGATTGCCACTTAGATCGTAGAGATTTGCTAATTATGACTAATAAAACGAGATGGAAGGATGTAAATGTTAAAAAAACACACATGGTAAATTTATCATCTCGTAACAGTAAAATTATGATTTGAATTCATGGACCTTGCAATAACAATAATACACTTCACTTGTAACAAATGTGGTCAAAACTAAAATTGAGTTATACATTGCACAACTTTGTTGACTATTAATGGTATAACTGAAATTGAAATTTGATGGCATAGTGCATGTTGTTAGTGTTTATTTTCTTTGCACAATTTTCATTCGCGTATCCATCCTTCCGATTTCACCGCTAAAGAAGCCAGGGATATTAAAATTTTAAACATACCATGCCTAATAAATCATTCAAACTGAATTCATATAAAATCAGGTACACCTTAAGAGACTATAGGACTAGCGGCATTAATAACGAATATAGGGATAAGAAAAAAAAATACATGGTTGCAACCGTGACATCGCCTTTATTTATATTATTTTCAAACCAATAATAATGCATATCAGAGAGCTTGATAACAGCACAATAAATTATCATGGTCAATTCATAATTTTCCAATATGACAAACTCAATGTGAATAAAATGTAGTTGGGGTCAAAGTGTCACTACAAGGAAAAGCCCTATAAATGAAACCCTTCCAGTGGCGGGTTTACATGAATCGACGTCGGTGGTAAGGTTAGATTTGATTTTAAAACATACCGGCGTGCAGTGAAAGAAAATTGCCTCTGGTATGTTCCATTCCTTGGACTACCCTGGTTAAAATATTACCGGCCTGTAAATTATAAACCAACAACAGAGGGAAAACAAATACCACCAGCGGCGCATGTTAGCCCCACGTCGGTACTCCCGCTTGCACATATAAATGAATCTAGGTCTCCCAAACCGTGGCGCCACACTCTTTCCACCTCTGACGCCGTTGCCGCCGCCTCCTCTCACTTCTCCACCTGATCCATGCTGTCGCCACCGCTGGTTCTCCTTCCACCTCCGCCGCCGCCTCCTCTCACTTCTCCCATCGTCGTCCCTACCGCCTCCATCCCCCTCCACCACAGTCGCAATTCACACGGATGCCACAGTTTCCCTGGTTTCCTCTCGTGGGCATCATAATCTACCCTACATTTTCCCTGGTTTCCACTTAATGGCTTAAAGCAACTGTGCTACCTTCCATAAAAAGACTTAAAGCATACGACATATGTAAAGAGTATTTTAAATTCCACGTTACAGTTTACTAAAAAATAAATATGATATTTATAAGGTAGCTCCATACTGCGGCTAGAGACATATTTTGAGTACCGCATGACATGGGAGTCGTCATATAATTTGGGAATTCATTGTAGCCTAACCTGTTAGATAGTAGGTGGTCTAAATCGCTAAGCTCATTTTCCCATATGGACCATGTAGACCTGCATGGTAGTGGTTGTGGCTATTGACACAAAAAATTAAAATTTACAAACAAATCGTATTTAAGATCTGTTTTTACAAGTATAACAGTCATTGCGAGATCTTAGATACTAGATCCCATGCTGACAAAAAATGACATACTAAAAGTTGCCAAATTGCACTACATAACTTATCAGATTAAATATATATAGCCGTTTACCTATTTCAAAACCATATATATAACTTGGGATGTTTTGACTATTTTTTCGAGCTCATAAATATTGTGCGATGATACAGGCTTAATAATTTTTTGTGTGCATCAGGTGACTTTTTTCTTGCTTATAAGTACCTAGCTGCAACATGGGACAGATAATCACAAGGAGTTACTGTTTTCAAATGTACATATCATTTGGGATACTCCCGTAAGAACTTTTAGGCATAAATTATCATCAACTAAGGTGTGATCTATTGTGTTCACACATTGTTACCGACTTACTTATCTCAAATCGATGTTTTGACGATATTTTTTTGGATCTCACAAGTTACCAAGTTAAAAATATATGATATATGAGAACTCAAGAGTCATCAACTTAAAAACTAGATCTCAGTAGGATGTGTTTTTAACTCGTCAGTATGTACGCACTGAGCCATCTACCTTGAGGAATGAGGTATGGCAACATTGGTAACTTCATCATCGCCATAGTGGAAGCTATTTTAGTCAACACCTCTGATAATTAAATCATCGCCATATTGGTAACTATTCACTCGATAGAGTGATAACTTTGCATAATCAACTTGTTTGTAGCTATGTTCTCAACACCCTGTAACTACGTCATGACTAGGTGATAACTATTTATCCATCATCTTGGTAACTACACTAGGACCAAGGTGGTAAGATTTTCACCTGACACTAGCAACTATGTACTCAACACATATATAACTACATCCACACCATATTGCTAGCTATTTACTCTACGTCATGGTACATAGATCGTCACCATGGTGCATGGTAATTCTCAGTCAACACCCTATTAACTACATCACTATGTTGATATTTTTTCACTCAACAATTTTGTAACTACATCATAATCACGGTGGTAATTGTTTACTCAACATATTGGTAACTACAAAAGAACCATGTTCTTATATACTTACCCAACACTTTGGTAACTACAACAACATCATGTTGGTGATTATTTGCTCAACATCTTCATAACTAAATCAATACCTTTTTGGTAACTATTCACTCAGCAAATTGGTAACTTCGGCAATACCATGTTGGTAACTTTATCAAAACAATAGACCCTATACCACTACCAACACACCTATGAACTCTCTCCACAGAATACGAAATCACTATTAAATCATGACAGATCGGGTTCACACGGGGAGTAGAATATCGTTTTTATTAGTGAATCAATGCATCGTGTCAAACCAAATCCTCTCATAGGCTTTTGTTTCATATGGAGTTGCGTCTCAATTATACAAGGTACAAATCAAAACCAAAAAAAATGTAACGAGTATAGATAACAAGTAATTACTCATTGCATCAGCATCACGAGAAATCTACAACTCCAAACACGAGAAAGCGAATCACAAGAACGAGAAGGATACCCACGAGAACCACACAAACACCTAAAAGGCTTGACGTAGCACCGGTCTGGTACGATTTTACCGAAATAGGCGGCGTACGGTTGTGAAACAAACAAGTCAACGTATTCACTTGATTAGACATTGGTGTCTTGATGCAAGGTTGTACGTTTATATAATTGTTTTTACTTTTTAGTCCTAGTAGATTATTCATATCAAAGAGCATGCATGCACTTGATACACCTAAAATAAAACCCACCCTTTTCAGGGAGAAATTCCCGTGATCAGCCAACGTATGTAAGCAAAGTCATACAAATTTTCCTTCGCCGAATATAATATTTTATCGGCTGATCCATCTAACCAATAATAATCAACATGTTAAATAACGATGACGAGAGAAATAACGCTGCCTTTATTTGGTAGAATGTTTAGTCAAATGTAGAAGCATATTTAAACCTATCAGTCCAAGCAGACTAATCATACTAAAGTCTTGGATATACACATTCTCCACAAATGATCTACACTTCTCAGTGCCATGGGGACTCAATGTTTGCGAGTTCATCAAGTTACAATAATCTTTTGCCAAATGAAAAAAGTATATATCAGAGCCGCCCTCGTCATGAGTAGAGAGGGTAACATAGCTCCGACCATGTGCAAGACAAGAAGGTCACTTCAATTAGGTTTAGGAACCGTGGCTAGTTAAAGTAAACATAATTATACGAAACTTTCATACTTATTTATATACACACTCTGTTTCATTTTTTTTTACTCTATAATAGATGTATCTAGGCTTATTTTAGTGCTAGATACATACATTTTACTATCAAATAATATGGGACGGATGGATTATTTATAATATTGTGGTTTTAAAATTATAGGTCATATATTACTTAACTAGCATTGTTAACAATACAATAATTTTTATTTATTTGTTATTGTGTTTTACACTATATAGTTGGAATGCATCTCACTAAAATTATATCAGACCTACACAATTTTTTTCCTTCCGAGATATTGACCTTAACAAAATCTCCTTATATGTGAAATAAAAAGGGAATAAATGAACACCCCCTTATTTAAAACAATGAATTCTATAGTGTTTATTTATATTATTGTGTGAATGTGTCTTCCCTACTGTTACCACTGTTATTCTTGTTAAACATATTGGAAGATATTACAAAACATAGGGCCTACCAAATATCTTAACATACATGTCTAGTGTATGGTTAGGTAAGCGAATAATAGAAACGTTTCATGTACAAATTGAAGAGGATTCATGGATTGTGTCGGCGAGACGGCGGTGACGACTCCATCAAATGTGTCTATCCTCCCATGCTATCCCCGTTGCTCTGTGGAATATGTCTCCTGTGACGTGGTAGAGGACAAAGGATTTGCAACCTATGGTTGTGCCGGTGCCATGTGTGGTTGAAGATGGCGAATCTAAAGCAGGAAAGGTTGTCCGCACATGGAAGATTTGGCATGATCTCTAGACTATGCTGATCGAGAGATAGATGTGGGGATGGGAAGGCCCGGGGAAGATCCCCGACTCACATGTCACAGTGATATGTGTTGGTCTTCGGCTAAAAAGAGTCTTGATGGCGATTGTACTTCTCCGGTTATGGCAAGGATGGAGGTCTTTCTCCTTTCCTACTGGCGTGCTGCTCAGCGGCGCTAGTGGTTGGCAATGTCCAATAGTTGTTTGGCGGTTTTGCTGAAATTTTTCAGGATAGTTGTCCTCACACTGGTAGAAAATAGGCCTTTAGTCCCGGTTCGCAAAGGCCATTAATCCCGGCCGTGCAACCGGGACTAAATATGCGCGACTAAAGGCCCCCCCTTTAGTCGCGACTCTTACGATCCAGGACTAAAGGCCCGTCCACGTGGGCGTCAGGAGTCCGTCGGGGCGGATGAGCTTTAGTCCCGGTTCTCGTGGCTAACCGGGACTAAAGGCCTCCTCCGCAGGTTTAGGGTTTTAGCCCCCCTAAACCTGGTTTCTTTTTAATTTATTTGTTTTATTTCTTTTATATTTTATTTTGTGTTTTATTTTAATTTTGATGAAGTTTCTGTACACATATATATTCTACGCTACTATATACATGCATATGAAATTTCAAACAAGAAGAATTCAATAGGAATATATAATATATATTCAATCTCGGGTGACCATATACAACTTCGAACAAGTTTACATACACAATTACGATGGATGACCCATACACAACTTCGAACAAGTTTCAATCTCAGAGATGCATAAGGAAAAATCCTGCTAATTCCTCTTGAATTGGTCGTCGTCGGACGTATAGTGTTCTCCTTTAGGATCGATGACATGCCTAAGGAAAAATCCTGCTAATTCTTCTTGAATTGGTCGGAAGCGAGCTTCTGGACTAAGCTTCCTCCGCAAGTTATCCGTCGCCTTCCGCACGCTATCCTCCATCTTCCTCTCAGAGGTTTCTCTCCGGATGTTCTCACAAACATAGTATCCACATAGATTGGTCCCCGGTGGCTGCTTATCCACATTAACTAAGTTTCTAAATTCTAACTAATGTTTGAATTCACCGACAATTTCTCCTGAGAACCGTCTCCAAACTCTACAGGGCAAAGAAAATTAAATGAACAAGGGAGTTATTAGCTACTGCATATTAGGAAAGGAACAAAAGAGACCGATCGATATAGAGCGCAAATGATTGAAAATAATTACTTTTGCAGCATTTTTCTCATGTCGGCCCAACGCTTTGAATCCGAATTCATAGAATCCATGATAAAAACTGTGGAGGTGTGAAGTTCAATTTTTAGCAGAAGCCAGTGGAACCTGCGGACACGTTACATGCACAGTCGTTCATAACTTATCGATTAGATATACCATGCATTGAGTAAACAAAAGAGAATGGGCACAAGAGAGAAAAACTCACCCAAAATGGTAAGGAAATAGAATATGACTTTTGAGTTGATGCTTTGTAAGAAAGTTGTACAAGTCTTTCGCCACGTCTTCGGGGTGATTTTGTAACACATGTCCATTAACGATTTGTGGGTCAATGAACCCAACATCATGGATGTTTCTTATTTTGCATTCCCAAATCTTCAATCTGCATAATAGCGTACGCAACAATATAGTTAGGACAATATATATAGTGCAGGCAATGAAGAATGAGATGAGGTAGAAATAAATCACTTACAGAACGTAGCAACTCAGGATATATTTGTCGAGCTCGCGCAGATTGAACAGTTGGAACAATTTACTCATATGAACCGTTACAAAGTACCTTTTGGTGTGATGCCGGTCAGTAACATCCGCATAAACATATTCTTTGGCGGCCCATGATATGAAATTATTGTACCAACGTAGCAGATTTCGTATTTGTGGTGGTAGACTCTTTTCCTGCATAGGCTCGACGAGAGGCTCATTCGGCACATATTGTAATGCTACCTCACCTACTGGCGCATCGTCGAGGCCTAACGAGGCACGAAGAGTCAAATTCCTCTCGGACGCATTTTTCATGGCACTCGCTACAGTCAATCCAATTGCTGCCGCAGCTGCTATGACCTCGGGGTCCTGTTCCGGACCGACTTTCACTATGAGCAGGGGGGATCGATTGTTTATTTTGCATCCCTAGCTGGTCAACTTGTTTCCCGCTTTTTTTCCTTTCTTCTTTCTCCTCCTTCAATATTTCTGCTTGCCTACGAAGTTCACTTCCATAGTTGTCAGGCATATTCAGCTCGGCTTGGGACAGTTGCGTCAAAAAACCCGTAGCCCACTTCTTTGCCTTCGGAGTGCATACTTCCTTGGGCTTAGGATCCTTTCTAGCCTTCTGATGGGCCTTCCATTTCTCATAATCAGCATGCGCGGCCAATTTGGTTTCAGCTTCACTAAGTTCCCAAGACCTTGGGGGGATAGGCTTCAGTGATGGCTCCGGTACCCGTGTGGTCTTAGGTACATAAGGCTCCGGGTTAATATTCCAGGAGCGGGTTTCCTTGCTGTCCGCCTGCTTCTGCTTCTTCGCCGGAGGAGGAATGGGGGGCGGCGGCTGCTTACCCGCCGGAGGAGGATTGGGGGGCGGCGCCTGCTTACCCGCCGGAGACTGTGGATCGGGGGACGGCGTCGAATGGCGTGAAGGAGGTGTAGGTGAACCACCACCACCACCACCGCCGCCACCACCACCACCACCACCACCACCATCGGAGGGGGTGGACTTGGTAGCCTTGGCGCCTCGCCTAGAAACACTATGTACTTCTTTTTCCATAGAATGAACTGGCGCTTGACATCTCCAAGTCTTCTCTCCCCTTCGGGTGTAGCTATGTCAATCTCAATGTCCTCAAACACTTGGACTATGTCTTCCACCGTGACATGAGCATAGCCATATGGAATGGGGTTGTTGTGGTAGAGTGCTCCAGGTGTACAGGGTAAAGCACTGCCGGTAGCTACCTTCGTCGAAATGTTCCCCACGGAATAATGCAGATCACATTCTTTCATCTTCTTTACATCATCCACGGGGTAGTGAGGCTCCGGTGCACGAATCTCCATCATCGGTGCATTAGCACCTGCAGGCTGGGCCTCCGTGGAAGCCACGCTGCTTCTCCGCTGCTGCTGGCTTCCGAGATCTGCTGCATGATCTTCATGCGGCCCTGCAGGCGCCGATCTTTCTTTCAAGTCCATGCACGGTCTGCTTCAACTCACTAAGTTCCGATACAACCTTCGCCAAAAGATCTGCATCCTGGTCCATCTTTCTCTTACGGCTTCTGTAACAGTACGGGTCGTTGTCCTGGGAAAACCCTACTTTCCACGGCATTCTGCCTTTGCCTCGTACATGTCCTCCGTGTTCAGGATTCCCGAGGGCTTTTGTCAGTGCGTCTTTCTCTCTATTGAACGTGATCAAGCTCTGTTGAGCTTCGGTCATTGCGTCAATAAGGGCTTGGGTGGGAGCAAACTTTTTCTGCCGATGAACACACGCCCCTGTCTCCGGGTCTAAAGATCCCCCATGCCCGTAACACCAGCATTTGGCTCTTTCGTCCCATCCCTCTGTACCTAGAGGGATTCCTCGCGCCCTCAGGCCCTCCTCCATCTTTCTCCACTTAGGCGCCGAAAGGCGGTATCCTCCTGGACCCATAACATGATGGTACTGTTTCTTATCCGCATTAGCCTTATTTTTTTTCGATATTTCCTTGAAATGCTCCGATTTCTTTTGCCTCACAAATTCTGGCCAATCATCTTTCAGTTTCTCATGTTGTCCTTTGAAATCCAGAGTCTTGCCCTTGTTGACATATTCACGGGTTAAATTTTTCTTGAAGTTCCGGAATGCTTCGGCCATCTTCTGAAGAGCGAACTCTTTGACTAGCCTCCTCCTCTCACGTCCACCCGGAACCTCGTTACCGAATTCATCGACTTTGTTGTATTCCGGAGGTAGAATGAAATGTTCCATAATCTTTCTCCAGCAATCCTTTTTCGTTCTCTTGTCGACAAAACTGAAACCAAGACATGCCTTCTTTGGCTCCTTCCATTCCTGGATGGTGATCGGGACGTTGTCTCTAACAACGACTCCGCATTGGTTGATAAACTTTGTGGTGTGCTGTAGGGGCTTGCTGGTTTCACCAACTAATTCGATGGTATATGTTTCTCCTTGTTTCATCGCCTTGGATTTTCCACGCTTTGTCGTACTCGATCCGGCCGAGGGCTAAAATAAGAAAGAGAGTCGCGCGCGTTAATGCATATGTATTCACATTTCAGTAAGTTTGTATCACGAGAGGATCAATGTATATATATACCTCGCAGGAGGTGGTTGGTACTTGCAATTCGAGATCGTCGTTTGTCGACGGTTGACCTCCGTCGACAATGTCTGTTCCTTCACCTTCTTGATCATCGACAATGTCCGTTCCTTCACCGTCAAGGTTCAGAAAAGAAGAGACTACATCCTCCTCTTGCTCATCTTCTGGGCCCGGCACATAAGGAATCTCGTTGTTTATGATGCCCATTATATAACCTTCAGCCTCCGGATCCCTAAGCGCCAAGTCTCTATCGTCCGCCATATGTCACTCCTGAAGACATGCATGTAGTAAAAATTAATTAAGTATAAAGGAATTAAAAAATAAGATTAAGGGTACGGTATAGAGGAGGAACAAATATTGCTACTTAATAATTTTGCAACTTAATAGTACTAGTATTGACGGTGATTTTTTAGTAGAAATGAGACTTAGCAAATATTGTCGTAGAAGGGAGAACAGATTGCTAGGGTTTTGGGTGGAAGAACGATGACCACCGGAGGGGGAGAAAACCCTATTCTAGAGGTGTGACCAAGATTAATTGCTCAAATGACTTGGAGAACTCCATAGATAGGTTGCATTTGCTTTCCTGGTCATTTTGGTATATTACACTTAATATTCTGAATTTATTGAATTAAAACTTATTTTCATTATTTTAATGAATTTAATTCAAATTCAAATATGGTCTCATTTTGAAATTTGTCAAACATGATTGAAAATGATATAAACAGATAGCTTACATTTTTGTGAACATTTTGCATATTTTTCCATAATTTTTGGAATTATAAATTAAAAGTTATTTAATTTAGAAGATTTAATTATTTTCTGTAATTCCATATATAGTGGGCCCCACGTGTCATGATGATGTCATTTAAAAAGAAACCCTGGCCAACACGTGGCCAGGTGACGTCATGATGTCGTCACCCTGGCGTCACACGATGGCCGGCGGTGGCAGATTCGGTCGCCTGTGGCGATTCCGGCCACCACAGGACACGTGGTTGGTGTCCTTGGAACCGTCTCGATGAAATCTACCTCTACGTGGCAGCGCCGCCCTCAGAAGGTCGACGACGGCGAGCTGCCGTGAAGTAAACGCGGTGGGGCTCTCGGGTCTCCGGCGAGCTTGTCGAATCCGGCCACGGGGGAGGGAACGGAGACGATGGGGAGGAGGCACGGACGAGGAGGGCCGACGAGGAGCGGCGGGAGGACGGTCACGGCGGGCGGATGTCGTGGCGGCGGCGACGGGAGGACGGTCACGGAGGGCACACGGACAGGAGCGGCGACGGGAACGGACGAGGAGCGGCGGGATGACGGGCGCAGGGGCGGCGGGCACCTACCGGAGACGAGGGCGGCGCGTCCTCTGTGTCTCTGCGGGCGGAATCAGCGACGACGGCGCAGAGAAGACGAGCAGTGCGGCGCGGAGAAGACGAGCTTTGGTCCTTAGAAGTTTTGCGCGGCGCGGAGAATATATAGGGCCAGCCTTTAGTCCCGGTTGGGGACACCAACCGCGACTAAAGGTCCCCTCCGGGTACCTTCCGCGGGCCTTTAGTCGCGGTTGGTGTCCCCAACCGGGACTAAAGGGGTACCTTTAGTCGCGGTTGGTGTCACGAACCGCGACTAAAGGTTTTTTCGCGGTGTTTTCGTTCCCGCGCGGAAAGAGTCTTTAGTCGCGGTTGGTGACACGAACCGCAACTAAAGGTGGTTTTTCAAATACTTTTCTTTTTAAAAGCTTACAAATACAAATAATATATCAGAAAATTCAGAAAAATAAAACTAATTCATTTTAAAAAATCTTACAAATACAAATAATATATCAGAAAATTCAGAAAAATAAAACTAATTCATTTTAAAATCTTACAAATACAAATAATATATCAGAAAATTCAGAAAAATAAAACTAATTCATTTTAAAATCTAAATAATGGCGTGATAAAAAGGCAGTACATAATGGCAACAGTGGATCTAAACCTAAACGGAGAGCATACATGATCTACATAATTGCAAGACGGTGGATCTGATATCTGCTAGTCATACTCCTGCCTAGGCCTATAGTACTCCGACTCGTAGTCGTCGTAGTCGCCGCCGTCGTCGTCACTATCGTCGGACGGTGCTCTGCACTCCCTCGGAGGGTCACGACTCCAGGACTGGGCGTGAGGGTAGCGCAGGCGGGGGTGATCGCTAGCCCTGATGTAGTTCATGACGCTCTGAAGAGTCCGTCTGCCGCTCCACCACAGCCGACAACCGGCCTCGTTGAAGTTCGAAGGAGGCGGGCCGTTCTCCTCGTACCTGGTGAGCGCACTCTCACGCCGATTAATGAAGAAAGCGTCTCAAGTAGGGCGGTAGTCAGGATTCCAACTGGGATTCCTCCGCTGCTCCGGCGTGAGCTCGTGGTAGTAGTGGTTCGTGATGGCCGCCCGACGCGCCACACCTTGAGGAAGAGGAGGTACCGGCACTCCTCCGGCGCTCAGCATCCAACCGGCGGGAATGCTGTAGCCGGGCGGGCAGGGGTAGTTTGAGGCGGAAAGTGCCTCCGCCTGGATAAATGTTAGGGTGGGTACGGTAGAAGCCATGAGAGAGTGGTGAGTTTGTATGTGTTTATGCCAATTGAAGGGGAACGTAGCATAGAAAACAAAAATTTTCCTACGCGAGAGATACCCGAAAGGCCAAGATCTAATCTAGGAGACGAAGTGCAACGGGCAACAAGAGGGTTAAGGAGAACACATACCCTCGAAGACTCAAAGTGGTACGAGATCAAATCTCGTTGTTGGCGTAGTCGTACTCACACCGATCCCGATAGCGAGAAGATGGCACCGCAATCCGGCGGTGCATCCGTGATCGGTCACACGTACGGTTGATGACGACCTCCGTTCCCTCGTTCCAGCGGGGCGCGGAAGTAGAGGATCCCTCGGAACTCCAGCAGCACGACGGCGTGGTGTGGTGGAGAAAAACATTGCTCAGGGCTTCGCCAAGCGCACGAACAAGTGGTGGAGCAGCGGCAGGAGGGAGGAAGAGATGACACAAGTGTGTGTAGTGGGAGAGGGAGCTCTCACCCCTCCTTTTATAGGAGGGGATGGCAGCCACGAATTTTTGGCTGCCTCCACCTCTCCCTCATCATGTGAGTGGAGTCTCCACTCAACCCACTCATTCTTCCATGAATTCCCACTCAAAATCCCAAGGGTTTTCTTTAATAAATAAATAAAACAATTTTATTTCTTTATTTTAATATTTGTTAATTCCATTAACAAACATTAACATATAACCCCTTGAGTTAGTTGTTAAATCTATTAACAACCATTTGATAAGAATCCCCTTGAACTATTTCAAAATTACTCGAAACAATTTCAGTGACTATTTCAATATTCCCCGAAACAATTTCGGTGCTGTCCAAACTTTTCTCCGATATTCCGTATCCTCTCAAATGCGTCATCGAACCTTAAGTGTGTCACCCTACGGTTCGCGAATAAGATAGACATGATCGAGACTCCTCTCCGATCAATAATCAACAGCGGGATCTGGAGATCCGTGATGACTCCTATATATTCAACGATGACTCTCGTGATCGTGTGAACCAACAACGCCGTGAACTATTCCCTTTGTCTCGCGATATTTTACTTGTCCGAGATTCGATCATTGGTATCAACCATACCTTGTTCAATCTCGTTACCGACAAGTACTCTTTTCTCGTTCCCGTGATATAACATCCTTTGTGATCATATCACGTGCTTGCAAGCGGTTTCGATGTGATATCACCGAGAGGGCCCAGAGTATATCTCTCCGTCATTTGGATGGACAAATCCCACTCTTGATCCATGATCCTCAACTAATACTTTACGAATACTTAACGACACCTTTATAGTCACCCTGTTACGGTGTGACGTTTGATGCCATCAAAGCACTCTTCCGGTATCAGTGATTGACATGATCTCATGGTCTAAGGAATAAGTTACTTCGTATGTTTGATATAACAATGTAAACTAAATGACTTGATCGCATTGCTATATTATCTTTGGGTATATGTTCATCACATCATTCTTCTAATGACATGACCCCGTTATTAATAACATCCAATGTTCATGATCAGGAAACCTTGATCATCTATTAATCAACGAGCTAGTTAAAAGAGAGGCTTTACTAGGAACCATTGTTTGTTTATTAAGCACACATGTATCAACGTTTCCGGTTAATACAATTCTAGCATGAGAAATAAACATTCATCATAAACAAGGAATAAGATAATAACCATTTTATTATTGCCTCTCGGGCATATTCCCTTCAGTCTCCCACTTGCACTAGAGTCAATAATCTAGTCTGTAAGCACTTTAACACATATGGCGTACCAGTGTTATTACCATGCTTCGCATGCGGTAAACATCATCAAAAAGATCTGAACTGTTCAGGTCCTATTGTATTTGCATGTTCTTTGCGTCTACACGCATCACTCATTCTCTAATGAGATGGCTTTGTATATATATAGTCAATTCGTGAAAACTTAATTCCTCAGCTTAAACTGATGTCACTAACATTGTGAAAATGTAGCTTCATAGTGTTAGCATTCTTGGAAACTCACCAAGTTCCGGTGATACCTTAATTCCTCAGCTTAAACTGATGTTACTAACATTGTGAAAATGTAGCTTCATAGTTTCAGCATTCTTGGAAATTCACCAAGTTCAATAAAGAACTCCTTGACACAAAATACGCTTATAATTAGTTGTCAACACAACGATATACTTTAGCCTTTGTTGTAGTATCTGTCACAATATTTTAATTTTGAAACTCTTTCAAATCCAGCATGGAACTTTCTTCCATCCTATTGTGCTACCCTTCATCACATATTTTAATTGAGATAAAATTACTTGAATAAATGACAAGACTATTAGTGTAACATATTACAACTATTATTTTGTCATTACTATATAGGAAAACATATCCTTAGCATTTCTAAAATGACACAAGGATCTCTCCCACTGTTGTCTAATCATCATATGAATTATCCTACTATAACATTTTATAGCATAGGACTCATCTGGTTGTGTACATAGCATGGAAACATGACTTAGAAATCTCAATTTCAATGATGCTCATCATGTGTCAAAACACATGAATCTTGCTCAATTATTTTCCATGTGACAAGAACTCCTTCTTATCAATTGTATATTGACTTACTTCAATATTTCATCTATGTAATTTGGCTTCAATCATATCAGGCGCTTCAATCCATCTTTTATAGATATCGATGCCCAATATCTTCTAAGCCTTTCATCAATATGAAATCTTAACCGTGTTAATTTAAAATACATATTTTCCAATCAACCATATGTCATCTACATAAAGTATTGGAAATATGTCATAACGCTCCCACTTAATTTCTTGTAACTCTACAAGCATCTTTATCATTCATGATGGAATCAAACTCTTTTGATAACTTCATTAAGGTAAAGATTTCAACTTCGTTATGCTCACTTCAACCATTGAAGTGCGCATGCCTTTCTAGCAACCTTTTGAATTTTACAAAACTCTCAGACTGTGTCAAGTACACATCCTTGAACAAACTTCCTCGAGAGGAGAATTGGTTTTGTTATTCAACATCCATATCATAATATGTAACTTTGCTAGAACTATCTGCAAAGACTAAGCATCACTACGGAAGATCAAAATCTTGTAGTAGTGAACTCTTTGAACTTCGTCGAAAACAACTTTTCGATAAGTATCCATGTCTTTGTCGCTATATAGACCCTTTTGCTATCGTTAGGCATCATTCCTATTGAAAGGACTACCAAGTCACATACTTGATATTCATACAAGGATACTATGGCGGATATAATGACTCATAGTCAATTTTACGAAGTCAGTGCCCATCATTTGCTTCCTTTATAAGGTCCAGGTCCTTTGTTGTCAAAACAACACTTTATACTTAAACCACAAGTTGTTCAAAGTACAAAGTTTTTGGACTTTTCTGCTACAGTTCGCAAACTCATTTGAAGTATCTACAACATTTGTAGTGTCTTCTACTTAGTCAAAATAGTAAACCCCGGAACAACTTCCAGTGCTGCGCTACTCTTGACATGATAACGGAGATTCTGTAATCTTGTTGAGTTTGTACCGTGCTCCCACTCACTTGTTTCGCAAGAACTACTTTCTCGAGAAATCAACCCTTTCTGACAAACAACATTTGTCTTTTGGTTCGGTGATAGGATAAATACCCAATGTTTTATTTGGGATAACCTTATAAACATATATTTATCCTATTTTGGTTGTAAACATTTTACACATGCTATGCATACCAAAACTTAAGAAAAATGACAATTAAGGTCATTACCCAAACCATATCTTATATGTTGTCAATTTCAACGGATCATGATGGTGCTCTTTTCAGTGTAAAAGCGGTTGTCCTTAATGTATAAACTACAAACATATAATGGCAATTTTATTAATCTTACCATGTCAAACAGGGTTTGATTTTGTCTTTTGAATACTCCAATCTAATGTGGGGTATTCGAGAAGTATAAGTTGTAGAACAATTTTGCAACTTCTCAGATGTTTTGCTAAACTTGTAACTCAAACTTTATCCTTTATGATCCAATCATAAAAACTTGATTATCTTGTTACATTGATTTTAACTTCATATTAACAACCTTTTGAACCAATTCAAAATGTCAAACTCTGTTCCCTTTAAATAGATATACTCACATATCTACTTAAATCATCGACAGACTTTTATGAAGGAAAAATTAATCCACCATACATGACTACACATAATGGACTATATACATCAATATGTATAATCTCCACTAAATTAGTCGTCCATTCTACTTTGGCCTAAGAACGGAATTCTAGTCATCTTTTGGAAGAGGTCTCACAAGCGTCAATAAAATGACTCCGGAAGTCCATCAATATGGAGTTCCTTCATGTTTTCCTTTCCGATATGAACTAAAATGGTGGTGTCACAATTTAAGTGAAACTCTTCAACGTCTTGCAACGTTTAGCATTTAGTCTTATAGATGTTTACTTTACCAACATGATTTATATTAACATATCCATCAATTATGGAATATGATCATAGTTTGAACAATCTCATTTGTTCTCACAAAAGACTAGAACAAAATAACAAATTATTAAGTTCTTCAAATAAATCTTGACTGGTTGGTTCGATACGACAATGAACACAATAACACTCTATTTATGTTCTTGTCATAATCGATTCCACATCTATTACTAGTTCCTTTTAGGCCCTTGTATTTCTTTCATTGCGTTGCTTTGTATGACAACTCATACCAACCAATGTGGTATCAAAATACCAAAAATACTTTGTTAACTAGTAATACATCTATATCTTGTATATCAAGTATATACTCCTGAGCTGGACTTTTCCAGTTATCTTCTTTTCTGCCATATATCTATTTGTAATTCTATTTTCAATATTCCCTTTCCTTTATAGAAGAATCATTCAACATCAAACAATGCTAGTCTTACTAGCTCATTTTCTTTGGCGTGTTAGTCATATACTATCACCCATTGAGTCATACTTTGAGTTTGATTGTTCTACTAATATCACCATATTAATAGCATTCTTCTAGATTCCACTCTTAGCATTTTCCAAGTAAGGTAAACTACTTTACCCATACTTCTAATCCATCCCATCATAACAATTTTATGATTAAGCTATTATAGCTCGAAGGAAGGAATTTAGAGGATAATTTTTAGCATCCAATTTCTTGGAATATTCAAACGCCTAGCGTCTTCAATCATTGCATATATTCAGATAATATAAGCAAACATTGTCACGCTAAATTATACTCAGTCATGTTGCCACAAATAAGTTTCTAGATATCAATATATCTTTCACTTGATTGTTTCTGAAAACAACTCTTTTCAGTCCCTAAATCACCTTGATCAACAAAACATTCTTTTGAAGATAAAGTAATACGGAAGCAACCATGACTCTGGATTCTAAGTAGGAATTATTTGCTCTCTAGATTAATCAATCATTAACCACATGGAGCTAGGTAGGAAATACCAAAAATTTACGATAGGACTCAATTTTAAATTTCACTAATACGGTACCAATCTTAAATGGTATTTACCAGATCATAACAGTTATATCTCAATTAACAATCTAAGTGTAAGATAGTTATGAGGATGCCAATGACTACTACAAGTTGTGCAAATTCACTTTGATTTGTTGTTCATGATAAATAAGTTCAAGCTAATTCAAATTAAGCCATGAACTCCCACTCAAAAACAACATCCCTCTTAGTCGTCTTTAGTGATTACACGAACCAAATTCACTACACCAAAACCGATCATCACGTGAGATGATGTAGCTTCAAAGGCAAACATTGACATGTTCATCATATCATCCATATGACTCATGCTTTACCTTTCGGTTACGTGTTCCGAGGCCATGTCTGTACATGCTAGGCTCGCCAAGTAGAACCGTAGTATTGCGTGTGTTTCAAGGCCATGTCTGTACATGCTAGGCTTGAAAACACCCGTTGTATGCGAACGTTGAGTCTATCACACCCGATCATCACGTGGTGTCTCGAAACGACGAACTTTCTTAACGGTGCATACTTAAGGAAGAACACATTATTATCTTGATATTAAGTGAGAGGGATCATCTTATAATGCTAACATCGTTATCTAAGCAACACAAGATGCATAAAAAGGATTAACATCACAAACATCACATGAAAGGATAACGTGATATGATATGGTCCTTCTTGCACTTGATCTCCATCATGTGCATTATGGTATGATCTCAATCATTCCACCGGCGTGGTACCAAGTACCACGGTACCCCAAACTTGATTGTCCATCAATAAGAAGACAACCATATGGATACCTTCCGGTATATCAATAATTTACAAAATAGATCATCTCATAATCAAATTTGTAATATTGACCATATCAATTCACATGCCCAGCAAAAACTAGTTAGACGCTTCTAATTTATTTTTGCATATTTTACGTGGCTTAGGGCTTTCGAGGATAGAACCGTTCATACCTACGAACATCAACCACAACGTTGATAAACACATTTTTAACAACCCTTCATAGATTAGATCTTAACTATAGTAGGAGAAACAGACACCCGCAAGCCACTTATGCAATACAAGTTGCATGTCAGTTGTGGAACAAGTCTCATGTACGTGGACATGTAAGGTTAGTCCGGGCCGCTTCATCCCACTATGCCACTAAGATCATAAAATAGTCAAGGAGGTAATAACATGATCATCAACGCCCACATACACCTATGTGTTCTACCCGTACAAAACATCTACGCATAGATCCGGCTCTGAAACCACTGAAGGGGAACGTAGCATAGAAAACAAAAATTTTCCTACGCGAGAGATACCCGAAAGGCCAAGATCTAATCTAGGAGACGAAGTGCAACGGGCAACAAGAGGGTTAAGGAGAACACATACCCTCGAAGACTCAAAGTGGTACGAGATCAAATCTCGTTGTTGGCGTAGTCGTACTCACACCGATCCCGATAGCGAGAAGATGGCACCGCAATCCGGCGGTGCATCCGTGATCGGTCACACGTACGGTTGATGACGACCTCCGTTCCCTCGTTCCAGCGGGGCGCGGAAGTAGAGGATCCCTCGGAACTCCAGCAGCACGACGGCGTGGTGTGGTGGAGAAAAACATTGCTCAGGGCTTCGCCAAGCGCACGAACAAGTGGTGGAGCAGCGGCAGGAGGGAGGAAGAGATGACACAAGTGTGTGTAGTGGGAGAGGGAGCTCTCACCCCTCCTTTTATAGGAGGGGATGGCAGCCACGAATTTTTGGCTGCCTCCACCTCTCCCTCATCATGTGAGTGGAGTCTCCACTCAACCCACTCATTCTTCCATGAATTCCCACTCAAAATCCCAAGGGTTTTCTTTAATAAATAAATAAAACAATTTTATTTCTTTATTTTAATATTTGTTAATTCCATTAACAAACATTAACATATAACCCCTTGAGTTAGTTGTTAAATCTATTAACAACCATTTGATAAGAATCCCCTTGAACTATTTCAAAATTACTCGAAACAATTTCAGTGACTATTTCAATATTCCCCGAAACAATTTCGGTGCTGTCCAAACTTTTCTCCGATATTCCGTATCCTCTCAAATGCGTCATCGAACCTTAAGTGTGTCACCCTACGGTTCGCGAATAAGATAGACATGATCGAGACTCCTCTCCGATCAATAATCAACAGCGGGATCTGGAGATCCGTGATGACTCCTATATATTCAACGATGACTCTCGTGATCGTGTGAACCAACAACGCCGTGAACTATTCCCTTTGTCTCGCGATATTTTACTTGTCCGAGATTCGATCATTGGTATCAACCATACCTTGTTCAATCTCGTTACCGACAAGTACTCTTTTCTCGTTCCCGTGATATAACATCCTTTGTGATCATATCACGTGCTTGCAAGCGGTTTCGATGTGATATCACCGAGAGGGCCCAGAGTATATCTCTCCGTCATTTGGATGGACAAATCCCACTCTTGATCCATGATCCTCAACTAATACTTTACGAATACTTAACGACACCTTTATAGTCACCCTGTTACGGTGTGACGTTTGATGCCATCAAAGCACTCTTCCGGTATCAGTGATTGACATGATCTCATGGTCTAAGGAATAAGTTACTTCGTATGTTTGATATAACAATGTAAACTAAATGACTTGATCGCATTGCTATATTATCTTTGGGTATATGTTCATCACATCATTCTTCTAATGACATGACCCCGTTATTAATAACATCCAATGTTCATGATCAGGAAACCTTGATCATCTATTAATCAACGAGCTAGTTAAAAGAGAGGCTTTACTAGGAACCATTGTTTGTTTATTAAGCACACATGTATCAACGTTTCCGGTTAATACAATTCTAGCATGAGAAATAAACATTCATCATAAACAAGGAATAAGATAATAACCCTTTTATTATTGCCTCTCGGGCATATTCCCTTCACCAATGGTGTGGCAATGCATACATATATATAGCGAGAAGAAAACATATCCCTTTAGTCCCGGTTGGGGACACCAACCGGGACTAAATGATTCGTGTTTCGTTGGGAAACAGATCATCCCTTTAGTCCCGGCCTGTTTTACCAACCGGGACGAAATGGTTACGGTTTCGTTTGGACCAATCAGATAGAATCACACAGATCGTGTGTTTCTTTCAAGCGCTTGTGAGTCGTTGGATCCGGGGTGTGTTTCTTTCGAGCTGTTGTGAGCCGTTCGATCAGGGCTACGGTGTGTTTCTTTCGAACTGTTGTGAGCCGTTGGATCAGGGTGTTTCTTAACCGTTGGATCAAAACCCTAGCACAACACTTTGTGAGCCAGAGGACCCTATATATAGCCCACCTTCATACACCGGTCAGTTCATCGACCAAATACGAAACATCCGGATTCGCCATCATACGTCCTGCCATGCATTTGGTATGCATATATGCACCCAGTAGCCACAGTGGGGCTGTATGATGGCGGTACCGATTGTTTTGTTCTACATCCCCCTTTAAGGTTTGATATATACATCATATATTCAGTTCATCGAGCAAATACAAAACATCCGGATTCGCCATCATACGTCCTGCCGTGCATTTGGTATGCATATTGCACCCAGTTTCCACGGTAGTGTTGTATGATGGTGATACCAATTGTTTTGTTCTACACCCCCCCCCCCTTTAACACATCAATCCATGCTTGGGTCAGTGTTCACTTTGAGCTCGGAGTGGGTAGTAATGTGCAACTATTTGCTTGGTTGTGTTAGGGTGGCGCGTGGCGCGGGAGTTGTGACGCGTGGCGCGGGAGTTATGACGCATGGCCAGGAGGGCGCGGTATAAACTGCCACGCCTCGAGAACGTCTTCTCCTCTCCACGCGCCCACTCCTCTCCACGTACCGTCGCGCTTCCACCATGCCTCCGAGGAGGAACAGCACCACCGGCTTCCGTGGCGTCCGAGCACGGCAGAACGGAATGTTCAGCGCAGATATCCGCTGGGGGACGACCGCATCCCCCTCGGCTCCTTTGCGACGGCGGCGGAGGCCGCCCGCGCCTAGGACGCGGCGGCCTGGCGCCTCAACCGCCCGCGGTCGCTGATGAAGTTCAACGACTGCCACACCGTCTGGGAAGCGGAGGCCAGGGCGCCGAAGCCGCAGATCGTCACTGCCGCCAACCACCTCCACCTCCGCCACCGCGCGTTTCAGGGCCTAGTCGACGCCAGGGACGACCGCGTCGTCCGCGAGTATTACCGGAACAACCCGGGGGAGGAGAGCACTGACGAGGAGCTCTGGCAGACCCGCGCGACTGAGCGGGCGGAGCGCCGCCTCGAACGCCACCTCGCGTTAGATGCCGCTCGGGAGGCGAGGCGAAGGCGCTGCAAGAGCTTCGTCGGGCCGACCACGCCGGCGAAGTCTCGGCCTCCGACGATCCGAGGTGGGGGCCTATCTCGGACATACCATCATGCATCTCCGACGACGACAAGGAGTTCACCGACGAGTTCGACGACGACGATGACTCGGAGGAGGTCACCGACGAGTTCCCCGACGACGACGACGAGGAGTATTGTTCGTCTGTTTTCTGTTTTTAATAAAAGAATTTGTATTCCGGCGACACTGCGGCGCGCTAGCGCGTCTGTTTTCTGTTTTTAATAAAAGTTATTTAGATATTTTATCTCACAAGGTTTTGAGACATTTAAGTAACCTTCTGTTTTCCATGTTTTCCACTCGTTTTCTCAAATATTTTGCAAAGGAGTTAGTCTTAAACACATCAGAGATAATATAATTCACATGATCCATTCAACAA
The DNA here is from genome assembly GCA_028641055.1 of Alopecurus myosuroides. Lineage (NCBI taxonomy): Eukaryota > Viridiplantae > Streptophyta > Magnoliopsida > Poales > Poaceae > Alopecurus > Alopecurus myosuroides. Next base: position 269,194,727 of record CM054057.1, on the reverse strand, counting down.
AGTTTGGTACAATAAATTATTACACATCAATTCTTCCCTTGTGTCCCTGCTTTCTTACGATTGTGCCGTATCCATGGAGCATCCTCATCATTTAACTTAATGCTTGGGTCAGTGTTCACTTTGAAGGGCGGAATTTCACCAAACATATTATAATCTTCTGACATGTCTGTCTTGTCCTCCACTCCTACGATGTTTCTTTTCCCTGAAAGAACAATGTGGCGCTTTGGATCATCGCATGATGTACTGATCGTTTTCTTATCTTTCCGTTTCCTCGGTTTGCTACTCATGTCCTTCAAATAGAAAACCTGAGCGACATCTTTGGCTAGGACGAATGGTTCGTCAAGGTAACCAAGATTGTTGAAATCCACCATTGTCATTCCGTATTGCTCGTCCACCTTTACCCCACCTCCTGTTAGCTTGAACCATTTGCACCGGAACAAAGGGACCTTAAAGGAGGGTCCATAGTCAAGTTCCCATATCTCCTCTATGTAACCATAATATGTGACCTTTTGCACATTCTCGGTTGCTGCATCAAAGCGGACACCACTGTTTTGGTTGATGCTCTTTTTATCTTGGGAGATCGTGTAAAATGTATTCCCATTAATCTCGTATCCTTCGAAAGTCGTTATAGTCGAAGATGGTGTCTTGGCCAACATGTACAGCTGATCTCCAACATCATTGTCATTCATTAAATCTTTTCGCAACCAACTGCCGAAAGCCTTCCCCGGGTTGTCCGAGCGTAAAATATTCTTGTGTTGCTCGAAGTACGGAGCCACCAAGCTCGAATTTTGCAGAACTGTGTGGTGTGCTTCAGTCATAGAATGACCGTCCATACATATCGTTGATTTCCTTCCGATCGTGCCTTTTCCACTTAGTCTCCCCTCCTGCCGCGATTGAGGAATACCAATCGGCTTAAGGTCAGGAACATAGTCAATACAGAACTCAATTACCTCCTCGTTTCCATAGCCCTTTACGATGCTTCCTTCTGGCCTAGCACGATTACGAACATATTTCTTTAATACTCCCATAAACCTCTCAAAGGGGAACATATTGTGTAGAAATACAGGACCGAGAATGGAAATCTCTTCGACTAGGTGGACCAGGAGGTGCGTCATAATATTGAAGAAGGATGGTGGGAACACGAACTCGAAACTGACAAGACATTGGACCACATCGTTCTGTAACCGTGGTAGATCTTCTGGACTGATTACCTTCTGAGAGATTGCATTGAGGAATGCACATAGCTTCACAATGGCTACTCGAACATTTTCCGGTAGGAGCCCCCTCAAAGCAATCGGAAGCAATTGCGTCATAATCACGTGGCAGTCGTGAGACTTCAGGTTTTGGAACTTTTTGTCCGCCATGTTTATTATTCCCTTTATATTCGACGAGAAGCCAGACGGGACCTTCATACTTCTCAGGCGTTCAAAAAAAATGACCTTCTCTTCTTTGGTAAGAGCGTAGCTGGCACGACCTTGAAACCATTCCGGATGCCGGTCATCTGGGTCTTTCAAAAGTTGCTGGTCCTGCCGTGCTTCCTTTGTATCATTTTTCTTCCCATACACGCCCAAGAAGCTAAGCAGGTTCACGCAAATATTCTTCGTAACATGCATCAAATCGATTGCAGAGCGGACATCTAGGACTTTCCAATACTGTAGCTCCCAAAATATAGATTTCTTCTTCCACATGGGTGCGTGCCCGTCAACTTCCAGCGGAACTGATTGTCCGCTAGGACCCTTTACAAAGATGACTTTCAAATCCTTGACCATATCAAATATCTCGGCACCAGTACCTTCCGCAGGCTTCGGCCGGTGATCTGCCTTGCCGTTGAAATGCTTGCCTTTCTTTCTTACGTTATGATTTCGGGGAAGAAATCGACGATGACCCAGGTACACGTTCTTCCTACAATTATCCAAAAATACACTTTCAGTCTCATGTAAGCAGTGCGTGCATGCTTTGTATCCCTTATTTGTCTGTCCCGACAGGTTACTAAGAGCAGGCCAATCGTTGATGGTTACAAAAAGCAATGCTCGTAGGTCAAATTCCTCTTCTTTGTGCTCATCCCACACACATACACCAGGTCTGCCCCACAACTGCAAAAGTTCATCAACTAATGGCCTTAGGTACACATCGATGTCGTTGCCGGGTTGCTTCGGACCTTGGATAAGCACTGGCATCATAATGAACTTCCGCTTCATGCACAACCAAGGAGGAAGGTTGTAGATGCATAGAGTCACGGGCCAGGTGCTATGGCTGGAGCTCTGCTCGCCAAAAGGATTCATGCCATCAGTACTTAGACCAAATCTTATGTTCCTTGCGTCAACTGCAAAATCTTTGAACTCTCTGTCGATCTTTCTCCATTGCGTTCCATCAGCGGGGTGTCTCAACTCCCCGTCAGACTTACGGTCCTCTTTGTGCCATCGCAACAACTTGGCATGCTCTTTGTTCATGAACAAACGTTTCAACCGTGGTATTATAGGAGCATACCACATCACCTTGGCGGGAACCCTCTTCCTGGGTTTCTCGCCCTCAACATCGTCACCAGGGTCATCGCCTCTGATCTTATAACGCAATGCAGTGCATACAGGGCATTCATTCAAATTCTCGTATTCACCGCGGTAGAGGATGCAGTCGTTAATGCATGCATGTATCTTCAGAACCTCTAAACCTAGAGGGTAGACAACCTTATTTGCTTCGTACGTACTGGCGGGCAACTCGTTATTCTTCGGAAACATATTCTTCAACATTTTCAGCAAATCTTCAAATGATGAGTCAGCTACACCTTCCCGTGCCTTCCATTTCAGCAAATCCAGTGTGCAGCCCAGCTTTTTCAGACTATTATCGCATTCTGGGTACAGCGACTTCGTGTGATCCTCTAACATGCGATCCAAATTCTCCCTCTCCTTGTCAGTTTCGCAGCATCTCCGTGCATCAGCAATGGTCCGACCAAGATCATCAGCGGGCTCATCATGTGCCTCTTCTTCACCTTCACCAAACCCTTCCCCACCTTCAGCATCATCCTCACTGAAAATATCACCGAAAGCCTCATGATAGTTGACATCGATATCATCCCCTTCTTCATCTTCTTCCATTCTAACCCCTCTTTCTCCATGCTTGGTCCAACAATTATAGCTTGGCATGAAACCGTGCCGAAGCAGGTGCATGTGAACGACTCTTGAGGAGGAGTAACCCTTCTGATTCTTACATTCAGCACATGGACAGATAATAAAACCTTGGTGCTTGTTCGCATTTGCTACTACGAGGAAATCTTTCAAACCCGTAGTGAACTCGCCGGAGAGTCGGTTACCGTACATCCATTGCCGATTCATCTGCATTATTATTATATAAAGTATATAATTAACCGTCATGCATTTGTTAAACTAACTAGCTAGAAATAATACAAATCATGAGAGGTTCAAGTTGCTAACCGCGATCGCGGAGGAAAAATAAATGACAAAGCTCAAGTGTGGCTCGGACACTTCATATCATGTGTGTTTCATGCTCTCGGGCATTTCATCGAACACCTTGTGTGCATAGGAGGAACCCAAAGCAAACCCACCACCCCCTTGTGAACCAAAATCATAGAAGTGACACCAAATGTGGCTAAGTGCAGTGAGCTGAGTCCTATATAGGGATGGGTCTTTAGTCCCGGTTGGTCTGGCCAACCGCGACTAAAGGCCTTCGGGCCAGCCTGAGGCCAACCGCGACTAAAGCTCCTCCCGTCCGCCAGCTGTGGACCGAGCGCGCTGGGTCCAGACAGTTGGTCGCAGGTCTCCTCCCGAACCACGACTAAAGACTCCTTTGTTCAGGGTTCTATTATTTTGGGGACTAATGGGGGCGTGTGGAAGGCCTATTTTCTACCAGTGTCAAACAATGATCTTTGGTAGTTTTCCTAAGAATATTTTGCAATATCTTTTTACTTTAATGAAACACATAGTTATTTCAGAAAAAGTATATTTTTGCGACCAAACTGGTCAACGTTTTAAGCCCGTATGGAGAGTGTACCATCCCCTCTCTATTTAGGGACATAGAATTCAGTCGCATACATGAGGTTTCACCAGTGGTGCATACGCGCTAGTTTGACCATGCATCATCTATGGTGAAGACTTCACGCAAGATCTAAATTTTGAAATCTGATTCTCTCAACGGTTGAAAATCGAAAGAAAATTAGGCATGTATACTGGCCGATACACGAATGAATGTTCTGTAGAAGCAAATATCGTTTTCTTACAAAAGAAAAAAAAATCAATTACCCAATTACTATCGCCAAATTACCAGGAACGGTGCTATGGCAGTTAGGTAAGCAGCATGTACATACCAGACTCTTACACTAACTATGCCTCAAATGTACATAATCGACCAATCGGCCTCTGGCACTAGGGATGAAAACAGAGCGGATACGAACGGAACTAAGTGGTGCCACATTTGTTTTCACATTTTTGTGCGAAAGCAGAAACGAATACATAAACTCCGAAACAAATATGAGAGAGTAGAGTATCTTTCTCTGTCCCGAATTAATCATTTTAGATTTATTAAAATATAGATATATCAATACACTAAAATACCTCTAGATACATTTATATTTCTATAAATCAAAGACAATTAATTCGAAATGAAGGGAATAGATCGTAACAAACAGCAAACAACATGTGGTTGGATGGTTAGGAGGGTGGTTGTACCCCCAGCCCACCAGAGTTCAAACCACAGGTTTGACACTTGTGTGTTGCATTTATACGGAATATTTTTCAGTGAGAGGCGACGTTCCCGTCGACAGCGAGACTCCTTTAGTGACTTCGTAAATCTCAAGACCCGTCGGCTCAGTCTGTCAGAGATGCTCATAGGGGTAAGATATGCATGTATACGTTCATAGGGGTGAGTGTATGCATGTTGTGTGTTTCTCAAGAAAAAGATCGTAGCAAACACCCATTTCGTAGTTATTTAATGGACCATGAGCAAGTGCTGTGGTACGTACTGATTTGATTAAGTAGTGCTGTGTATTGATGGATCTTTCGTACCATGCGATGCATGCAACATGCATGCATCGATCATAGTCACGGGCACCATATTCACGCACCTGATCCATCCGATCGGGCTCGAACAGATTCCACAGGGATTCCTACGTAGGCGAACAGTGCAGGTCCATGTAGCCACAGCGCCCTGGCGCCATATATAGGCGGGCATACATGCCGTGAAACGTGATCAGAATACACGTACGGAGATCCATCGGCTGACGCATATCCATGATGCATGGCTGGTGGCCTGAGAAGCACCGGAGCATGAAGGCCATGCCCTGAGAACCTGAACCCCTGTCTTGCTCGGGTCAGCATGGCTTAATTTTTATGCCTGTACAGTTCGGGTGGCACAGTACGTCCGTACGTCATGTGAGTAGCTACTTAGACTATACACACATCTTTTTGTCTGGCCACACATGGAAATGGAAGTGTATGTATGGTGGGACTGACACGAGTAGCTGAAGAAATTCGTTGTGATTTTTTCTTAGCAACGACGCTACGATATTGATATGCATGCTGCCATTGCCCATTGGTGAGCACCGACGAGCAAGCTGCTGGTAGCTTAGCCACATTATTGTTCGTCTCCCATGTTGGTGCATCCGTGCATGCATGCATGGATGGATGAATGCACCGGACAGAAAGTTCAAATCTAGTACTACTGGTATCTCAACGAAAGAAGAAGCAGCTGTAAATCAACCGTCCGTACAATAATGCAAGATCAGTTAATTTCTACTTTTCCTTAGGCCCCTGCATGGATAAATTATCACGAAACAGGCTTTCGCCCCGCTTTATAAATAAAGCAAACGACCACAAGAGTATACAAGCATCCAGATACAACACACCCACACAGCTGGGGCCACAACACAACATCGCCCAACAGAAATAAAACACACGCACAAAACACACACTCTAGAGAAACAGGCGAGGAGGGGGTGGTGTGGGTGGAACAGTCGCCCCGAGAGAGAAGCTGGTCAAGGCGGCACCGGAGCGGAGAGGCGACGCGCAACCACGAGAAGTCTGTCGATGGAGTCGTCCAGCCGCGCCCTATCCCGCTGCCTACACAGAGGATGCCACTGCTGCAGAAAAGCCAAGAATTTGAACATTACATCAGAAGCCCGTCTTAGGAAGACCTTCTCAATTACCATCTTATTACGGGTCGTCCACAACGACCAAGCCATCGCCGCAAACACCAGCCAAAAGAGGCGTCTGCCCCCTCCAGCATGGTGCGCCCTGGCTTCCAGAAACTCGCCGAGATCCAGGGCCAGCCATGCCGGCCCCAAGGCCTCTCGCACGAAGTTCCACAGAAACCGGGCAGCGGGACACACAAAGAATATGTGTGTACCCGTTTCGGGGACCCTGCAGAGCGGGCAAAGGCCATCCCCCGGACCACGGCGTTTGGCCACCTCAACCCCAGAAGGCAGCCTATCCCTCAAGAGCCGCCAAACGAAAATCTTAATCTTGAGGGGCAGTGGAGCCTTCCATAGTGGGGTGGCCCACAGACTCGACGGCGAAGCAAACAAGGAGCGGTGGGCCGACTTCACCGTGAAAGTCCCCGACGGGGCCAACGTCCAGGACACCTGGTCAGGGCCCCCCGGCACATCCGCAGGAAGCTCGCCTAGCAGCTCCGCCCACTCCCCAGCCTCGTCCGGGCCAAAGGTGCGCCGAAACACAATAGCCCAAGACCCCTGTCTAAATGATGTCGCCACCCCTAAAGATGGGTCAGTGCAGATCAGAAAGAGTCTCGGGAACTCCAGCCGGAGAGGAGTCGGGCGCAGCCACGGGTCTAGCCAGAACAAGATGCCCCGACCATCTCCCAGGGTGAACCGGATCCCTTTCCTAATGTCCCGCTTCAACGACTGGATAGACCTCCAGAAGAGGGAGCCCTCCTGTCGGTCACAGGCAAGGAGGGGCCGTCCCTGAAGGTATTCCGCTTGAATAAGCTGGAGCCAAAGGCCCCCGTCCTCCCTCAGGATACGCCAGACCCATCTCAGGAGGAGCGCCACGTTCATCTTCCGAGAGGCCACAATCCCTATGCCCCCCATATCCTTGGGGGCGCAAACGTCAGCCCACTTAACCATGTGGTATTTCTGCCGCCCGTTACCATCCTGCCAGAAGAACCGGGACAGCTCCTTATCAAAGGCCGCATGCACCCCTTCTGGTAACGCGTATAATCCCATCATATATGATGGGATACTACTCAGGCAGGACCCTATCAACACTGACTTACTCCCCTTAGAGGTGAAGCGACCGCACCAAGGTTCTGCCTTCCGCCTAACCTTTCCCATCAGGGGTTCCAGATCCCTAATAAGGATCCTAGAATCACTCAGCGGGACCCCCAGGTAAGTAACCGGGAAAGCAGATAGCTTGCAGTTAAGGTTATCCGCTATTCTCTGTTGCTCCTCCGGGGGATACCCAAGAACAATGACCTCGCTCTTGTCGAAGTTAATCTTGAGTCCGGACATGTCCTCAAAACAAAGTAGGAGGAATTTGAGGTTGACAATATCCAACCCCGAGCCCTCCACCATAATCATAGTATCGTCTGCATACTGTAGATGTGTCACGCCTCCCCCCGGAATAAGGTGACCGACCACACCGGAGATGTGGCCGGCTGCTTTAGCCTTGTCCAGGATGGCCGCCAGGGCGTCAACCGCAAGGTCAAAAAGGAGGGGGGATATAGGATCCCCCTGCCTCACCCCACACGACGGTCTAAAGTAGGGGCCAATTTCCCCGTTAATGTTAATCGCAGTATTGCCGCTCATAACGAGTTGCATAACCCACGAAATGAACCGGTCATCAAAGCCTCTCCGTTGCATCACCTGCCGGAGGAATGACCAGTCCAGGCGATCGTAGGCTTTCTGAAAATCTAACTTGAGGAATACGCCTCTATGCTGACGCACTTTCACCTCATGGACTATCTCGTGCAGGGCGAGAATCCCATCATGGATAAACCGCCCCTTGAGGAAAGCGAACTGGAAGGGGTGAGTCAGGCGCTCTGCCACCGGGGCAAGGCGCCGTGCACACACCTTCGAGAAGATCCTCTGGATAACATTTATCACAGTGATAGGCCTAAACTGTCGGATGTCCGTCGCCCCAGGGATCTTAGGGACCAGCGTTATGACGCCATAGTTAAGACGTGACATAACCAGGGTCCCAATGTAAAATTCCTGGAACATCGGCAAAACGACCGACTGCACAGTGTCCCAGAACTTCTGGAAGAAGGAAACCGGGAGACCATCTGGTCCCGGTGCCGACCCCGACTGCATATCCATGACCGCCTCCCGCACCTCCTCGGGGAGAAAAGGGAGCAGCAGCCGCTCATTCTCCGCCTGAGATACCAACGTCTCCTGGGGCCACAAGTGGTGAGATAGTGCCACCCCGGATCTCGGTGTAGAGGTGAAGAGTTCCTTAAAGAAGGAGTAGATATGGCCGGAGATGTCCTCGGCCGCCTCCAACCACACGTCATCTGCCCGCAGACGAGGGATGGAGCACCTCCTCCTACGTCCATTGGCGATGGCGTGGAAATAGGCCGTATTGGAATCCCCTTTCAGGATCCAATTCTGCCGACTACGCTGACGCCAGAACACCTCCTCCCCTTTGTAGACCTCCATAAGGGAGGCCTCCAGGGCGTACCTCTGGTTCCACCCATCTGGGCTCAACCCTCCAGCGTCCGCTGTCAGGTCAAGCAGTTGGATCTGTCCGAGCAGGGCGGCCTTACGCCGCCGAATATCCGCCCCACGGTTAGCCCCCCACCCACGCATAAACTGGCGTGAACTCTTAGCACAGAAGTGCCAGACATCCACAGCATTAAAGATCCGTGGGGGGGAGGACGCCGCCGCGATCCACTTCGATTTAACCAACTCCACAAAGCCCGGTTGCTCCAGCCAGAAGTCCTCAAAGTGGAACCGATTCGACTTGGGTGGGGCTTCTGCACCGGTAGACAGAATCAACGGGCAATGATCCGACCCCACCCTGGTCACGGCCCGAAGGGAACACAGCGGATACTCCGCTTCCCAGTCCGCCGAGACCAAGACGCGATCCAACACCGAGCGAACCGGGTCCGCCTGGTTATTAGACCACGTGAACCTAGCCCCCACCCGCTCAATCTCGATGAGTGCCATGTCCGCGATGAAATCATTGAACATGCGCATCCTCGGGAAATCAACGAGAGAGGAACTCTTATCGAACGGAGACCGAATCAAATTAAAGTCCCCCGCCACCACAAGCGGGGTGTGGCAGCGCTCCAGCTTCGCCCTGAGTTCGTCTAAGAACTCCGGGGACCTCCGATGGTCCGCGGGCCCATAGACGACAATTACCTCCCACTGGAGGCTAGATCGTCTATGGGTGAGCAACATGCTCAGAAAGAATTCCCCACGGTCCATATCCTCTACCTCAAACGAGTCCTCCTTGGCCCCAAGCAGGATGCCACCCGATCGCCCCGTCGCCGGCAACCACTGCCAAGCAAACTTATGGCGACTCAGACTCTCCAGCTCAGCAATCGAGAAGTCCTGCCGGATCGTCTCCTGAATGCCCACAATGTCCGGGTCCTCATCCCGAATATACTCTATCAGTTGTCGGCGCCGACCATCTTGCCCGAACCCCCGCATGTTCCATCCCAATAGAGAGACACTCATTGGGACCTGTCGGGGTGTGTCCCCTTACGGGGGACCGGTCGGGCCCTACCAGAGGTCGAGGGCCTGGACTTGTCCAAAGGCGGCCGTCCGCGCTTCCTCCCCGGTTGGGAGGAGGCCCCAACGACGGCCACCTCGGGCGGCACGGGAGTGGACCCACTACCAGATCCAGGTGTTGCATGCCCGGGTCCGGCCAGGTCCTGGGGCCCTGGCTGGGCACGCTCGGCCTGAGCTCGAGCCGCCGCAAGGGCCCCCTCGTAAACCTCCTTAGCTCTAATAGCCTCAATCTGCTCTAACCGGGGACCTCGCTCGCCCCGAAACACAACCCCACAGTCAGACGCCACCTGCTCCAAATGTGTAGCCTCTACCGAGTCGAGCACCGAAAACCTAGATCCTGAAGGCGGAGAAACAGAGGTAGGACGGGAAGGGGGAGGTCGAGGCGTACCAGCCTCTAGGCAGCGAGCCGCCTGCCGGCGGGACGCCACCTCGGACACCGTCGGCTCGACCGCCTCCGTCCCTGACCGAGCCCCCGCCAGGCGCGCACTGCGGCGCGTCGTGACCCCGGGTACGGGAGTGGTGGCGACGACCGTACCCAGGATGCGGGTATCAGGGACGGGGGTCGCTGGAAGGCGCGCCGGGGACCCCTGGGGTGGGGTAGGAGGGGTCCCTGGCGAGCGGGTGTAGCAGACCACCCCCGGGGAGCGAGGAGAGTCCGGGGCCGCCACCTCCATGCTCACACCACCTGAGTCTGTCTCCTCCGTGCCAGACTGAGGTGAGGTCTCTTCCTGAAGAGCCTCCGCCACAAGTCCAGCCAGATCTAGAGATCCCGGGCCCTTACCCAGGTTGGAGCCGTACTGTGCAAGCGAGGCCCCCATAGAGATCTGAGACACCTGACGAGAAACATCCACCAGGGTCAGCCTAGCCGGCGCACTCTTGGGAGGGGCAACCGGAGCTGACAGAGACGGCACAGGCGAAGATGCCTGAGCCACAGCCGCAACCTGAGCCACCACCCCAGCAGGTGGGGCAGCCCCCGGCGCGGGATCCGGGACCAGAGCGGACGCAAGTCCCTCCCTAGGTCCTGGGTCGGAGTCGTCCCCCGAGGAGTCCTCGTCCTCGTCAGAAGAACTGTCGTGGTGTGGGGACGGGGACCGACGGGGGGGTGGGGGAGAGATCCTGGGCTGATCGACCACCTGCTCGACCTCCACGGACAACGGCTTGTCCACTCCGTCGAAGTAGAACGGTGGAAGAGTGCCCTCGAGCTTGGAGGCGTCCGGGACCAGCATGCGCAGGCGAACAGGGCCGCGACCTGGCAGCGAGGTCTCATCCACCTCCTCTAGGCGTCCCACCGCCTGTGCAATCTGGTCGATGATGTGAATAGTCTTCGCCTCCATTGGGATCCCATGGATCAGAACCCAAACAGGCACAAGGGCCGAGAGCGCGGTCGGGTCGATGGAGGATGGCTCGATGGAGACCTTGATGTTGCATCCAGAGAGCGTAATCGATTCCCCCCAAGACAGTGCCTTGAGCAGGCCTAGGGAGGGGAACTCGACAGCGAACTCAGTGGGCGTGAGCTCCGTCACCACCCACGGGGCCTCCGGCTCAAGGAGCAGGAACGCCGCGCGGATCGACTCCACCGAGATCTCCACAGACGGGGAGCGCTCCGGATCCGGTAGTACTGTCACCACGGCCAAGAACTCAGGAGCGGAGAGCTTGACACCACCCATGTCGATGTAGTAGAAGCCTGAATCAATGCCATGGCCAAGTAGCGTGAGCGGTACCCGTGGGCGAGGATGGGGCGTTGCCCTGGGCGCATCGGCGTGGGAGACACCCCTAGGTATCTCCCCCACCATCGCATCCCTAGGCGACACCACACCACCCTCCCCTACCACAGCCCCGCTCCGCTTGCCCTTAGCCTTCTTCTTCTTTTTCTTCCTCTTGGGGGGAGCCACCGGGTCCACCAATGTCGCCCCGCGAGATTCCCGGCGGGGAGAGCGCTCACGGCCATTGCCGCGGTCATCCCGCGCCGAACCACCCGCATCGCGTCCTCGAGTCCCCTCGCGCCAATGCCCCGGCACCGAGCTCCTCCCAATTTCCCGTTGACCTTGGCGTTGGAGCAGCTGCTCCCGCAGTTCCGGTTCCCTCGCGCGCCCTCCAGGAGATCCGGTACGGGTAGGGGACAGGCGCCTCGGCCCCTGGGACGCAGTCCAACCAGCCCTCCGCGTGGAGTTGCCACGCTCCGGAGAAGCAGGCGCGCGCTCGGCCCCAGAGCGCTGGCCCAGGGCAGGCGGCGCACCGCGCGCGTCCACAGCCGCCTCTCGTCGCGGCGGAGAGGACCTGCGGGTGGGGGAGCTTCGCGCGGGGGGCGGTGACCTCCGCGGCGGCGGCCGGTACCGGCCCGGAATCCGTGGTGGCGACCCCCCACGCGACGGGAGTGGAGGAGGGGAGCGCGGCCCCCGGCGCGTCGACGGTGGGGAAGGCTCCCGGCGGCGCTTCATCGAGCTCCGGACCACGGCGGCGAAGGAGCGTGTGAGCGGCGGCGGAGGACGCGCCTGCGTAACCGTGCGAGCGATGTGACGAAATTTCGCGATCTGACTGTCCGAAGCCGGAAACCCTAGGCCCAAATCGGAGTCCCCCCGGCGGATCCAGAGCCAGGCCGCCACGGGCCTTGCACCTGGGCCCGGGGTCGGACGTCGCAGATCCGGACGAGGTGGCCCAGACGACACCCTGCGGTCCTGGCTGCGCCACGCCAGGATGGGCTGCGGGCGTGGGCCGCTTTCCCCAGGCCCACGGCCCAGCGAACCCTCCGCTGGCCCACCCTCGGCTCTCCTCGCTGCGGGAGCGGTCTCAGGCAGGACCCCCGCCCCTAGGTGCGCCGCCGGCGCCGGCACCGGAGAAGGAGCTGCCGTGGGACGAAGCCCAACCGAAGCAACCCTCCCCAGGCCAGCACCCGCCGGTTCCCGAGGGAACCCGCCAGCAGCCACCACCGGGTGCGCACGCTCCCGGGCGAACGCCGTCGCGCCGGAGCTAGGGCCCGCCGTCCTCGACCTGGATCCACCGTGAGCTCGACCCCCCGGGGACCTCCTGGCCGGCGGGGAACGTCGCGCCACCGCCAAGAAGTCTCGCAAGGTCGCCAGACCCGGCGGGGAGCACCAACGCGCAAGCTCCCGTTTCTCCGCCTCCATGGCGTCCGCCTCGTCGGCCACGTCGGCCCAACGCCGCCCACGGATGGAGTCCGGGGGTCCCGGCGACGCAGGACCCGCAGACCCCGCCGGCGGGGGCATCGGCGCCGCGCACGCCATCGACGGATCACCGTGGCAGAGTTACATGAGCAGGCGTCTCGCGCGCGCCATGCTCACCTCCCTGAATTCCCTTATGTACCAATAAAAAACAGGAGATAGCAGCATGGTCCACCCATGGATAAATTACAAACCTCCATCCAACCACTACCATAATCCCGAAGACCCGAACCCAACGTGTACTATTTCAAGTGTGCCTAGCTATTCAGGACCAGTTACCTTGGACGCTACTCCGATCAAATCCAGAATTTACCATCTCAGCAGAGTTACTAGTATGGAGTTTGGCTGCTGATGCCAAAATCCGATGAGAATCACGACGATTCCGAGATTATAATTCGAACCAAATCTTCTTCACAGGCTCACAGCTGTGTGTCGTGGTGCGGTGAACATGCCATGTTGATCCTCGAATCTAAAGAATCCTTTTTGTTAAAGAAAAAGGACAGATTAAAGAGGATCCGTACCATATGTAGCAGCAGATGGATTACGTCAGACACCCATATATGGCATAGTGCTATCGACAGATCGATGCGAGTGCTATCCCACTGAGCCTGAGCCACCGATGGAAAATCCATTTTTTATTCCCACTTTAAGTAGTGTTAGCTAATCAGGTCTCGTTTCCCGCCTTCCCGGACGGCTTATTGCATGTTACACCAGTACGTCCTCGCTAATGCCATTGCTCCAACCGTGTTAGGACATCTCCAGCGGGGCTGCTCATTTGGCCCGGACCGGCCGGATTTGAGCAGCCTGGGCCAAAACCAGGCCCCAGCGGCGCTGCTCATACGGACCGCGGTCCGTTTTTTTGTCCGCGGATGCTCAAATCCGACCCAAATTTGGGTCAGATTTGAGCAGCCCCGCGGACAACAAAAGTGTCGCGTGGACACACTCCCTGGCCCGCAAAAAACCCCCTCCTCCCCCCCCGCGCCGCCAGCGACCCACCTCGCCGCCGATAGGTCGCCGATTTCGCGACCACGACCACCGTTCGGCCCCTCGCCGGCGACGTCCACCTCCCCCCAACTCCCTCCCACGCCGCCGCGCCACCGCCTGCCCCGCAGGAGGCTCACCGGCCTTCGTACAGCCCGCTCCACCTCCCCCCACCTCCACGGGCGCACACAAGCTGTTCGTCCGTGTGCCTGCCCGACCTCGGCCCAAAAAAATGGCGGATAGCGGCGACGAGTTCTTCTTCAACAACTTCATCATGTACTCGTCCTCGTCGGACTCCGATTCCGAGGACGAGAGCGACATCCTCGTTGCCACTCTCGTGGTGAATGACCACATCGCAAGGATGCGGCCGGTGTTCAGAGGGTCCATCCCCGACCGTGCGCCGGGCTTGGAAAGGGGCAGAGCGGCCGGCCATTTGCAGCTGTGGAACGACTACTTCCACCCCACCAATCCGGTGTACACGGCGAAGCTATTCCGGCGCCGTTTTCGGATGAAAAGGGACTTGTTCAACCGCATTCGGCTCGGCGTCCTCGACTACAACGATTGGTTCAAGTGCAAGCCCGATGCCACCGGTAAGCTTGGTTTCACTTCTTATCAAAAATGCACCGCGGCAATTCGGATGCTTGCATACGGAGTAGCTGGTGATCTGGTTGACGAGTACTTGCGTATGAGTGAATCAATGTGCCTGGAGGCTATGTACAAGTTTTGTGAAGCTGTGGTTCAGGTGTTCGGCCCGGAGTACTTGAGGGAACCTACTGTTGCCGACACTCAGCGTCTGTTGTCGATCAACGAGAGCAGAGGGTGGCCTGGGATGCTTGGAAGCATCGATTGTATGCACTGGGAGTGGAAGAACTGCCCATTTGGTTGGCAGGGGCAGTACAAGGGCCATGTTGGTGAGTGCACGGTTATTCTCGAAGCAGTTGCTTCGCATGATCTGTGGATTTGGCACTCGTTCTTCGGCATGGCAGGTTCACACAATGATATCAACGTGCTCCAGCGCTCTCCGGTGTTTGGCAGACTTGCCGTAGGCAACTCCCCCGAGGTGAGCTATGATATCAACGGCCACCACTACACAAAGGGATACTACCTGGCAGATGGTATCTATCCCCAGTGGGCTACCTTTGTGAAGACCATCTCCAATCCTCAAGGTGAGATGAGGAAGCGGTTTGCCCAAGAGCAGGAGAGTGCCCGAAAGGATGTGGAGCGTGCTTTTGGTGCGCTTCAATCTCGATGGGCTATTGTTCGCCACCCTGCTCGAACATGGAGCCCGGAGATTATGTGGTCGGTGATGACTGCTTGTGTGATCATGCACAACATGATCATAGAGGATGAGCGCGATGACAGCGTCTACGACGAGAACTGGTTGTTTCAGGGTGAGAACGTGGAGCCCCAGCCAGGAGTGGCAACATTTGCGGATTTCATCGACTTCCAGTACGAGTTGCGTGATCAGGACACCCACCTCACACTTCGGGATGATTTGGTGCAACACATCTGGAACTTCGTTGGAAACCAGTAGTTTTTTTTTTTATTTTAGCTAAGACTTATTTGTTTTCTTATTAAACGGTCAAATTTGTAATAAATAACTCGTATTTTATTTAGTTTTGTGTTTGTTTTAGGCTCAAAGTATGGATGAGAAGAAAAAACTAGAAAAAAAAAATTTAATGTCCGGCCACTAAATGAGCAGCCCCGCTGGGTGCAGGGCCCAAATCCGGCCGGACACGGCCACGGACGGCTGCTCAAACAGACAAAATGCGGACCAAATTGGTCCGCATTTGAGCAGCCCCGCTGGAGATGTCCTTACTGACGTACAACTAGTTGGTGCTAATCTCTGTCATCCGTACAGACCAAACAAGTCGTGCGATCCCAAGCTGTTCACTGGACTGGACAGCAGTGCAGCAAACCGACGGACAGAAGGTGAGCATATTTAATAAATATGACCTCCGCCCAATCGTTTTATCAAAATTAACCCCCTCCAAATTTTATTGCCAAAAGTATCCTTTCGGGATGGCAAAAAACCGACACATGGATTTTCCGCCAACTCAGAAGACGGAAAGTCACTTACCGCCACATGAGCTGGCGAGAAGTCTTTTTGTGCTAAGGCAGCTGGCACCTCTCAACCACCTTCCACCAACTGAGCTGGCAGGATGTGTCTTCGCTAATTGGTACGGAGGATAATGCACATGTCGCTTATCTGCCATCTCGTCAGGATATTTTTGATAATAAAATTTGAAAAGGGTTAATTTTGACAATGAGCATGGAAGCCAGATAACTATTTGTACTACCTATGCAATAAAAACATTTTGGCTGTTTACAAGCACTCGATAATCGACTTTCTAGAGTAAAAGAAATCATAGGAGCCTCGTTCCTCTAGTTTCCCCCATGTGGCGAGGGGAGAAACTCTAACCCTCCGTCGTCTCTAGATCTCCACCCATCCCTCCTCCTCCTCCCTCGCTGCCGCCATAGGACGTGGCCGGGCAAAGGCGTGGCCAGCGTCAGTGGTAGCGGGGTCTTCTCCACACCGCGCGCGCAGGGATCGAGCCGGGCCGACGCCCTCAAACTTGGGTGTGGTCATCGACACCACGATATGGTGGCTAGCCGACGCACGACGGCGCGTGGGTGCAGCGGTGATGAGGTGGATGGTGTGGTGGAGGTGTGCAATCTGAATTGCGGCGACCGCGGCCTCTAATTTCCGGGCGGCATGGGTGGTGGATGACACATGAAGCGGATGGCTCGCTACCTGTATTTGGCGGCGGCATTGTCCATGATCTGTACGGTGATGGGCTGCTAGTTCTCGATCTAGGCCTAGCTGTAAGAATGTCACTAACTCCCTCGTTAAGGATCACACGTGCAATCACTCTTATACTATCTACGCAACCACTCGCGTCAACCTGCCAGCGCTCCGCCGTACAGGACTCGGCGCTAACGGAGAGAACTACCATTTAGCGTAGGTTTAGTGGTAGACCTAATCAATTATATTAGATCTATATGAGACGTGTGTTCTCCACACATGACAGACAAGAGGCCTGCTTCAATACAGCCCCCTCCCAAAACTTAAAAGGGTAAAATAGACTTTAACTATTAATTAGTCGCTAATAAAGACCTCTCTCTTCCCCATACATAGTACTCGTGCCGTAGTACGTTCGAGACGTTTTTTTATGTAGCAGTAGAACCGGAATGTGGCCTCGGGTTTTGGTCGGCATCAGCAAAGGCACAGATCAAATCTTAGCGAGAACACGCATGGAACGATATGTTGTTCCTACACCCAGCACACATGCCTGGGCTCTGCGGGGACGAGTACAGGAACTCTAGTGAATTTCCATGACGGACAGGAAAAACAAAAGCGCGGAATTCCCTTGCCCAGGCCTAGTAGTGGTCTTAATAAGCAGGTGTGTATACGAGACAGATCGATTACGTCTTTGCTGGGTTGCGCACCGGGAATTTAATTTTTTTTTCATGCATGTTACGCAACAACCAAGACCTTCCTATGCAGATACAAATGAATAAAAACTATAAGATCGTTGACCCGACACCGTAGTAGCGGAAGAGATGTCGGTGACGATGTCGATGAAGCATGTAGAAGGTCCTCATGCATAAGTCTGTGGGTGAGGATGTTTCCAACTTCCTATATTCAGAACCTTGATCTAGCAGAGTGAGTGTCTCACGTGTTACCTCTCTGAGAGTATGCACACATAGGTCGGGGCCAATTCTGCAGTGCTTCGCCTTTCAGGACTAGACATCGCAGGTGTATATGAAGGTGGAGTTCTCACCATATGAGAGAGAAACTAATTAGAAGGTAGGTATAATTGGGAGAGGAAATCGCAAAACCCCAATTAGAATAATGTCTAATTTAATTAGAGGGGTTCTAATTAGAAGCTCTAATTAGACCCTCTAATTCTACTAGAAAGAGAGAGGTTTGAGAGCCAATTATGTGTTTTGTTTTGAACATTGGGGTTCTTTATATAATGGGAGGGAGAGGGACTTGCCAAAGGGGAGGAGGAGTCCTACTTGGGTTACGAAGGGGCTAGCCGCACCACCAAAGGTGGCAGGACGCCGTGCCCTAGCCCAACTTGGATTGTGATCCATTGGAGCCCAAGTCCACATCCCTCTTTCCTTTTTCCTTTTTTATCCTTTTTCTTTTTTCCTTTTTCTCCCCAATAAATTCAGGAAATATACCGAGATGACTAGTACCAATATGTGATGCCACTCGGGCCCACCTGGCAGCCCCCTAAATTAGAGTGCGGCCATGAGGGGAAAAGCTCCCCCCCGGTACTCCCCCCTTGGTAAGTCCCCGAAACTCTTCCGAAACCATATGACCCCTTTAGATAAAATCATCGATATTGCATAATGATGTCATAAATATTTTTTGACACAACAGGACATCTTATTACCCCTGCATTTGCTCTGTAAAGCGTGCAATCTCAATTTCTCTCTCTGAACAACTCCAGAATAAATTTCGGCAGTAATATAATTTTTTCAATTACTTTGGGACATCTAGTGAACTCGATATAAATTATCTCCGATATGTAAAAAATATATCTATCACACAGAAACATTGTTCCGATGATACTTCTAGTTGGTCTGGACCTACCGATATACACAAAAATCGGCCCAAACTTAAGTGTGTTTCCCCTACAGGTTCGATAATGTGTGGACATGGAATTGGAAACTCTTTCCTTTTCAATAATCAATAGTGAGTCCATGGATGCCCATATTGACTCCGACATACTATATGAATAAATTGTTGAACCTGTTGGTCATTATACAATTCTCCCATTACTCATGATATCGAACTTATCCGAAACTTATGGATTCTTGTATTACCGTGAAACAATCTCTGGTTCACTTATACCTTTGTCTTATCTCGTTAACCGGTAAGTTTCTTTTACTCGTTACTGTATTATGATATCCCACATGTTGTATCATCACCATGCATTGTCTGTAGAAATTATGCATATCAAGGATAACGAGTGGGCTCATGTATGTATCTCTCTTTTTACGGAGGAGTAATTCCCATCTCTGAACACCGAGGTAATATAATCCTTTAGAATTACCCAATGGATACCCTTATGTTCACTCAGTTTACGGTTTCTCTTCATAGTACCAAAGTAAAACCTCCAGAATATATTATTCCGATAACCTTATTGTTAAAGGATGCATTGTAATATAACCGTCTTCTGATATGATTCTAAGGACAATGATGCCTTAGTGGAATGTTTTAGCATATCAATTTACTTAGGGAACACCCAACCATATTCTTACTGATGACCCACAAGTATAGGGGGTGTATCGTAGTACTTTCGACAAATAAGAGTGTCGAACCCAACGAGGAGCAGAAGGTGCTGACAAGTAGGTTGGATAGAGGAATCACTGTAAACACTAGAAAACATATTTTTGGAGGTTTTTGATATAGCAGATAAATAAAGTGTGAGTAAATAAAGTGAAGTAAATAATATTGCAGCGAGTGGCCCAATTATTTTTAGAGAAAAGGACAAGCCGGTTGTTCTACTTATGAATACCAAACATTCTTGAGGACACATGGGAATTTCGTCAAGTGCTTTCGCTTCATTACAGTTGATTAATATCCATTGGTTCGTGAAGTGTTGTGTGGGTGAACCTATGCTAATGCACCGCCCAAATAGGACTAATACATACTTATGATTATACCCCTCGTAAGCATCCGCAAATACAAGAAAGTAATTAAGATAAATCTAACCATAGCCTTAAAACTCCGGGATTCTACGCTCCTTCATGCACTGGTTTCCTAACGGGGGTTTAGGTTTCTATCACTCTGGCAACCCCATAATTAGTAGCCAAATACACAATGCATCCTCCTAGGCCCATAAAGGTGAAGTATCATGTAGTCGACGTTCACATGACACCACTAGAAGAATAGCACCACAACTTAAATACCAAACCACGAGATATTACTTCAACATAACTTCAATACTAACATCATGACTTCTCCCATGTCCTCAAGAACTAAATGAACTACTAGCAAGACATCATATGGATCATAATCAGAGGTGATACAATGGATAATAACAATCTGGTCATAAAGTGCTAACACCGATAAATCTCACAAGCATCAACTACTAACAAGTAATCCACACCGGGAGAGAGATCTAATGTAAAAAAACCGATAGAGACCCCTAATTGTTACAAGAGGATGAAGATGGATGATGAGGGTGTTGGTGCTAGTGGTGATGATGCTGACGTGATGATCTTGATGATGCCCGGAGCTATGACGGTGACGATGGCGATGATTTCTCCTCTCCAGGGAGGAATTTCCCCGACAGATTTCTCCCTCTCGGAGAGCTTTTCTCTCTCTGGTGTTTTCCGCCCCGAGGCGGCGGAGGAATAATTCTTCGAGGATATTCTTGGGCTTAGGGTTCCCTGGGGGTCAAGTAAGCGAAAGGGGGCGTCCGGGAGTGGGATAGGGGGCACACCACCCCCTGGCGTGGCCAAGTGGGGGGCACCGCCTGGTGGTGTGGGCCCCAGGTGGCCCCCCTCCGGGTGACCTTCTGGCTCACTTCCTACTCGGACCTTCTAAGACTCGTCTGGTATCTCCCCTCTTCTTCTGATCTTCTGAAATATGGTATCTCGACAGTGCTTTTTCCATCAGATTTCAGGTTCTGGTGTTTATTCTCCAAAAATTATGAAACTTGCAAAATAAGACAAAATAACATAAGTGATGCATCATAACATGAAATAAGATAAAATACCATAAGGGATGCATCATAACATAAAATAACATAAATTATTGATACGTTCATTTTTCATCACTATTTTATATCATAATTTTCTGCTATTCATCGACATATTTCATGTTATGATGCATCCCTTATGTTATGTTATCTTATTTTACAAGTTTCATAATTTTTGGAGAATAAACACTGGGACCAGAAATCTGATGATAAAAGCATCGTCGAGATACCATATTTCAGAAGATCAGAAGAAAAAGGGGGACACCGGGGGTGTCTTAGAAGTTCAGAGGAGGAGTCCAACCAGCAGGGGAGCCAGAGGGGGCCACCAGGGGCCCACGCCATGAGGTGGCGCGCCCCCTCCTGGCCGCGCCACCAGGTGGTGTGGCCACCCTGGCCCACCTCTGGGGGATATCTTTCGTGTACTTGGCCCCCGGGGAACCCTAAGCCCTAGACCATCATCGAAGAATTATTCCGCCGCCGCCTCGTGGCGAAAAACAACCGAGAAAGAAAAGCTCTGCCGCTGCAACAATTAGGGGCCTCTATCGTTGTTTTACATTAGATCTTTCTCCCGGTGTGGATTAATTGTTAGTAGTTGATGCTTGTGAGATTTATCGGTGTTAGCACTTTATGACCAGATTGTTATCATCCATTACATCACCTCTGATTAAGATCCATATGATGTCTTGTGAGTAGTTCGTGTTGTTCTTGAGGACATGGGAGAAGCCAAGTTGTTAGTACTGAAGTAATGTTGAGTAATATTTAATGGTTTGATATTTAAGTTGTGGTGTTATTCTTCTAGTGGTGTCATGTGAACTTCGACTACATGATACTTCACCTTTTATGGGCCTAGGGGAATGCATCGTGTATTTTGCTACTAATTGTGGGGTTGCCGGAGTGACAGAAACCTAAACCCCCGTTAGGAAACCATTACACGAGGGAGCATAGGATCCCGGAGTTTAAAGTTGTGGTTAGATTTATTTCTTAATTACTTTCTTGTAGTTGCGGATGCTTGCAAGGGGTATAATCACAAGTATGTATTAGTCTTGGATGGGACGGTACATTAGCATAGGTTCACCCACACAACACTTATCAAAACACTAAAGATTATTCAGCGGCATGAAACAAAAGCACTTGATAAAAACCTCCTGTGTGTCCTCGAGAATGTTTGTCAATCATAAGTAAACCCACCAGCTTGTCCTTTGCTGAAGAAATGATTGGGACACTTGCTGCAATTATTATTACTGCATTTTATTTACTCGCACTTTATTTATCTGCAATATCCAAAACCCCTACAAATTTATCTTACTTGTGGGTCATCAAGACTATTTTTCTGGCGCCGTTGCCGGGGAGCTAAGCGCTATTGGGAAGTGGAATTGATAAAGGAAGGTTCTGATGTAAGTGCTGTTTTTACTACTGTCTACTGCTTTATTACACTATGTTTGGATCTCCTTTTGAGTCCTTATTTGCGGGCACTGCTGCGACTGCTAGGGTAGTAAGTGGCCCACCGCCTGATGATTTGGATCCTTATAAAATACCTATAAAGATTGTTAAACATGTTATGAATAACTGCTATTCAGGTGATGGAACTGTCCATCCTGGTGATCATTTGCTCTTTTTACATGAATTATGCGAGTTGTTCAAGTGTGCAGGTATTACAATGGGACAAGTGAAGAGGAAATTATTCTCTATATTATTGACAGGCCGAGCCGCTGAATGGTTCAAACTGCTGAAAAATAGCCAAACTATTGGATGGGAGGAAATTGTGCCTCTCTTTTATTCTAAATTCTATCCTCCCAGTGAAATTCATAGAGATCGAAATTATATACATAATTTTTGGCCTCATGAAGAAGAGAGTATTGCCCAAGCATGGGGGAGATTGAAGTTATTAATGCTCAAATGCCCCATTCATGAGCTCCCGAGTAATATTGTTATTAATAATTTCTATGCAAGGATTTCTCTTCATGATAAGGATTTATTGTATGCTTCTTGTTCTGGATCATTTACACGTATGAAGGATGAAGCTAAATGGGATCTTCTTGACCGTATTCAAGAAAACACTAAAGGATGGGAGAATGACAAAGGTAGAAAGTCAGGTATAAATTATGATTATGAATGCATTAAAACTTTTATGTCATCCGATGATTTTCATAATGTTGGTATTGTTTATGGTCTTGATTCTCAAGTTGTTGCAAACTTATATAAGGCTTTTTCTTCTTATATTGATATTCCCAAAAAGGAATGGGATAAGTACCATGCACCTTATAAAGATACTGTTGATTGTGTTCCTGCTAGAGATATAGAAGTTCATACCGTTGATTCTATTGTACCTGAACCTTATATTGAGATAATGTATTTCCCTGCTAAGGTAAAAGAACATTCTATGTTAGCTAGTGTGGTTAATAAAAATGCAAGGAAACCTATAAAACCCGAGGAACAAATAAATGTAGAACCTACAGTAGCAATAGTAAAGGACCTTGTTTCTGAAAATATAGAAGAGGGACACACTATATTTTGTGAAGGTGCTTCTAAGATTGTCTCTCATCCTAGTAAATCTAGGAAACCTAGTGTTCTTGTGCTATCTGTTAGGATAGGTGATCATTGCTATTATGGTTTGTGTGATATTGGTGCTAGTTCTAGTGTTATTTCTTATGAGCTTTATAAAGAAATCATGCATGAAATTCGTTCTTGTGAACTTGAAGACATTGATGTGATTATTCAACTTGCTAATAGGGAAAATATTTCTCCGATTGGTCTTGTTAGAGATGTGGAGGTATTATGCGGTAAAACTAAATACCCTGCTGATTTTCTAGTACTAGGCACTTCTGCTAGTGATACTTCTCCTATTATATTTGGTAGACCTTTCTTAAACACTTGTGGTGCTGTTATAGATTGTAAAAAGGAGAAAATCCTTACAAAGTTTGATGGAGCGTCTTATGAATTTAATTTCTCCAAATTTGGTAAAGCACCTTATGAAGCTGAATTACCTAATGAGAATTATAGAGTTGAACAATTGGCTGCTATTGCTCTTGCTCGTAACAATCCTTTGCAGCGATACATGGAAGACCACGAAAGTGATGTCTTTATGGAAGAAATAAATGAAATTGACGAGATTTTCCTACATCAGCCAGTGATGCTGAAACATAATTTACCGGTGGAAGACTTGGGTACCACATTACCCCCCAAGGAGGATCCTGTTTTTGATTTAAAGCCTTTGCCTGACAATCTTAAATATGCTCATATTGATGATAAGAAATTATATCCTGTTATTATTAGTTCTAAACTTTCTGGTAAGAGAGATGATTGGGAATATTGAGGAAACATAGAGGTGCTATTGGTTATACTCTTGATGATTTGAAGGGGATTTCTCCTACTATATGTCAGCATGCTATTAATATTGAACCTGATGCAAAGCCAGTTGTTGAACATCAACGTCGTTTAAATCCTAAGATGAAGGATGTGGTAAGAAATGAGGTATTGAAACTCCTTTATGCTGGTATTATTTATCCTATTGCTTATAGTAGATGGGTTAGTCCTGTGCATTGTGTCCCCAAGAAAGGAGGTATGACTGTTGTGCCAAATGAAAATAATTAACTTATTCCTCAAAGAGTAGTGGTTGGTTATAGGATGTGCATTTATTTTAGTAAGGTTAACAAAGTTACTAAGAAAGATCATTATCCTTTACCTTTTATTGATCAAATGTTAGAAAGGTTGTCTAAGAAAACTCACTTTTCCTTTCTTGATGGTTATTCTGGGTTCTCTCAAATTGCTGTTAGGAAGCCTGATCAAGAGAAAACAACTTTCACTTGCCCTTACGGAACTTATGCTTATAGACGTATGCCTTTTGGTTTATGTAATTCTCCTGCTATTTTTCAAAGATGCATGTCTGCTATCTTTCATGGTTTTTGTGAATAAATTGTGGAAGTATTCATGGATGATTTCTCCGTCTATGGAACGACTTTTGATAATTGTTTACAGAATCTTGATAAAGTTTTGCAGAGATGTGAGGAGACTAATATTGTTCTTAATTGGGAGAAATGCCATTTTATGGTTAATGAAGGAATTGTTCTTGGACATAATTTTTTTGAAAGAGGTATTGAAGTTGATAGAGCTAAAGTTAAAGTCATTGAGAAATGCCCTGTCCCAGGGATGTCAAAGGTATTCATAGTATTCTTGGTCATGATGATTTCTATAGAAGGTTTGTTAAAGATTTATCTAAAATATCAAAGCCTCTTACTAATCTTCTTCAAAAGGATGTAAATTTTGTTTTTGATGAAGATTGTAAAGAAGCTTTTGAAATTTTAAAGAAGGCTTTAATATTTGCCCATATTGTTCAACCCCCTGATTGGAATTTACCATTTGAAGTTATGTGTGATGCTAGTGATTATGCTGTAGGTGTTGTTCTTGGACAGCGGGTAGATAAGAAGTTAAATGTAATTCATTATGCTAGTAAAACTCTTGATGCTGCTCAAAAGAATTATGCTACCACTAAGAAAGAGTTCCTAGCTGTATTTTTTGCTTGTGATAAATTTAGGTAGTATATTGTTGATTCTAAAGTTACTATTCATATTGATCATGCTGCTATTAAGTACCTTATGGAAAAGAAAGATGCTAAGCCTAGGCTTATTAGGTGGGTTCTTCTCTTACAAGAGTTTGATTTACATATTGTGGATAGGAAGGGTGCTGTAAATCCTGTTGCTAATAATTTGACTAGATTAGAAAATATCTCTGATGATCCTATTCCTGTTAATGATAGTTTTCCTAATGAACAATTGGTTGCAACAAAAGTGAGCTCTCAAGAGATTCCATGGTATACTTATTATGCTAACTTTATTGTTTCCAAGTATTTGCCTCCTACCGTTACAACTCAGCAAAGAAGAAAATTCTTCTATGATTTCAGGCATTATTTTTTGGGATGGCCCACACTTATATAAAGAAGGTGTTGATGGTATTATGCGAATATGTGTTCCTAAAATTGAACAACTAGAGATATCGAGAAAATGTCATAGTAGTGCTTACGGAGGACATCACGCTGGAGATAGAATTGCACATAAGGTTCTACAATCAGGTTTTTATTGGCCTACTCTCTTCAAAGATGCTAGAAAGTTTGTTTTATATTGTGATCAATTTCAAAGGGTTGGAAATATTTCTAGACGTAATGAAATGCCTATGAATTATTCTATTGTTATTGAACCATTTGATTGTTGGGGTTTTTAGTTTATGGGTCCTTTCCCTCCTTCACAAGGCTACACTCATATTCTTGTTGCTATTGATTATGTTACTAAATGGGTAGAAGCTATACCTACTAAAAGTGCTAATGGTGAAACATCATTAAAAATGCTTAAAGACATTATTTTCCCTAGGTTTGGTGTGCCTAGATATCTTATGACTGATGGGGGTTCTCATTTTATTCATGGTGGTTTTAGAAAGACTCTTGCTAAATATGATGTTAATCATAGAATTGCCTCACCCTATCATCCTCAAACTAGTGGGCAAGTAGAATTATCAAATAGAGAGATCAAATCTATCTTGCAAAAGACTCTTAACAAATCTAGAAAAAATTGGGCTAAGAAATTAAATGATGCTTTGTGGGCTTATAGAACTGCTTATAAAAATCCCATAGGCATGTCTCCTTATAAAATGATTTATGGAAAATCCTGTCACTTTCCCCTAGAATTAGAACACAAAGCTTATTGGGAAGTGAGAGACCTAAATAGAGATTTTAAACTTGCTGGTGAGAAAAAGGTTGCTTGACTTAAGTTCTTTAGATGAATGGAGGAGTGAAGCATATGAAAATGCCAAGCTCTTTAAATAGAAATCTAAAAGGTGGCACGATAAGAGAATTATTAAAAGAGAAAGTGATATTGTATAGGTATCGTCTCAGATTTTTTGCAGGAATATTACTCTCGAGATGGGAAGGACCTTTTATTGTCGAAGAGGTATATTGTTCGGGGGCAATTAAAATTGTTTCCCTTGAAGACAACACTTCACAAGTGGTGAATGGCCAAAGACTCAAGCATTATATTTCTGGATATCCTTATAATGAAAATGTTGATTGTATTCGAGCCATGATCCCAGAGGAATTTATTAAGAAACATATTTCAGAAAGTGCAGAGTCAGTTTTCGAATAGGTATCAGTTTTGGTAAGAAAACTTTCGCGAAACATCTTCCAACTTTTATTTTTACTGTTTTTGGAAAATATGAAAAATACCGAGCCGAAGAGGAGTTGGAGAAGGTTCCCGGAGGCACCACACCATGAGGTGGTGCGGGGCCACCCTTGGCCGCGGCAGCCTATGGTGTGGGTGCCCCGGAGTACCTCTCTGACTCCTTTTCGACCTGGACTTTCCTTTCGTTACACATATTTTTGCTATATAACCTCCCGGACCCCCCGAGGTATGTATATCGTTTTCTCGTCATATTTCTGTTTTGAGCTGTTTCTGCCAGGATCTGTTTTCAATTTTAGAAGCATCATGGTCTCCGCCAACAACAACAAGGGGAAGGGACCAAAGGAAGATGATCTACAAGACTCGGAGCCGGAGGAGATCGAGAGTGGAGCTGAAAGAGATGTAGAAGAAAACCCACGAGTGCATCCACGCGCCACCATCGCAAGCATTGGAGTGGTTGCAAAACCTCGCAAGAAAACGACAAGGATGAGCAACGGAGGGAAGGCCCCACGTCACTGCTTAGCTTCAAGGACAACCCTTTCAGGCATAAAGAAACATTTCCGTACTTTAATTCATGAGTATCAATCTAGGAGGGTACCCGAGGCAGATTTGCCTTCTTGCTGGGATATGGATCGTTCTAACCGTGCAGATGAAGGAAGCTCTCAACCTAAGGTAGAGTGGGGGAAAATCTTGGTGGCTGGGATTCACAGTCTGACAGGCATGGAAACCGTATTGATCACAATACGGAGATGATGCGTATGCTTATGTTTGCAATTGAAGATCTGAAGAAATCAATTGATAAGCTCATCGAGAAGGATTCACCACCACCACTGAAGAATTGATTCGTCATTGGTATTGGCATCCCCTTGGATTGTTCCAAGTTTGGGGGGAGTGCCACGGTATCACACCACTATCTTTCATCTTTTTAGCTTTTCAGTAGAGTCATATCATGAGTAGAGAAGTTATCATATAGGATGGTTTGCAGTATGGAAGTATCTCTCCTTAGTTGGTTATTGTTGTATCCGTTGGTGTGAGTTGCCGGTTTGAAATATTAATGAGAAGTTTCATCATTTACTTTCTACACACCTTATTTTGGTTTTCAATTTCGATCATATGGCTGAGCTTGTTGTTAGTATTTGGTGTCACTCTAGAGATCATTTAGTTAATCTAGTTGGTTTTGGCAAACTTAGCTTGGGTCAGTAGAAATAATATTTTGAGATGCCTATTAGCTCATAAACGTAGTATTCACAATTTAAGATCGCTTGGGTTTTCAATGAAGATTGCATGATTGGTTTCATAATGTGTATATTTGTTTGTTTTCCCTCAACTCTTATGCTTGCTACCCAACCTTGCAAGCCAAAAACCATGTACTGAGAGGGAATGCTTATCGTGCATCCAAAATTTGAGCCCCAAAACCGTGCCATTTGTGTCCACCATACCTTCCTACATGTGGTATTTCACCGCCACTCCAAGTAAATTTCTCATGTTTTACCTTTAAAACCTTCAAAATTATCCCTGTTTTGTGTTCCTGTTTTCGCTCATGAGGACGCAAATAGAGAATATTTATCTCACTTGTTGATTGGACTCACACACCTGGACTAGTGGCTTCATCCGCTTATCCAAATGATAGAAGAGCTGGCAGCGGGGTTCCCAGCCCCAAATAATAATACAAATTCTCTTCACTCTTTTTGCCCCTGATTTATCAGTCAAAGCATAATTGTGTAAACAAAAGAGAAAGAGGGATGACCTATACCAGTTGCGTCATTCAATGGGAGCCGCTCTTGTGAAGTCAAGTTGGCTTGTGACATACTGTATTTTATGTTTGTCATTCGTTGACATAAACATACACCTCTCTCAAAATTTAGACACTCCTCCACGGTATGTGATTGTTGGCAGGCACCCGTGGATTCGGTTAGACATGGTTTGTGTAAGAAAGGTTGGGAGGACTGTCAACCATTTTATGCCTCTGTTTTACAAAATAAAATCTCTAGCGCATGAGTGATCCATGCTACCCTCTGCGAAGGTCCTATCCTTTACTTCTATGTTGAGTCAGTAAACCCATTCCTTTCTGTGTCTAGCAAGCATTTGAGTTGTTGTGATCTCACCATCTATATGTTGATTTATTCAATCATGTTTTCTATCCTTCTTTGTTTAGCACATGCTTTATTATCTAAATGAATATTACTTTGAAAGCTATGAATCACTATAAAAGGATTGTTATAATTAAACATGTTAAGCTCTACAATATAAACCTTGTTAAAATGAATTCACCTAAGATAAGTATGATATCATTAAATGTTCTCCGACCAAGAACGAAGTTTGCCATCGCCAATTTTGATTCTCTCTTTTGCATCTTTGTTTGTGACTCCCATTACTCGTTTCAAGTTAAGTTATATGAGAGGAAGTTGTTGTCGATAATGATTGGTGCATAGATAAATGTGATGCTTCTTGTCCGTATTTTATTTATCGACTCTTCACTCCATAAACCTGTGGTCATGTTTACTGAGTTCAGCTTCGCTTGGGGCCAAGCGAGGTCTAAGCTTGGGGGGAGTTGATACATCCATTTTGCATCACTATTTTATATCATAATTTGCTATTATTCATTGATATATTTCATGTTATGATGCATCCCTTATGTTATTTTATCTTATTTTGCATGTTTCATAATTTTTGGAGAATAAACACCGAGACCAGAAATCTGATGAAGAAGAAGAAATCTGATAAGCACCGTCGAGATACCATATTTCAGAAGATCAGAAGAAGAAGGGGGACACCGGGCGTGTCTTAGAAGTTCAGAGGAGTAGTCCAGCCAGAAGGGGAGCCAGAGGGGTGCCCCCAGGGGACGTGGCGCGCCCCCCTCCTGGCCGCGCCACCAGGTGGTGTGGCCACCCTGGCCCACCTCTGGGGGATATCTTTCACGTACTTGGCTCCCAGGGAACCCTAAGCCCCAGACCATCATCGAAGAATTATTCCGCCGCCGCCTCATGGCGGAAAACACCCGAGAGAGAAAAGCTCTCTGGCAGGGAGAAATCTGCCGGGGAAATTCCTCTCCGAAGAGGGGAAATCATCGACATCGTCACCGTCATCACTCCGGGCATCATCAAGATCGTCATCATAACCACAAGCACCATCACCCTCACCATCCACCTTCATCCCGCTGCAAGAATTAGAGGCCTCAATCGTTGTTTTATATTAGATCTTTCAACCGGTGTGGATTACTTGTTAGTAGTTGATGCTTGTGATATTTGTCGGTGTTAGCACTTTATGACCAGATTGTTATCATCCATTATATCACCTCTCATTATGATCCATATGATGTCTTGTGAGTATTTTGTGTTGTTCTTGAGGACATGGGAGAAGTCAAGTTGTTAGTACTGAAGTAATGTTGAGTAATATTTAATGGTTTGATATTTAAGTTGTGGTGTTATTCTTCTAGTGGTTTCATGTGAACGTCGACTACATGATACTTCACCATTTATGGGCCTAGGGGAATGCATCGTGTATTTGGCTACTAATTGTGGGGTTGCCGGAGTGATAGAAACTTAAACCCCCGTTAGGAAACCATTACACGAGGGAGCGTAGGATCCCGAAGTTTAAAGTTGTGGTTAGATTTATTTCTAAATTACTTTCTTGTAGTTGCGGATGCTTGCAAGGGGTATAATCACAAGTATGTATTAGTCTTGGATGGGACGGTACATTAGCATAGGTTCACCCACACAACACTTATCAAAACACTAAAGATTATTCAGCGGCATGAAACAAAAGCACTTGACAAAAACCTCTCGTGTGTCCTGGAGAACGTTTGTTAATCATAAGTAAACCCACCGGCTTGTCCTTTGCTGAAGAAAGGATTGGGCCACTTGCTGCAATTATTATTACTGCATTTTATTTACTCGCACTTTATTTATCTGCAATATCAAAAACCCCTACAAATTTATCTTTCAGTATTTACAGTTATTCCTTCATCGAAACTGCTTGTCAACACCTTCTGCTCCTCGTTGGGTTCGACACTCTTATTTATCGAAAGTACTACGATACACCCCCTATACTTGTGGGTCATCGCATATCAACTCCCCCCAAGCTTAGACCTTCCTTGTGCCCAAGCGAAACTGAATTCAGTAAACATGACCACGGGTTTATGGAGTGAGGTGTCGATAAATAAAATACGGAAAAGAGGCATCACATCTAGCAAAGAACAAGTCATTTTAGACAGCAAATTCCTCTCATATAATCAAACTTGAAACAAGTAAAGGAACAATAAAGGTGCAAAAGGTAAATCAAAATTGGTAAAGGCAAACTTTGTTCTTGGTCAGAGAACAATTAACAGTGTACTTATCTTTCGATCAGAGTCTTTATATTATAGCTTATATTGCAGAGTTTATCATGCTCAATTATAACGGTCTCTTTGCAGACATTGGTAACTTTTAAAGTGGTATTCAAATAGATAAAAGTATTTGTAAAAAAGAAGGAAGAATAAGGAACATGATTGAGTAAATCAACATATAGATGGATGGACCACAACAACTCAAATGCTTGCTTAAGACGGAAATAAGTAGGTTTACTGACTCAACATAAAGGTAAAAGATAGGCCCTTCGTAGAGGGAAGCATGGATCACTCATGCGCTAGAGCTTTTATTTTGTAAAACAGAGGTATAAAATGGTTGACACTCCTCCCAACCTTTCTTACACAAACCATGGCTAACCGAATCCTCGGGTGCCTGTCAACAATCACATACCATGGAGGAGTGTCTAATTTTGAGAGAGGTGTATGTTTATGTCAACGAATAGCAAACAGAAAATACAGTACGTCACAAGACAACTAGACTTCACAAGAGCGGATCCCATAGAAGGACGCAATTGGTATAGAAGGTCATCCTTTTTTCTCTTTTGTTTACACAATTATGCTTTGACTAATAAATCAGGGGGAAAATAGTGAAGAGAATTTGTATTATTATTTGGGGCTGGGAACCCCACTGCCAGCTCTTCTATCATTTGGATAAGCGGATGAAGCCACTAGTCCAGGGTGTGAAATACAATAAACAAGTGAGATAAAGATTCTCTATTTGCGTCCTCATGAGCTAAACAAGGGCACAAAACAGGTGTAATTTTGAAGGTTTAAAGGAAGCACACAAGCAATATACTTGGAGTGGCGGTGAAATACCACATATAGATAGGTATGGTGGACACAAATGGCAAGGTTTTGGGGTCAAGGTTTGGATGCGCGAGAATCATTCCATCTGAGTACAAGTTTTTGACTAGCAAGGTTGGGTAGCAAGCATAAGAATTAAGGTAAAACAAAAAAAAACATATATGATAAAGCCAATCATGCAATCTTCCTTGAAGGTACAAACAAACTTATTTGAGAATACTAAGCTTATGAGATAACAAGAAAGAAAGATCATGGAATAATATATCTATATGCAACTCCCTCTTTTCTACTTAAGTCTCAACGAATTGTTGCTACTGACCAATGCTAAGTTTGCTAAAACCAACTTGATTAACTTGAATCTCCAACATTGATACCAATACTAACAACAAGATTAACCATATAACAAAAAATGCAAACTAAAGTAAAGTAGAGCAAGTAGGTGATGAAACTGCTCATTAATATTTCATTACGGCAACTCAAACGAAGGGATATAATGATAACCAACTAAAGAGTGGTACTTCCATACTGCAAACCATCCTATATGATATTTTCTATACTCACGATATGACTCTACTAAAAGGTAAAAAGGGTGAAAGATAAAGATGTGATACCGCGGCACTCCCCCAAGCTTGGAACAAGCCAAGGGGATGCCAATACCAATGACGAATCAATTCTTCGGTGCTGGTGGCAAATCCTTCTCATCATCAGACTTCCAAGGTAAAGGCTCTCCATCCACAAATTATTACTTGGTCTCCAATATCCTGAAACTAGCAGCAGAGCTTATACGTTTAAACCTGTTCTCATACTCACAGTTCTGATTCTGCACATCATAAAGTTGTACTTGTAATTTGTTGATTTTCTCGGTGAGTGAGAAGATCTCCTCCCAAAGCTTTAAAGTCTCCTTCTTGTACTCAGCGATTTGTTCTGTCTTTATCATGTGGATGATGTCAACTTCACGCTCCGCCATCTTCTTGTACCTAAAGACTTCTTGCTCCAGCTCTTCCAGACTACCTTCTCCTTTGGGGCCCCGAACATCTTCAATTCGCACCTCCCCAACCTTGAGCAACAACTCTTTGGGATGCATCTTCAACTCGTTCATGTACGGGTTGACGATGTTCTCAAAGAAATTGTCTTTGGGAGACCCGGAAGAGGATATTGTGGCTCTAGATCTCAAGATGTAACCTGGCAGAAACAGCTCGAAACAGAAACACGATGAGAAAACGATATACGGACCTTGGGGGTCCGGGGGGTTATAAAGAAAAAATATGCGAAAGGAAAATCCAGATCGAAAACGAGTCGGAGAGGGGCTCTGAGGCGCCCACACCATAGGGTGGTGCAGCCAGGGGTGGGCTCGTGCCCCCAGGTGGTGTGGTGCCTCCGGGCACCTTCTCCAATTCCTCGTCGGCTCGGTATTTTTCATATTTTCCAAAAACCAATAATTTATAACTTGAAAGGTATTCCACGAACTTTTTCTTAACATAACTATGACCTATTCCAAAACAGACTCTGCAGATTCTGGAATCTTCCCTCTAATGAACTTCTCTGGAGTCATTACTTGAATAACACCAATATCTTCATCATAGGAATCCCCAAAAAATATAATGTTTGAGTCTTTGCCCATTTACCACTTGTGTAGTGTTATCTTTGAGGGAAGCAATTTTGATTGCACCCGAACGATACACTTCTTCAATAACATAAGGTCCTTCCCATCTGGAGAGTAATTTTCCTGCAAAAAATCTGAGACGAGACTGATACAATAGAACTTTATCACCAACATGAAACTCTCTTTTAAGGATTCTTTGATCATGCCGTTGTTTAAATTTCTCTTTGAAGGGCTTAGCATTTTCATAAGCTTCACATCTCCATTCATCTAGATGATTCAAACCAAACATTCTTTTCTTACCAGCAAGTTTAAAATCTTTATTTAATTCTTTCACTGCCCAATAAGCTTTGTGTTCTGATTCTAAAGGAAATTTATAAGTCATACGTCTCCAATGTATCTATAATTTCTGATGCTCCATGATGATATTATGCCAATTGCTACATGTTATGTCATTTTTATCGATTTTCCGGACTAACCTATTGACAAGATGCCACAGAGCCAGTTCCCTGTTTTCTGTTGTTTTTAGTTTCAGAAAAGTTGTTCTGGAAATGTTCTCGGAATTGGAAAATTCGAAGCCCGGGAGTCTTAAAATTCCCGAAGGTTCCACGGAGTCCTGAAGAGACCCGGAGAGGGGCCCTAGGGGGCCCACACCATGGGGTGGCGCCCCCTTGGCCGTGCCGGGGGGTGGTGTGGGGCCCCAGGGCTCCACCGCCTTTGCCCTTTTGCCTATTTAATCCCCTCCGAAGGAGCACCTGATAAAAAATCCCCGAAAAGTTCCGCAGCCGCCGCCGCCGTAAACTCTAGATCAGGGGGTTTTGAAGTTGTCTCCCGGCACCCTGCCAGAGAGGAGATCATTACCGGAGGCCTCTTCATCACCATGCCTTCCTCCGTAGTGATGCGTGAGTAGTTCATCCTTGGACTACTGGTCCATAGCAGTAGCTAGATGGTTGTCTTCTCCTCCTATGCCTCAATGTTTAGATCTCGTGATCTGCCTAACATGATCGAGATCGTTTTTATGTAACTCTATGTGCTATGTTTGCCGGGATCCGATGAATATTGAACTTATGCCAAGTTGATTATAGTCTTTATTGCATATGCTATTTGTGATCTTGCATGCTTTCCGTTGCTAGTGGTTGCTCTGGCCAAGTAGTTGCTAGTGACTCCAAGAGGGAGTATTTATGCTCGATAGTGGGTTCATGCCTCCTTTTCGCCTGTGCTCGAGTGAGAGAAACGTGACGGGGGAGGATATGTTGTTGCCACTAGGGGGAAAACAGCGGTGTGAGTGCCTTCGTGTACAATCATTGCTTACATTACACACATTGCTTAATGCGATTATCTGTTGCTTGCAACTTAATACCTAAGAGGGTTCGGATGATAACCTGAGGGTGGATTATTAGTCATAGATGCAGTTGCATTACGGTCTATGTATATTGTTGTAATGCCCGCACTAAATATCATAGTAGTCATCATGTCATGAATGTGCACTACGGTGCAACCTCTATTTGTCAATTGCCTAGCTGTAAATTGTTCACCCAGCATGCTATCTTTTATGGAGAGACACCACTAGTGAACCTATGAAGCCCGGTCCCCTTTCCTACACTATTAAACAAACCTCTACAATTTCCTGCTTTTCTTTACTTACTGCAATCATACACCATTTTCCACACTATACGTCTAATCTTTGTTTTCAGCAAGACCGGTGAGATTGACAACCTCACTGTACCGTTGGGACAAAGTATTTTGGTTGTGTTGTGTGCAGGTTCCGCGTTGTTGCTGACACCGGTGAGGCGCCATCACCACCGTCAGTGGCATCAACCTTCCGAAGATCCTCTTTCTCCTACTGGATTGATATCCTTGGTTCTTAACTGAGGGGAAATTCCTACCGCTGTGCTCATCACACCCTCCTCTTGGGGTTCCCAACACGCTTTGCCAGCATCAACAAGCTTTTCTATAAACTATTTTATGGGGAGACATACCCATATGATTTTTATAAGCAGTTCTATAAGCCCATAAAGCATCATTCAACTTATTTGACCAATTCTTCCTAGATTTATAACAATCTTTTGCAAGATAGATTTAATTTCTCTATTTGATAATTCTACTTGCCCACTGGTTTGAGGATGATAAGCTGAGGCAATTCTATGATTAACATCATATTTAGCAAGGGTTTTTCTAAAACCGCAATGAATAAAATGAGATCCTCCATCAGTCATAAGATATCTAGGCACACCAAACCTAGGGAAAATAACATCTTTAAGCATTTTTTAAGGAGGTCTCACCATCAGACCTTTTTGTAGGTATAGCTTCTACGCACTTAGTAGCATAATCAACAACAACAAGAATGTGAGTGTAACCATTCGAAGGAGGAAAAGTACCCATAAAGTCAAATCCCCAACAATCAAAAGGTTCAATAACAAGAGAATAACTCATAGGCATTTCATTACGTCTAGAAATATTACCAACTCTTTGACATTCATCACAAGATAAAATAAATTTACGTGCATCTTTAAAGAGAGTAGGCCAATAGAAACCTAATTGTAGAACCTTCTGTGTGGTTCTATCTCCAGCGTGATGTCCTCCATATGAACTACCATGGAACTTCTTCAATATTTCACGTTGCTCATGATCTGGAACACATGTTCGCATAATAACATCCACTCCTTCTTTATATAAGTGTGGGTCATCCCAAAAATAATGCCTCAAATCGTAGAATAATTTTCTTCTTTGTTGAGCTGTAAATGTTGGCGGAAAATACTTGGAAACAATAAAGTTAGCATAATCAGCATACCATGGACTTTCTTAGGATTTTACCTTTATTGCAGCCAACTGTTCATTTCGAAAACTATCATTAAAAGGAATAGGGTCAAAAGTAATGTTTTCGAATCTAGACAAGTTATCAGCAACAGGATTTTCAGCAACCTTCCTATCCACAATATGCAAACCAAACTCTTGTAAAAGCAACATCCATCTAATAAGCCTAGGCTTAGCATCTTTCTTTTCCATAGGGTATCTAATAGCAACATGATTGGTATGAATAGTAACCTTTGAGTCAACAATATAAGGTCTAAACTTATCACATGCAAAAACTACAACTAAGAACTCTTTTTCAGTAGTAGCATAATTATTTTGAGCAGCATCAAGAGTCTTACTAGCATAATGAATAACATTCAACTTCTTATCTACGCCCTGTCCAAGAACAGCACCTACATCAAAATCACTAGCATCACACATAATTTAAAAAGGTAAATTCCAACCAGGTGGTTGAACAATAGGAGCAGTAGTTAAGGCCTTCTTTAAAGTTTCAAAAGCTTCCTTACAATCATCATCAAAACAAATGGTACATATTTTTGAATAAGATTAGTAAGAGGCTTTGATATTTTAGAGAAATGTTTAATAAACCTACTAGAAAAACCAGCATGACCAAGAACACTACGAATACCTTTAACATTCCTAGAACAAGACCGTTAATAAATCTAGGAAGAATTAGTCTCATAAGTTGAATGATTCTTTATGGGCTTATAGAACAGCTTATAAAAATCCTATTGGTATGTCTCCTTATAAAATGGTTTATGGAAAAGCTTGTCACTTGCCTTTAGAATTAGAACACAAAGCTTATTGGGCAGTGAAGGAACTTAATAAAGATGTCAAACTTGCTGGTAAGAAAAGAATGCTGGATTTGAATCATCTACATGAATGGAGATGTGAAGCTTATGAAAATGCTAGACTCCATAAAGAGAAAGTTAAACAATGGCATGATAGGAGAATTCTTAAAAGAGAGTTTCATGTTGGTAAGAAAGTTCAATTGTATCTGTCTCGTCTCAGATTTTTTCAAGGAAAATTACTATCGAGATGGGAAGGCCCTTATGTTATTGAAGAGGTGTATCGTTCGGGTGCAATCAAAATTGCTTCTCTTAAAGATAAAACTACAAAAGTGGTAAATGTAAAAAGACTCAAACATTATATTTCTGGGGATTCTTATGATGAAGATGTTGATGTTATTCAAGTAATGACTCCAGAGAAGTTCATTAGAGGGAAGATTCCAGAATCTGTAGAGTCTGTTTTCGAATAAGTAACATTTCTGTTAAGAAAAAAGTTCGCGGATTACTTTCCAAGTTATAGATTATTGTTTTTTGGAAAATATGAAAATGTAGAGCCGAAAAAGGGTAGGAGATGGTGCCCGAGGGCACCACACCACCTGGGGGTGCGGGCCCACCCCCGACCGCTCCACCCTATGCTGTGGGCGCCCCGGGGCCCCTCTCCGACTCTTTTTCCACCTGGACATTCTTTTCGTGACATGTGTTTCTGATATTTAACCCCCCGGGACCCCCAAGGTCCGTATATCGTTTTCTCGTCGTGTTTTTGTTTCGATCTGTTTCTGCCAGGTTACATCCTCGGATCTAGAGCCACGATGTCCTATTCCGGACCTCCCAAAGACAGTTTCTTTACGAACATCGTCAACCCGCACATGAACGAGTTGAAGATGCATCCCAAAGAATTGATGCTCAATGATGGGGAGGTGCAGATAGAAGATGTTTGGGGGCCTAAAGGAGAAGGAAGTCTAGAAGCTAGGATGGAAGAGCTGGAGCAAAAAGTCTTTAGGTACAAGAACATGGCGGAGCGTGAAGTTGACATCATCCACATGATGAAGACATAACTGATCACCGAGCACAAGAAGGAGACTTTAAAGCTTTGGGAGGATATCTTCTCACTCACCGAGACCATCAACAAATTGCAAGCACAACTCTACGATGTGCAGAATCAGAACTATGAGTATGAAAACAGGTTTCAACGTATAAGCTCTGCTGCTAGTTTCAGGATATTGGAGACCAAGACATCATTTGTTGATGGAGAGCCTTTACCTTGGAAGTATGATGATGAAAAGGACTCACCATACCACCAAATAATTGATTCGTCATTGGTATTGGCATCCCCTTGGCTTGTTCCAAGCTTGGGGGAATGCCGCGGTATCACACCTTTATATTTCACCCTTTTTACCTTTTAGTAGAGTCATATCATGAGTAGAGAAAATATCATATAGTATGGTTTGCAGTATGGAAGTATCACTGTTTAGTTGGTCATCATTGTATCCCTTCAATTGAGTTTCCGTAATGGAATATTAATGAGAGGTTTCATCATCAACTTTATAAACTTTATTTTAGGTTACAATTTTTATTATATGATTGATCTTGTTATTAGTATTGGTATCAATTTTGGAGCTTCAAGTTAATCTAGTTGGTTTTGTCAAACTTAGCATTGGTAAGTAGCAACAATACGACGAGACTTAAGTATAAAAGAGGGATATGCATGTAGATATATTATTCCATGATCTTTATTTCTTGTTAGCTCATAAGCTTAGTATTCTCACATAAGATTGTTTGTACCTTCAAGGAAGATTGCATGATTGGTTTTATCATATGTATATTTGTTTGTTTTCCCTCAACTCTTATGCTTGCTACCCAACCTTGCTAGCCAAAAACTTGTACTGAGAGGGAATGTTTCTTGTGCATCCAAACCTAGAGCCCCAAAACCATGCCATTTGTGTCCACCATACCTACCTATATGTGGTATTTCACCGCCACTCCAAGTAAATTGCTTGTGGGCTACCTTTAAAACCTTCAAAATTACACATGTTTTGTGCCCCTGTTTTAGCTCATGAGGACGCAAATAAAGAATCTTTATCTCACTTGTTGATTCGAATTTACACACCTGGACTAGTGGCTTCATCCGATTATCCAAATGCAAGAAGAGCTAGAAGCGGGGTTCCCAGCCCCAAATATAATAATAAAAATTCTCTTCACTATTTTGCCCCTGATTTATCAGTTAAAGTATAATTGTGTAAACAAAAGAGAAATAGGGATGACCTTCTATACCAGTTGCGTCCTTCAATGGTAACCGCTCTTGTGTAGTCTAGTTGGCTTGTGACGTACTGTATTTTCTGTTTTACATTCGTTGACATAAACATACACCACTCTCAAAATTGTTTTCAATACTGTCTGTTTATCAAATGAAAATCTCTAGCACATGAGTTAATCCCTCCTTCCCTCAGCGAAGGGCCTATCTTTTACCTTTATGTTGAGTCAGTAAACCTACTCCATTCCGTGTTAAGGAAATATTTGAGTTGTTGTGATCCATCCATCTATATGTTGATTTACTCAATCATGTCCTTTATTCTTCCTTGTTTAGTACAAATTATTTTTATCAGTTTGAATACCACTTTGAAAGTTATCAATGACCGCAAAGAGACTGTTATAATTGAGCATGATAAACTCTGCAATATAAGCACTAGTATAAAGACTATAATCGGAACATAAGTACACGGTTAATTGTTCTCTGACAAAGAAAGAAGTTTGCCTTCACCAATTATGATTTCTTTTTGCACCTTTATTGTGCTTTCCTCTACTTGTTTCAAGTTTGATTATATAAGAGGAAGTTGCCGTCTAAAATGACTTGTGCTTTGATAGATGTTATGCTTCTTGTCCGTATTTTATTTATCGACACCTCACTCCATAAAGATGTGGTCTTGTTTACTGAGTTCAGTTTCGCTTGGGGACAAGCGAGGTCTAATCTTGGGGCGAATTGATACGTCCATTTTGCATCACTATTTTATATTTTTATTTTCTGTTATTAATCGATATATTTCATGTTACGATGCATTACTTATGTTATTTATCTTATTTTGCATGTTTCATAATTTTTGAAGAAGAAACACCGGGAACAGTAATCTGATAGAAAACGCACCCTCAAGATACCCTATTTCAGAAGACCAGAAGAAGAAGGGGGCATACGAGAAGTCTTAGAAGTCCCGAGGAGGAAGCTAGCCAGAAGGGCACCCGGAGGGGGGCCACCTGGGGCCCACACCACCAGGCGCCCCCCCTGGCCGGGCCTGGGGGTGGTCTAGCCCCCTGGCCCACTCCTGGGCGCCCCCTTTCGCGTACTTGACCCATAGGTAACCCTAAGCCCCGGAACATGATTGAAGAAATATTCCGCCGCCGCCTCGGGGCGGAAAAAAAGAGAAAACCTCTCCGACAGGGAGAAATCTGCCGGCGAAATTCCTCCCCGGAGAGGGGGAATAATTGCCATCGTCAATACCATCGCTCCGGGCATCATCAAGATCGTCATCGTCATGATCATCACCACCAGCACCATGACCCTCATCATCCACATTCATCCCGCTATAACAATTAGGGGTATTTATCGTTTTTCTTCATTAGATCTCTCTCTCCCGGTGTGGGTTACTTGTTAGTAGTTGATGCTTGTGAGATTTATCGGTGTTTACACTTTATGACCAGAATGTTATTATCCATTATATCACCTCTGATTATGATCCATATGATGTCTTTTGAGTAGTTCGTTTAGTTCTTGAGGACATGGGAGAAGTCAGGATGTTAGTAGTGGAATTATGTTGAAGCAATATCTAGTAGTTTGGTATTTAAGTTGTGGTGCTATTCTTCTAGTGGTGTCATGTGAACGTCGACTACATGATACTTCACCTTTATGGGCCTAGGAGGATGCATTGTGTATTTGGCTACTAATTGTGGGGTTGCCGGAGTGAGAGAAATCTAAACCCGCGTTAGGAAACCAATACACGAGGGAGTGTAGAATCCCGGAGTTTTAAGGTTGTGGTTAGATTTATGTTAATTATTTTCTTGTATTTGCGGATGCTTACGAGGGGTATAATCACAAGTATGTATTAGTCCTAGTTGGGCGGTGCATTAGCATAGGTTCACCCACACAACACTTAACGGACCAATAAATATGAATCAACCGTATGAAGTGAAAGAACTTGAAGAAATTCTCATGTGTCCTCAAGAACGTTTGGTAATCATAAGTAGAACAACCGGCTTGTCCTTTGCTCTCAAAAGGATTGGGCCACTCGCTGCAATTATATTTAATATTATTCATTTACTCACACTTTATTTATTTGATATATCAAAAACCACCAAAAACATGTTTGCTAGTGTTTACAGTGAATTCTCTATCCAACCTGCTTGTCAACACCTTCTGCTCCTCGTTGGGTTCGACACTCTTATTTATCGAAAGTACTACGATACACCCCCTGTACTTGTGGGTCATCAGCGGTACGGAGGTGTGTGGGAGGATTAACCACTATATACAAGGAGAAATCATCGATGTAGATGGCGGTGAAGACGGTGGAGAGGACATCGCGGGGCGTAGAGCGGCGCCGGCGGTGGTGCAGGGACTCCTTCCCTGCACCGCCGACATTATGGGGGAGCGCTGCCCCTTAGCCCTCTTCCTTCATGGCTTCTTGGGAGCCCTCCCCCATGGAGATGGGATCCATGGGGGAGAGAAAAACGTGGCTTTGGCGGCTGAAATTCGTGGTATGAGGGGTGTCTTTCATGACCTAGGTTTCCTCCCTTTATATAGCCTCACGGATTTCCGTCATCCCACTAGGGCTGTAGTAAATCAGGTGTATCTCAGCCATCTAGACTCAGAATCAGGCGAATTTTAAGTCTAGAACGTTCCTCGTGAAATTCCCCACAACTTTTGCGAAGGGACTTTTTCCATTTGACGTCGTG
This sequence comes from Alopecurus myosuroides, assembly GCA_028641055.1. Lineage (NCBI taxonomy): Eukaryota > Viridiplantae > Streptophyta > Magnoliopsida > Poales > Poaceae > Alopecurus > Alopecurus myosuroides. The sequence continues at coordinate 269,152,698 of CM054057.1, read as the reverse complement.
TTCTGTCCGGTAGGAGTTATCAGACAGATTTCAGGAAAGTCCCAATTCGATTCCAACAAGGTTTTCTATTGTATTTTTGATAATTACTACACATCAAAGTGTAAAACAAGAACATTGTGCAATTTTACAACTATTAATAGGTTAGTCCAAATAAATCATAAACTTAATATAAAAACAACCATCAAAAGCATAAAAGTAGCATGAAACCATCTAGGGGATAATAAATTGCTCACCAAGTAAATCTTGTAATCTGATACCAAGATTATAAGGGTGGCCCGATCTTCTCGTTGAGCACTCGATAACTTGTGGTAGATAAATTATGTCTCACTGAAAACTCTCCGTCTGATCCCTAATGACAATGCAACAGTTTGCAACCAAATGAATATTCTCAACTCCACACACTCTCACAACGTAGTCGCTGACTACGAGTGGTCCTTATCTTGTTATTCCCAGTGGAACATCAGATAACATGCAGAATTTGCAATCGTAAAACCACCGGATCGATACGAATTGGTGGGGATAATTTCAGACGAACGATTGTTCAAGTCTAGAAATCAAGGGTTTAATTTTAACTTGGTCTAACCTAATAATTTTGTGGCTCCTAGGTGTATAAGGGTATGGGTGCGGCCAAACAACGCCAATGCGGCCCACTAACCTATTCCTACACGGTTTGGTTCAACAAACTCATTACAAACTGAACCCAACATGTGTGCAGCCACATGGACTCATAGACCCTTGTCTACTCCTACTAGGACTCCTTGTATGGCACCTTGTGGATGTTTTCCAATGCAATAATAATGTTTTCCACATCTCCTTCTTGTGCTCCTGCCTCTCTCTACTCCCTCAAGCACTTGGGGTGAAATATCTTCAATGTTTTCCATTTGTTTCCTGCTGTTTTCCAGAAGCATTTTCTTGTTTTCCAGTTGGTGGATGTTGTTTTCCTTAAGTGCTCCATTGTTTTCCAGCTTGTCTTGAGGCCCTCCTCCACCAATGTTTGTATTATCAATAAACCTGATCATACATAAATGCATAGTCTTAGGTAGTATAACATTCTCATAAACACAAACATCACATTCAATTAAGAAGGAATTCACCTTATAATAACCATCAATTAAATTCAATATTTTCTTCTAGCTCAAGCATGCACAATCATCATATTCCCCAATTATATCCTCATTAGTATGTGTTTTCCTTTTTTATACTTGTTTTCCCCTACGGGGCCCACCCACATGCAGATGCAGGGCAACTCTATTGTTTCTATCCACGGACGTGGAGCCAAGTGGGCAAACAAGATATTTGCTAATCCTTAATTACCGCAAATGGATCCTTAATTACACTAGTGGAAACAGGGCCAAAGGATTTTACCTATAGTACCTGTTTAGTTACAAACCTGTACAAATGGGTGTCTTGTACCGGTTCGAACGGGGAGGGAGCTGGGCATGGCTAATACCGGTTTGAACCTTACCTTTGGTACCGACTGGTGGCTACAACCGGTACCAAAGGGGTGTGGCAACCGTTCTTTTGGTGCGAGCACCTTTGGTACCGGTTTTAGCCACCAACCGGTACCAAAGGTGTGTGGCAAAGGGGTGTTGCAACTGTTCGCCTAGCGCGAGCACCTTTGGTACCAGTTGGTGGCTAAAACCGGTACCGAAGTGTCGAACCGTTTGCCTCCCGCGCGTATAAAATCGCGAACTGCTACAGTGCACACAATTTTTCTCTGTTTCGTCTCCCTCTTCTCCCTTTGCATATATGAATTATTCAATATTAAATGGAAAAAGGCAAATAAGTTAACTATTATTTGCATATAAGAATATTTTAATTCAAAATATTATTAATGATTCATTTCTTTTTATTTAAATAAATATTTTTGATTCATAAAATAAAATGTGTGTGACATCATAGTTCATGGGTTAATAGGATTGATAGTATACTATTGTCAGGTAAGTATCTCTTGTTTGTAGGTAGCTCATAGGGATGAGTGACCTGTGCGGGAAGTGTTAGTAGAAGGGAGTAATTTAGATTGAAATTAAAAATACTTAGTGATAAATATGAGTTTAACTGGTTAAACAATAAAAATAAAAAATTGAAACAAAATGATTTTTTCTGAAAAAATCGAAAAAATAGAAAAAGAAAACCATCCTTTAGTACCGGTTCTTGTTACGAACCGGTACCAAAGGTATCCGTCCCCGTGGGATCCTCCTGGGCCACGTGAAGACCCTTTTAATATCGGTCCGTAAGGAAACGGTACTAAATGCTGGTGGACCTTTAATGCCGATTAATTAGTACTGGATGTCCAACCGGTACTAAAGGGCCCCTGGAACCGGTACTGAAAGCCCATTTTCTACTAGTGTTACTACCTTAAATGGAAATGCCCTGTCGGAATATTAACCTTGCCACGGGTTAACCGTAAGCTAGCATTGCCCGTGTGTATTAGGTGTAGCGAGCTGTTGAGATGCTCCATAGTTAACTACTAATCCCTCCGTCCCAAATTAGATTCCATAGATTTGTCAAAATATGGATGTATGTAGACATATTATAGTATATAGATATATTCGTATTTTAACAAATCCACGACACCTAATTTAGGATGGAGAGAGTAGTACTCCCTCCATTTCTTTTTTGTCTGCGTATTAGATTTGCCAAAAGTCAAACTTTCTAAAGTTTGATCAACTTTACAGAAAAAAATATCAACATTAACAATACAAATTCAATAGCATACAATTCGTCATGGAATATATTTTTATTTTATACCCATTTGATATTTTAAATATTTATATTTTGTTCTATAAAGTTGGTCAAACTTTAGAACGTTTGACTTAAGACAATCCTAATACGCGGAGTAAAAAGAAAACAGAGGGAGTAAGAGACCAAGTCAAAGTGTCAGCAGCGTGCATTCATGATTTTACCAATGGCAAATTGCAGATTTCAATGGGGGCTAAACCAACTTCATTAATTTGCCAACCACGGGCGGCGGGGAAATTTCAGGTTTCAACCGATTACCGTGACATAGCCAGTAGGTGCGTTTGATCCTCTGTCTAGAAACAGGTGGGCACCGGGGAGGGTTTTATGAAGTACTGTACGTCTGTACGTACGTGATGCTTAGCTCAGGCTTTAACCGCGCTCGCGCGCGAGACCAGATAGTATTTAGGTTACTGGTGCGCGGATGATTACCTTGAACTCACATTATGTGGGTCAGTGGGTGCCATCAGCCGGTTGCTGCCACCATCTAGAAAACGTACGGGCATAATGAAGGGCCTGAAGACATTGAACAGGCATTGCAAGTCTTGTTTGGACAAACAGTTGTTAGCCAGCGGAGCGCACATGTATACGTACAGAACGAGCTAGCTTGGCCACAGGCGCGCGTGTACATACAGATCTGTACCCTGAAACCGATGCATGCATCCCCTCCCCACACACACGTAGACGCTTTTATTTCGCCGCTTCTCTTTTGTGCCGCGTGCGCCGGATCGCTTGCTCAACAGGAACCTTGTAGATGGCTGGATTATTGGTAAGTGCAGTGCAACCACACCACCGCGCGCACGACATGGACAGCATACGCTAATTAAGCTAAGCCTGTGCCTGGTCCCGTACGTACGCCCGACACGCACGGAAGCGGAGTTAAATTCAGCGCCAACGGTTTCTCTAGCTGCAAGTCTGTAACGGTGTAACCCCACCCTAGCTTGGCCGCCGAGCAAGCACGGACCTCACCGGAGTCCGGAGACCGCGCGCGTGATCCATCGACTCGACCCACGGCATGCACGCAATCCTAGCTAGCTTGGAAACCACAGCCCCAGCGATCCGAGATCGTCGAGCATGCGAAGGTGACGAGCTCGGAAGGTAGATGACCTTGAAAACACAAACCAGGCGTCTTACATAACCCCGTGAAGAAAACACAGGTAAGAATCCCGGGAAGAGCAGGCCATGGACCCCGGCCCAGGAAAATTAAGTTCGATCGGAGCACATGTGCACATGAATGCATATATTCAACCAGAATGGCACGCTCCTAACCAGGAACATGGTAATGATATATGCATGTACACTCCCAAATGAAACTGGAGTAGTACAGCATATGCCATGCATGCAACGGTTGATGATTTGCCATGTGTAGATGCACGCTGCTGCTTTCGGCTTAGCATCATTCACCTCTCCGTGCTTTCGGCTGCTACCTAGTACACGCCGCGCTCATGCATGGCTCTGCATGCCGCCCGTACGTACTAATTGCATGCACTGCGTGTATGGGCTAGTCGTCATCACACCTCATATTCATACATATACTAGAGCCAGCACATCCATCGATCTGACTTGAACAAAATAAGAGCTGGTGAAACCGTGGAAAACTCGGGAGTGAATACCCCCTTTTCTTTCCCGTAGCCTCTTCTCCCACCCCACCGTTGAGAGTCGCCCCGCAGCGGCCGGGCCTTCCTGATGGCCTCGCCAGCGGCGTTGCCGCTTGGAGGTGCTTAAGGAATGGCGCCGGATCTGTAGATAGCAGTAGATCTAGTAGGTTTAGTTCTAGGGTTGTGCTTTGGCTCTATGCCTGTTGTAGTGGTCAGCGTTATGCTAGGAGGATGGTGCTGGATCTCTTCGGTCGGATTCAGCGCTGCTTGTTAGCTTCCCTGCTCGGCTAGTCGTCATCACACCTCATATTCATACATATACGGCTGGCCAGAGTGGGAGTAACATAGCAAGTAACATCAGTGCCACGTAGTCAAAAAAGCTGATGTGGCACATATTTAATGAGGACAGAGATGAGGGTGGCAACTAGCTATGTTACCGTAACATCACATATTCCAATACACAATGAGTCTATAGCCTAATTAATATGACAATATTTGATGTTACTCCCCACTATGGAGGTAGTAACATAGTCTAGAAAAACGTGTATGTTACTAGTGTAAGTTACTCTCCATTGTGACTAGCCTACTAGAGCCAGCACATCCATCGATCTGACTTGAACAAGATAAGAGCTGGTGAAACCGTGGAAAACTCTCTTCCACTCCGCATGACCTATTTGAAGAGGTTATTAACATGTTAACTTTTATCGTGGGTAAAGCATCTGGTTTCAAAGCCGTGCTCTACATGTGGAGGATTTACGAATTACCGCTGCTTATGCAAAAAAAAAAAAAAAAAAAAAAAATCCATGGCTCGCCTCATTGTTGCACACAGCTTTTTCTATGCATACGGCTTTTTATCGAGACCGTTGGCGCATGGTTGCATGCCTACGGTTTTCCCAAAACCGTCGGCTTTTATTAGCCTTTTTCCAAATAGTCATTGGCATATGTCTGGCCGTAAGCAAACAAGTCTGCATCTATTACCAACCTTTCTCATGTCACGAGGTGCCCGCAAGGAGAAGATCACCTATTGGTGGACGGGCTAGGGGAGGACGACCCACGGGAAGATCCTCTCTCCGATTTCCTCCTTTAGCGAGATACCCTCAACCAGTGCCACCATGACAGAGGGAGAGGAGGAGGCTAAGGAGGAGATGGAGGAGGATGGGACAAGAGAGGACGGTGGGGAGGAGTCCGAGGAAGAGGATGCGACAGGAGAGGACGGCGGGGAGGAGTCTGAGGAAGAATATGCTAGTACATGAGAGGAGGGCGGGGAGGAGACGCAAAGGGGCCAAGAAGGTTACGTACGGTGTGGTTGTGTGGCACCGCAGAGCTCCCTTGCAAGGCTCCTGATATTGAGGAGGAGAAATGTCTTTGATTGGTGTGTGTACCTTAATCATATTTTGAACAAATACTGTTATACTAATATGTGAGAACATACTAATACTTTGACTGGTGTGCAGCAATTTGAAGTTTTTTGGACCCCGAGTGTCGGGCAATGCACGTCTTCCAAACGGTATTTTTGGGATTCTGTTGAAGAATCATTGGACGGGCATGTTCAAACCATCTCGTGCCACTAACCAAGAAGAAAATGTGTTAGCGACGAGCTGGAGTCTCTACATGGATGCAGCTATGGTCAACACGTCTCTCATGTGGATGCCGTGATCACCCTTTCGTTTTTTGTACGTTCCATATTTAAAAGTGCAAAAGTCAATATTGGGTCGCTTTCAGTTCATAGTTCATCGACCAATCACTTAACACTATCTATGACTTGTTTTATTTTGGTTTCAAAAATATTATAGAGTTGCACCGAAGTACATGTACATCGTGGACATGGTCGTGGGGGAGGTGTTGTGTGGTTGACACTCGTTGGAAAACCCCAAAAGAAAGGTTATGAAGAGTGCACCGGCAAGTTTTTCCTCGAAAAGAAACCAATGTTGAATTGACCAGTAGGAGAAAGAAATCACTTCTGGAAGTTGATGCAGCTAATGTTGGCAGGGCGCACTACCGGTTCAGCAGCAATCAACGTGGAATCTACGCAACTGAGTCAAATTACTTTGGCCCCAATGAAGCAGCGAGGTTGTCAATCTCACCGGTTTTGCTGAAACAAAGGATTAGACGTATAGTGTGGAAAATAGTAATTGTGTGCAGTAGATGAAAAAGAACAATAATTGCAGTAGAAAAACAGTAGGAAAACAATGGTTGTAGTGGTTGTATATCAGTGTAAAGAATTGGACCGAGGTCTACAGTTCACTAGTAGTGTCTCTCCAAAACCAATAGATAACATGCTAGTTAAACAAATTACTGCTGGGCAATTGACAGATATAAAGGTTGCACCGTAGTGCATATGCATGACATGATGATTACTACGTGATTCATGCGGGTATTACAACAAGATACATAGACCGTTATCCAACTGCATCTATGACTAATAATCCACCCTCAGAGTGTCATCCAAGCAAATCTTGGGTATTAAGTTACAAACAACAGATAATTGCATTAAGCAAAATGTGTAATGTCAATAATAAATTCATCCTTAGACAAATCATTTGTTTTTTCTCCCTAGTGCGACAGCACATCCCCCACCCGTTACGTTTCTGTCACTCGAGCATAAGTGAAAGGGAGGCATGAACCCACTATCGAGCATAAATACTCCCTCTTGGAGTTACAAGCGTCAACTTGGCCAAAGCATCTATTAGTAACAGAGAGCATGCAAGATCATAAATAACATACACATGAAAAGAACATGATAGATTGATAATCATTTGGTATAGCATTCAATATTCACCAGATCCGTGCAAACACAACATGTAGCATTACAATAAGATGATCTTGATCATGTTAGGCAGCTCACAAGATCTAAACATGAGGCACAAAGAGGAGAGAACAACCATCTAGCTACTTATACGGACCCGTAGTCCAAGGATGAACAACTCACACATCAGTCCGGAGGCAGGCATGGTGATGAAGAGCCCTCCAGTGATGATTCCCCCTCCAGGCAGGGTGCCGGGGAGAGCTCGAGAACCCTCCGGAACTAGGGTTGACGATGACGACGGTTGCAGACGTTTTTGGTGGAAAAGGCTGGTATATTTAGGGTTAACCCTCCGAGAGGTATAAATAGGCGAGAGGGCAACGTCGGTGGGCAGTCAGGGGGGCCACACCACCCCTGGCAGCGGCCAGATCACAACGTCGGTGGGAAGCCAGGGTGTTCAATTCAGAGAATATTTCCAGAATAACTTTTCTGAAACTAAAAATAAAAGAAAACAAGAACTGGCTTTGTGGCATCTTGCCAATAGGTTAGTCCCAGAAAATCCATTAAAATGACATAAAGTGTATAGAAAAAATGTAGCATAAAGCATGAAAACAACATGGAACATCAAAAATTATGGATACGTTTGAAACGTATCAGGAGGCGGCGAAGAGGTTGATCCGCCAAATAATGTACGAGCCCAAGTTTGTGGCCATCATGTGAAATAAAATTTCTTGATCCCTAATGTTTTGTTTGTTAGATAACAACACTAGTGATGTTTTAGAATCATGTTAAGTGGTGCAGGTTTTACGGAGAAAATCATATAAACTGGTGCCACCAAAAAGATCAGAGAAAAGCCCACTCTCCAGGCCGGAATATTTGTCTTAGGACGGATATTCTGGTGCCAAACTTTCTTGGAAAAAATATTCGTTAAGGACTAGTGTAGCAACCTCTCTAGAAAGAGAATATTGGGGACGGAATATTTTTCTTAGCCCGGATATTCCGGTGGCAAGTTTTTCAGCTCAAAATATTGGCTAAGGACCAGAGTGTCATTCTCTCTGAAAAACCGGAATATTTCCCCGGACTATTTTTCCAAGGCCATATGTTCTAGTGTTATGTTCCAAGTCGAAAAATCGGCTAAAGACCTAGTAGTTCTCTCGCAGAAGACACCCGGAATATTAGCCCGGAATTTTGCACCAGGGGTCGGATATTCCGAGGTTGAAAATCCAAGCTGAAATATGGCTAAGACCTTGGGGGGGTTCACTCGCAGAACCCACCTGGAATATTGCTTCATCTCCGGATATTCCGATGTGGATTTTCCCAGAGCGGGATTTCAACTAAGGACCTGGGTGGTGCTCTCACAAAATCCACATGGAAATTTCAGGACGGAATATTGGTAGGAGTCCGGATATTCTGGGGTGCTATACTGCTATTGAAGATTCCAGAAACGACTAAGGACTCAAGTGGTTTGCGCACATAAGTGTTCCGGAACTTTGGGCCGGAATATTAGGTAGGAGGCCGGATATTCCGAGTCCGCTCCCCAAATCAAGTCAAATGGCTACATTTTGAGGAGGGTTATAAATACCCCCTCCCCTCCTTCTCCTAGCTCCAGCTAACTCGTGCAGCATTGAAGGCCACCATCAATTGAGCTCACCAACCCTTGCGATCTCCGAATCCCTCCACCCAATCTCGTTGATCTTTGAAGGATTGAAGGATAAGGCCCCGATCTATAACTTTACCAATCTGTTCTTCATTTCCCCCTCATTCACTTAAGAGATTTGTTTCTAGCGTTTTCCTTGTGGAAAACCTAAACTTCATTGTTACTCACTTGTTGTTTGTAGCAGATTCTCGGTGTTCTTGAGAGCCCCCAATTCAGTTGTTGGTGTGTGCCTCAAGCTCATTTTAAAGACTCCAGATTCCGCCTCGAATGATTCCATAATGCAAAGTGAACTAGGCCATTGTGGCAAGGTTCATCGGAGAATAGGGTGAGGCCTTTGTGGCGTTGAGTAGGCCTTGATGGCGAAATTGAGACCCCCTCTTGCGAGATGTACTCCCCTCAAAAGGAGGAACTCGGGAATACATCCTTGTCTCCGCGTGCTTCCTCTATTGGTTCCTTCTATCCTTTACATTTACTTTGTGTTTGTCTCTTGCTTAGTGTAGCTCTTTCCATATAGGTTAATTCACTGTAGTTGCATACCTAGAGAATTTATCTTTGTGTCAAACCTAAATCGAAAAATTACTAAATTTGGAGGTAGCACCTATTCACCTGTCCACCCTCTAGGTGCCCATACAATCCGTTCAATTGGTATCAAAGCCTCAACTCTTATTTTGGGCTTAATCGCCTAAGAGATGTATGGCCACCAAGGAGGTAACCACCGTGTCCAGGGCTCCGACCACCATGGATGATTTCAAGTTGTTGTAAGCTTCCTTGACATCCTGCATGGAGACTCAAATGAAAGCGTTGCGTGAAATGATAGCGCAACTCATGAAAGCTAATGACACAGCTTCTCCCTCATCGACGTCACCGGTAGAATCCATTCCGGTGGACGAAGGCGAGGAGGAAGAGGGTGAAAAAACTAAAAGTGAAAATTCATCGCCTAAGAAACATTCACGTTCTAATGGAGAGGATGGGGAAGAAGATTACCTTATCGTTCCTGGTTGGTAGTCTCCCAACCCTCCTATTTCACACCCTCATATAAAAAATAGAGGTGGCCCTCCTAAAATTGATGCACATTCCTCTAGCCAATGGCAATATTACATGAAAAATTACTTGAACTCTTCTTGCATTGAGATATGAAGAATCATTGAAGATGGATTCAAGTCTGTTGATCCAAAGAACTTGACAAGAAGAGAATTGGTTGATTGTCAACTCAATTGTGTGGCTTTGCAAATGACTCAACAAGCCGCATGTGAGAAGATCATGCTACACATTCAATAATTCTCTACCTCCAAAGAAACATGGGATGCTCTTGTTTCCATATTTGAGGTAAATGAAAGCACGGAGAGGAATAGGTTTAATGTCTTGAGAAATGAGGCCGAAGGGTTCTATATGCATAATGGTGAAAGCCATGAGGACATGTATCAAAGACTCAAGACCCTTGCTACCGCCTTTAGTAGTCTTGGTGCCACTTATGTTAATGATGCCTGGATCAAAAGAAAGTATGTGAGTGCCCTCGTGCCATTTGAGCCCGTTGACTTGAAGAGCCCTCAAGGAATACAAAACTACCATCTCATGACTTTAAATGAGGCTAGGCAATAGATGGTATCCTTTCAAGTTAAAACAAATCTTGATCAAGACTCTTGTGCTCGTGCTATTGGAATACAAAAGGGGCCTCCGTTGCTTCGAAGGCCAGTCCAAGGTGGTCGACAATGAAAGAAGAGGTTGAATCGGAAGGAGATTTGTCTCCTCAAAAGACAAAGAGTTTGACCCGGTGCTTAAGGACTTTATTGCTCTTTCCGCTCAAAAGTTTTGGAGGAACCCTCCCAAGGCCAAGGCATATGTTGAAGAAAAGACGAACTCAAGTTATGGAAAGGAAGGGACTCAAAAAGCGAGGTCTTCCTTCAATTTTCAAGATAAGTATCACTTTTTTGCCGATTGCCCTTTCGAGAATAGAGAAACTCAAGGAGGGATACTTGTTCTCAAGGATAAGTCAAAGCTAACTCGCAATAAGCCATTTTTCAATAAGAACTCCTCCAACAAGAAGCCAATTCAAGGATTGTATTGGCGACTCAAGAAGTTGTAGATGCTTGCCCAAATTGAAGCCCTGGATATGCAGGATGACTCCATGGGCCTTGATGACGATGAGTGGAGCTTCCGCTATCACCTTGAGGACCAGATTCTGTAGATATACCGCATTGAGGAAGAGTACTGGCGCTAGCGGGGTAGGGTCCGCTTGGCATTAAAGGAGGATGCAAACACGGCCTACTTGCACGCCGTCGCCAACATGAGGCGTAGAAAGTGTCTTATTTCATCGCTGCAGTGTAACGGGGGAACAGTTTTGGACCTAGGCCAAATTCAAGAGCATATTTAAGGCTTCTATAGGGAATTGCTGGGGACCTCTGTCCCGCGCCATCTCAAGCTAGCTGCACACACCTGGGTTGACCAGAATAGAGTGTCAGACAGAGAAACCAGTCGCCTCCTACGTATCTTCTCCGAGGAGGAGCTTGAGCAGCTGGTCAGCGAGCGGAAAACGAATACGGCCCCGTGCCCGGATGGCTTTCCTGTATTCTTCTTTAATAAATTTTGGCACCTCTGCAGACACAGGGTCTTGCATATCCTAATGATTTTATCCTGGGCAGAATTGACATCTCGAGACCGAACTTCAGTGTGTTGTCTATCATTCCCATGGTTCTAGGGCCGGACCCGATCTTCCAGTTTTGCTCTATTGCGGTCAATAATGTCATATTCAAAATTGTGTCCAAAGCGCTTGCCTCCAGGTTGGAACCCATTGCTAATAGGATTGTCATCCCTACCCAGACGACCTTTATCAAAGGTCGATGTACACAGACGTGCTTTTGGTCTGATTGGTGGCTGGGGGACGGACCGCTGAAAGACATATATCCTCTGCTCTTTGGGATCGTTGGCTCTCCGGACATCAGTGTGGCAGAGGCGCTGAACCCCGAAGGGGAGGGGTCACCTTTCATAGAACCCTTGACGAGGGGATGTTGGCTCAGTGGTATGAGCTAAGGGAGCTGCTGCTCGGGGTTCACCTCCAAGAGGGCCTAGATAGGGTGAGTTGGGCCTTGGAGTTGAATGGCATGTTCTAGGTTGCGTCTATGTATCACAAGCTATCCCAAGGGGCAACGGTGGTGCATAGCAAGAACATTTGGAAGGCGAAGCTGCCTCTTAAAATCAAAATCTTCACCTGGCAGCTTGCTTTGGATTGGCTCCCCTCTAATAAACTCGTGGCCTCTAGATTCGGGCCCTCCAATGGTAGTTGTGCGCTCTGTGGTAATTTGCTCCCCTCTAATAAATCTTCACATGTTCTTTTTCTGTCACCTGGCAAAATTTGGGTGGAGTGTGGTGCGCGAGCTGCTAGGGTGCAGCTGGTGCCCGGCCAACTTCTGTCACGTTTGCGGCTCTTTGTTGGGCTTTTTGGCTTGTCCGTAATAAGCTTAACTTCGAATATAAAGTTATTCCTCATCCCACTGACCTTATTTTTAAAATGGTTGTTCTTCTGCAGCAGTGCGTGGTGCTCTCAAAGGAGGCCGACCAGGCGCCTCTGCGAGACCTGGTGGCAAGGTTGCGGGAAGTGTACTCCGCGCTCGCTCCAAGAAGTGTTGATGTTGTGCTAGTGTGAGTCTTTCCCGGCTTGTTGTTGGCGAGGCTGGCCCCTGTCGCTTTATTGGCTAAGTTGTGTGCCGTAGCAGTTGTACGAAACTCCGTGAACTCTGTGCTTTATCAGTTTAAAGCAGGGTCATATAGGCCTAGTATCTAAAAAAAAATGGAATTTTGAAAAATATACACTCTTCACTATGCTTAGATTCATTTATGTGTATATCTAGATACAGAATATTTCAAATTGGGATTTGGCATATTTATTGGGTACATCATCATCATCATCATTGATTACTCCAAGAAATTGTTATTTTGTGGTGATCAAAATTCATATATATAGATAAAGGAAAGTTCGGACGTAGCGAAGGGAGCCTGGTACGGTACGAATTGTTACCGAGTTAGAGTTGGATTCACCGTTACCGACCTAGTTAGGTCAGGATCGTCCTTATATACCTCTTGTAAGCCGCCGCACGGGATAAGCCACGCATTGTAAATCCCGGCGCGTTCGTAACCACATCCGAAATAGTGCAGTATTGCTGGCTGGCGCCCGTGGTTTTATCTCTTCTTTGTTGTAAGTGTTTTTCACGTTAAAATCTCGTGTTCCTGTTGGTTCGATTTTGTTTAATTTCATCGTTGTTTTGCTATTGCGTGTAACATAAATTGAACTTTTGAAACTTGTAAGTGTGATTTTTGTATCCCTAACTAGAATGATCACTGGTGCTCGATCGGGAAGCAAAAATCCGTTCTCATCGTCGGAAACGAACAAAATCCATACTCAGCGATCACATTACGCTCAATGTGGCATAGGCGACTGGTTTCTGTTGGGATCCTTGGCGTCAAGGGGCAACTAAAGTTTGCAAGTTGCACATGCAGCCCGATTGTCGTATGTCCCACTTCTGAATTTTTAAAAATTGCGAAATTAATGTGTGTATATCACAAGATACTATTCGTTTACGTATTTTTCTTTTTTACACATATCACATATGGGTCATATTTTGGAACGAAATTTTGTACAGTAGATGCATATGTTACGACATAATACATGTCCATATGATTTATTTCACATTTTTGAAAACTTGTAGGTGGGTCGTTCGATGATTATAATCATTATCGTAAGTGCATGACCAATCTAACCAGAAACATCTGCTTTGGTTGATCAGTAGACACTGGGTGAGTGGGGAGTAGTAGCTAGGTGAGACCAGCTAGCGATGGTACCGTCAGAAAAAGAAAACACGATCGAGATGAACTCATCGTACGCGCTGCACGTCCGTGTACGTCGTGCGGGCGGCGCACGCACCACCACCGGCCGGCAGCACATTTAGGGCAAAGCAGCTAGAGGAAAAGGTGCCGGCCCGGCGTTGCACGCAGTTGCGGACGAAAAGCGGAAAAGGATGAACAGATGTATCGACACCGACACCACACGAGGCGTACACCTTACACATGCCTGGTTACTGTAGGGAGGGATCCATGTCAAAAGAAGCTCAGCATCTATACATGAATGGATCTACGTTAATCGTGCGTGCAGAACTAGGCAGCGTTAATTGGCCTTTTTACCCTGTCTGAGGCCTGAACTGCCTTTTCCTTCGACTGGCTGATGGGTGCTTGGAGTGGAAGCAACATATGCTAGCTAGGGCCGGCCGGAGAAGAAGGTACAGTACCGGCGCACCGTCGGTCGGGCCGGACCGGACGCTGTGGCAGGTGACTTTTCTGTGGCTCGATCTGGGCTGTGCTGGCGCAGGCTCGCTCGTACCCCGTACGTGCGCATCTAGTCTAGGTCCAGGTGGTTCCTCTGCTGCGGCACATGATCGAGGTAGAGTTTCCATGTGGTGCGTACTCCCCGGCTGGTCGGCCGGGAGCAGCGGAGGCAGGCGGTAGTGGCGCCGCAGCATCGCTTGATCGTGCAGTGGAGTAGGTGCCAAGCCTGCATTGCGTTACATGACTCCATGTTGCAGCTCAACTGTTGGCCGGCCGGGAGGCGCGCGCGCTGGCTCTGCGGGCATGGCAGTGGCCGTCGCAGGGAGGCCTGCTGCGTCTGGCGGGGGTGGCAGTGGCCGTCAGTTTTCGCCTGGTGCGGTTGGTCTGTTGGTTGCGGAGAGCCAGAAGTGTAGCTCCAAATGTCAACGGAGAAGCGCGGTGACAAAGGGTGAGGGCACGTGCTCCCACCATAAAAGTGGATGTATCTAGTGTTAGATACATCCACTTTTATCCAACTTCGAGACATATTTTAAGACGGAGTTTATTTCCCCAAATCTGCCCCTCTCTGCTGAAACTCACGCTACGGCCTCTGAGTGAAACTATCTGCACATCAAGCCTCAGAGATCGGCGTCAAATAGAATGAAGCTGAACTTTCGCATGTGGAGCTAAGACATTTTTGCATTTTGCCACTCCGAGAGGTCGGCTCCATTTTACTTAGAGCCGACCTGCTGTGGGCGCTAATTGGTTGGCGTCGATCTGCAAAGGGTCGGCTCCGTTTTAATTGGAACCGGATTCAGGGGTCCGATTTAAAAATAGCTTTGTCAAAAGGCCATATGTGACATTATTTTCGAAAAAAGGCCATATTTGACAAAACAAAAACTATAATAACCGGGTTTTCTATGGTGACTAGTATGAATTTATTTGAGCGGCTGAGATGAAGAAAACTAGATTGAGCCCAGCAGGCCTAGTAAGTCGAAACTGTGATGAAAAAAAAGTAGCGATGCCGATAACCAAATCCACGAGACACCCTCACCTCACGCCCGACGCCCAATCTCGTCCCACCCCAACTTCGCCCATTGTCGCCGCCGTCTCTCCTCCATTGTCGCCACCGCCTCACCCGTGATCTCGCCGTCGCCCCTATCTCACGCTCGATCTCTTCGCCTCCCCCTTATCCTCCATCTCCTACATGACCTAGCAATATGTCGTCACTTCTACGCTGCACCACATCTACGTCGGAGGTGGACAATGCCATGGTCCTCCCTTTCCGCTCTTCTCCCTAACCAGCAAGGGAACCTATGTGTGGTGCATACCGCCGGATAAATCTCTGTGAGCAGCAGGTTCATGTTTCCGTCCACAAACAAATTGGATGAACATCCATACATAGCTGAACAAGTTCCCCTCCAATTTCAGTAGTTACTCAGTAGTTCTATTTGTTAGTAACTCATTCGTTCTCTAAGCTGTTCCACTAACTGATGGTAGATAATATTTGTATGCACCTATGGCATTTAAGGAATTTGCATATCCTAAAAACTTTTGGAGACATAAGCGAATATCTTGTTGACATGTAGTAAGGTGCAAATTAAAGATTAGCCTTTTTCCATAAAATTTGAGATTAGCCTAGCATGTACATGTTGATAAGTCTTTTTCATATGTCTGAATTGGTTGGACTTGTCAATAATTGAAAACGGAGGAAGATATTGCGGGAGTAGAGAGCAAAATCACCTATTCGTTTCATATTGCACATGCAATTTTATTTTTATTTAGTAACATGAATTTTATTTGATGATATGCAATTTTCAGAGATGGAACATGATGAGTGTCATGAGTACCTCCGCGTGGTTAACAAGACATTCAGAAGTGAGGAGGAAGGATATGAGTATTACAATGACTATGCGTAGGACAAATGATTCAGTGTTAGAAAGGAAGAGGTGAAGTACTTACCAAGAACTAGGACGGTTTTCAGGAGGCTTCATGTGTGCTTTAAAGAAGGAAAACGTACATTGGAGAACTTCAGAAGACCTGACCCGAAAAGAACTCGAAAGGCTCTTACTCATTGCGGATTCTCAGTAGATCGAGATGAGTGCAACTACTGGGGAATGGTTCGTGAAGAATTTTAAGGACAACGATAACCATGCGCTCGCTAAGGAAGGCCAATCTGCTTACTTATACTCTCACTGTAATATGATAGATGTACAAAAGGCTGATCTAGATGGGTATGGGATTGGTGGCCTCCGCACGCATAAGGTAATGGACGTTATGGAACTTTAGAACGGTGGTCCCGACAAGGTCGGATTTATACACTTGATTTGTATAACTTTGTCTCCGAGTACAAAAAGAAAAAAAAAAGATTGAAGGTAGAGATGCTGAATATTTGTTGAACTATATGGCGTCGCAGAAAGACAAGGACGCAGACTTTTTCTACAAAAATACCATAGAAAAATGCCCTCGGAGAAACATTTTGTGCGCAGATACACATCGTGGTTGCAATTTGATGTATTTGGCGGTGTCCTGGTGTTTCACAACACTTACCGTGTGAACTGCTATAATCTGCCATTCGTTCCCTTTGTTGGAGTGAACAACCATCGAAGCACCACCGAGTTTGCATGTGCGATCGTATCGGATGATACCATAAAATCCTCGAAGACTTTAGGCATCTTATGCAGCAGAAGCATCCTAGGTCGGTGATCACCGATGGGGATCATGCAATGGCTAGAGCAATATCGGTTGTAATGCTTGATGCATTTCATCAGTTGTGCAGCTGGCATATAGAGAAAAATAGTATAAGGTACCTTCGCAAAGAAAAGCTAAAATACTTTAGGCCGTTCATTTGTGCGAGGATGGAGGTTGACGAGTTTGAGGAGAGATGGTCCAAGTATATGAGTAAATACAAGTTTACCGAAAAGGACACTTCATTATCAAGGATGTACGATCTAAGAGAGAAATGGTCGGTGGCGTACACAAAAGGTGGGTATGTCCTCCAAGTGAGGAGCAACCAGAGGATTGCAAGTCTCAACTTTGGCCTTCATTGAAGGGTGCTTTGCATAGGAAACAAAAAAAAATCCTACGCGAGATAAACCAGAAGGGCAAAGATCTAATCTAGGAGATGAAAGGTAACAGGGAGAAAGAGTCTTAGGAAAACATACCCTCGAAGACTCTAAGCGTTACGAGACAAAATATCGTTGTTGGTGTAGTCGTACTCACGCCGATCCCGAGACCGAGAAGATGTGCACCGCAATTCGGCGGTGCCTCCGTGATCCGTCACATGTTCAGCTCGATGAAGACCTCCGTTCCCTCGATCCAGCGGGGCATCGGAAGTAGAGGAACCCCCGGAACTCTAGCAACACGACGGTGTGGTGGTGGTGAAGAATCCCACGGTCAGGGCTTCGCCAAGCCGGAGACCATGGAATGGAGCAGAGGGTGGGGAGGAAGGGAGGTGGGACAAGTGTGTGAGGAGGAGGATCCCTCACCCTCCTTTTATAGGGGAGGGGGAGGCAACCCAAGGTTGGGTGCGGCTAGCCATGGTGGTGCCCCCACCTCTTCCCTCTTCATGTGAGTGGAATCCCCACTCACACCCACTCATGCTCCCATAATTTCCCACTTAGAAAATCCAAAGGTTTTTCTTTAATAAATAAATAAAACATTTTTATTTCTTTATTTTATATTTGTTAATTCTATTAACAAACATTTGCATATAGCACCTTGAATCATTTGTTAATTCTATTAAAAATCATTTGACGAAAAACCCCTTAAACTATTTCAATTTTCCCCGAAACAATTTCGGTGTTGTCCAAAACATTCTTTGATATTCTGTATCTTTTCAAATGCGCCATCGAACCTTAAGTGTGTCACCCTATGTTTTGCGAATAACATAGACATGATCAAGACTCCTCTCCAATCATAATCAACAACGGGATCTGGAGATCCGTGATGACTCCTAAATATTCAACGATGAATCTCGTGATCGTGTGAACCATCAACACCGTAACTAATTCCCTTTGTCTCGCGATATTTTACTCGTCCGAGATCCGATCATCGGTATCAACCATACCTTGTTCGATCTCGTTACCGACAAGTACTCTTTTACTTGTTCCGTGATATGGCATCTTTGTG
The DNA here is from genome assembly GCA_028641055.1 of Alopecurus myosuroides. Classification (NCBI taxonomy): domain Eukaryota; kingdom Viridiplantae; phylum Streptophyta; class Magnoliopsida; order Poales; family Poaceae; genus Alopecurus; species Alopecurus myosuroides. Next base: position 269,134,538 of record CM054057.1, on the reverse strand, counting down.
ACCTAGTCACGTGCTTGCAAGCGGTGTCGATGTGATATCACCTAGAGGGCCCATAGTATATCTGTCCGTCATTTTGGATGGATAAATCCCACTCTTGATCCATGAGCCTCAACTAACACTTTCCGAATACCTAACGCCACCTTTATGGTCACCCTGTTACGGTGTGACGTTTGATGTCATGAAAGTACTCTTTCGGTATTAGTGATTGACATGATCTCATGGTCTAAGGAATAAGGTTACTTCGAATGTAAGACATAACAATATAAACTAAATGACTTGATCGTATTGTTATACTTAGTTAGGGTTTAAGTTCATCACATCATTCTCCTAATGACATGACCCCGTTATTAACAACATTCAATGTTCATGATCAGGAAACCTTGATCATTGGTTAATCAACAAGCTAGTTAAAAGAGAGGCTTTACTAGGAACGATTGTTTGTTTGTGAATCACACATGTCATTATTTTAGCATGAGAAATAAACATCTATCATAAACAAGGAATAACATAATAAACACTTTATTATTGCCTCTCGGGCATATTCCCTTCATTCATAAGTATCTAGACAGAAAGATGTCACTTGTAGATTAGCTAGAAGGGGAGGAACGGGAGTTGGACGCCAGAGCTTCGCAGTCGGTACATTTCACGAGAATATCCGACGACCCACTTCTAAAGAGTGTTGCATGTATTTATACTCCAAAAATGTTCAAGATGGTAGAAGATCAGATCACGAAATCAGCAGGATGGGAAATTGGCGAGATGATCCAGGCATATGCAATTTGGGTAGGTTTGTGGTATCTAGGGAATGGAGCGAGCATGAGGTGAGGTGTATATTTGGCGAGTCCTCACCGGAGAGCATGAGTTGCCATTGTTGGAAGATGGAGCATGAAGAAATCTCGTGTGCACATGTATTTCGTGTTCTGAAGCACTATGGTATGTGAAACATGCTTGTTGATGTGTTGCTGTGAGATGGACAATTCAAGCTAAAGATGTATTCAAACCTTAGAGGTGTAATAGACATGTTTGGTCTGAACAAATGGTTCGGTACCTGATGCGTCCTAAAATAACACATTTATCTATGTTTAAACCGTATCTTTATCATAAAAATGATAAAGATATCACTCTAGACTTGCCACTAATCACTAATGTGCAATTTATTTGCAAATCTCCATGTCATTATTTTTATTGCAACTATTTGATAGGAAATACAGGAAAATCAGAGCTAAAAGGAAGTAAAAGATAAAGATCAGGAAATTATTTAATTCTGCCTTCGCAGGAAACTGAACGACCACAGTACAGTTAGTGGTGACCGTACTTACCATTGTACCGCTATCAGAAAGGACCGTCAGGTAAAACCGACCAAAAGTCGCAATAGGACCCAGAGCCAATTCGCGAGGAAAGTCGCCCGAAACCCTAGTCCATTTGCTAGAGCCCCATATAAGGAGAAGAAACAGCTCCGATAAAAGAGCCACGCATCATTCCCTCTCCACTGCGGTCACCGCCCGAAACTCCAGTCCTTTCAATTTTCCAATCCATAATCTTATTTTGATCACTTCTTCCACCTCCAAAAGTGCCCCTAAACCTCAAGAGATCTGATTACTCGTTCATCTTTGGTTCGAATCCTTTTGCATCAACAATCCAAGATATGTTTCTCCCCTTTCCAATCAATTATTTTTTACAAATATTGGTTTAATCAAGTTTTATTTCCAATCTAGGGTTGCATGTTCATACCTAGATCCTTTTAGATTTAACAATTTCTTTTGCATCTACTAGAGAGTTCATACCACTAGTATCTTAGAGGAAACGTATTGCCTATCTTTTAGGGACCATTCCTTATTTATTGTTGTTGATTTTTTTAGATGAACATGAGGAGGAAAACATGTGCTAGAGATAACTCAAGTGCTAGCGGAAGTGCTAGCCAATATAGCAACATTGCTAAGAAGTGCACCGCTGAGAAGTTCATGGGAATCAAGCTTCGTGGCATGGCCAACCAAAACAAATACAAGACTCATGAATAACGTGATATAAGAACCACAAAGTGGGCTTGCCCCCACAACCATCCACCGTCTTGATCTCACTAATGATTTTAATTTGCTTTGCAACAATGTTGGGATTCGTTCATTTGTTTTTCAGGATGTTGCTACTTACCGACGGTTGACCATGGAATTATTATGCACACTTGAGCATACCGTGGATATCTATCCCGGTAACACCGGGACTGAAGAGAGAGTCAAATTTCACGTGATGAACAAACATACGACTTGAGCATAAACCAGTGGTGCAACTGCTTCTTTTTCATCAATGGTGACGGACACACTCGTATAAAAATCTATTTGATTAACCCTCAACCTAGTCATTATTTTAAGAAAATTAGTATTTAATATGATGCCCCCAAGGGAGGCAACATTGAATGTCCTTCTATTTGATATTTATTTTATGTTTTTGCTAACACTTTGCACGCACGCGGCAAATTTACAAGATTCAATGAGGATGATATGCTCATCCTAACAAAAGCCGCTCAACTTAACACTCATATCACGCTAAATTTGGGAATAATTTTTATTTTCCATCTTTTTCGCGAGGCACACCAGAGCCGTGAACCTATCACCTATGGAGGAGACCTCACCGTCCTCGCCAACACACTTGGAATAGACTTGATCAATTTATCTCAGCTCACCGGCGAGAGGTATGTATGGTTTCACTACACTAAGAGCCACATGTATAATCTTTACTCATGAAGGAAGATTGTCCATTCGTATACTAGGAATATGAGAAATATTCTCAGCTCCTATGCCTAACATCTTTACTATTGAGAATGGAATACTTCATTATGCTGATAGGATGAAGAAGAGGAAGATGAGCCCGAAGGAGAAATACCGGAGTACTTCAACGTTGAAGCAGAAGCACCTGAGAAGGAGGCGTACATACCATCATAGTACACTACATACCAAGACCTTCATGCGCTTGGAGAACACGTAAATGATATTCACAATCTTGCAATAAATCTTCGTAACTCTTCTTTTGATTTTGCAAACAATTTTTATTCTTGAAGTGATACTGTGTACCCTGGAAATTTCCAGCTACCACCACAATGATCTCCCATGTGCAAACATTTTAAGCTTGGGGATGTTGTTAACACTTCTATATCAAGAGGTGGTAACAAGTTATCTTTTTGTTTTCAGTTTTTATTTTAAAATTATTCTTTTCTATCACTTGCACTGGAATAGCATCCAACGTTTTGTTTTTAGTTTTCATTTTCATTTTTAGTGTGTTCTTTTTATTTTTGAAATTTTCCATAGATTTCCTTTGTTGCCAATTTTCTATTCTTAACAACCCGTCTAGAAAAACACAAAAATATTTTTCTTTTGTTTTTACTCTCTGGATGTTTCTAGCACCACATTTATTTTACAGAAGAGTGGTCATTCATGAGTTTCCAAGAAACATATCCTAAGGAAGAATGGAATATTTCATTGATGACGTATGTCTTGTGAATCCCACTTTTTTTATTTGCAAGTTTATATGATTAGAATACCATCAAATTATTGTATGCATGTGGGATAGCAAGTCTTGATAGATAAAGTAAGAATCTTATTCACATGGTTATTTAGTATTGTTGCTCTTGCTCTATTTTTCTAAAGTGAACCATGTTTTGCCAAATTACCAAATTATACATATTAAAATGAACAAGAAAAATTCTCTTAGACTTGGTGATGTAGAAAAAAATGTTTAAAGAATCTAATGCAAGAAGTACTCAGCCCCATAGTATCTAATGTTAATTGTCTCGAATATTGCGTTTGAAGAGATTTGTCTGATAGAATATATGCCTAGCGGTAAGTGAGACTCATGTCATGTCAATCAGCATAGTAGATATTGCTTTACGCGTGTCTCTACACCTTGTTGCACCCATGGGATATTGACAACTCCGCTGGCCTATGAATGATTTGCCAAAGTTAATCTCAGATATCGGCTATGAGTTGTTTTAAACACTTGTGACAGAAATGTTATAGTGGGTAAAATTGTCAGCACTCTCGTGGGAATCATGCATTAAAGCGGGTTGAACACTCCTTTGACTCTTGAGCAATCAAAATATCTGAGGGAAACCTATAATACCCAAGTCATGAGTGTATTTAGTTGTGACAATTTGTTGTAGCCCGGTTTTGCGTTCATACACTTAAGCAAACATATACAATTATTTTGGCATGGTTTCATTACTGCCAAGCTACTATTCTTGAAAGTAAATGAAAATAAAAAATAGCATTATACAGCCATTTACTTAATGTTAGTGGGAGTCAATGAACTACTCTTAAGTTATGCTTACTTTCAGCTGAAGGAAGTGTGAGACACCAGACAACCAATTGTAAGTGAACCAAACTTCTCGTTATTTCGGTTTAAACATCGAGTTCCTTATGATATTTTTACTTGCTCGAAACAATCAAGGTTTAAGCTTGGGGATGTTGATGCGTCCTAAAATGACACATCTTTATCTATGTTTAAACTATATTTTTGTCATGAAAATGATAGAGATATCACTCTAGACCTACCACTAATCACTAATGTGCAATTTATTTGCAAATCTCCATTTCATTACTTTTATTGCAAATATTGGGCTGAAAATCAAGGGAAATCAGAGCTAAAAGGAAGGAAAACATAAAGGTCAGAAAATCATTTAATTCTTCCCTCGCAGGACACTTAACGACCATAGTATGTTCAGTGGCGACCGTACTTCCCACCGTACCGATGTCAGAAGGGATCGTAAGGTCAAATCGACCAAAAGTCGCAACAGGACCTAGAGCCAATTCGCGAAGGAAGTCGCTCGAAACCCTAGTCCATTTGCTAGAGCCCCTTATAAGGAGAAGAAATAGCCTCCCGGAAGAGATCCACGAATCATTCCCTCTCCACGGTCGTCCTCTCCACAAGACCACGAAGTTCTTCCGCATCACCACCGCAACTCCACCACATCTCCGCCACACCATCTTCACCACCACCGTAGTATAATCCATACTTCTACTTTGTAATTTAGATCCCATCGTGTTTGGCAACATTGTAAGAACTATCAATCTATTCAATTCAAGTACTAATTCTGTTGCAATGTTTTCTATTATTGATATGATTGCAATATGTGAGTAATCCCTCTTAGGCAATGGGCTGGGGCCTAACCCTGCAGCTATGTTCTCAATCTAAATGGTATAATAAGTCTAATGAGTTCATCTATGTTATTTGTGTCTATTCTATTATTCGGGCCTCGCTCCTAGGACTTGTCAGGTACCCAACACCCCAAAGAGTGATCAAGGTAAAGGTATAGTGAGAGTGAAGTAAAAGTTTGATCGGGAACGTCTGTGACAGGAGGATCGGTAAGACTACTGGAAGCGGATCTCTCAGGAACTAACAATGATATCGCTATGCTTAATGCTTTCGTTTTTATTTTTAGAACTAAAAACGGATGCAACCCCGCGACACGGAACGAATACATGTCCAAGGTTGGATGAATTACTCTATGTTCATCCGCACTCGGAGGCATAGTGGCCTATGAATGCATTGCCTACACGCAACTAAATAGCATATGTATTTATTATACTAAACAGTTCTAATTTTATCCTTTTTATCCCATACAACTAATGCACTGCTGCAGGTGAAACCTTATGCTTATGCCTATTTTTATTATTGATAACAACCTCTATTGAAATACAAGAATTGGTCTGGTTAAAACAGGAATTAGCAAGCTTTTTGTGGATTCACACTAGCCTCATCAAGCACATACTTCCCGGTTCGATAAAACCTTGGGTCTCAAGGGGAAAATTACAATACTACAATTTAGTAATCCGGATCAAAGGTATCAGTACCACGAATTTCGCAACATGTCTAATACAACTTGCTTCAAAGCTTTAATGAGAAGTGAGGAATTACTTAGAATGGTAGAATTTTTCAAGACTCTTATAGATGAGGACGCCGAGAATGCTGAGGCAGGGAAGGATGACGTGAATGATGAGTTGAGAACATTTGGTCCATTGCCTTCATATTTTTGAGAGGCTAACAAATCTTTCACTGGCAAAGTCCTTGATCCAATACCGATAAAATCCACAGGTGCTCCACCTAGGAAGGGGCCTAAGTATCTCCACGAGATATTCGGATCCATGGAAAAAGCTAAATCCATGATAGTAATTATCTGTGTGATCCATGGGATGAACACCAAGTATCTTTCTATATCAATAAAGTTCTGCTATAGTATGGTTATTATTTATTGTCTCATTTTCTTTTGAAACGGGCATTTAGTTATTTGAGGAAAAAAGGAATCAACTGCGTGACACTATGTTAGACTGGTGAGTCCAATATGTATATCATATTCTATGGAAATTAGGTACTAAAATGAAATATGAACCGACAATGTTGGGACCGGGATCCAGTGCTGGCATATTATGTGGAACTTAGCAAGAAAAAATCGTTTTGGTTTCTTTCTTTTATGATCCTCCTAGGTGACCTCCTTATAGTCAATGGTTCATCATAGCAATAGGAATTGCATCTTAATGTATTACAAAAGCACAAATAGAGAACTGGTTTTCCGTTGTGAGCTGTTATGTTTTTCTTCCATATGTAATAATTGTTAATCTTACTTCTTTGTACCTATTGTAATTTTCAGGCCATTATCAAGTTATTTACCGGTACTTCCAACCCTGGAGTATGTTGTCAATGTGCTCTTGTTGCTCATGTCCCTTGATACGTTGCAAACGTATCTACTTTTCCAAATATTCTTCATACTGTTTTTCTCATATTTGCATAATTTGGATCAAACTAACACAGACTAATGCTGTTTTCAGCTAGTGGCACAGCCCCAATTTTCCACGCGCCTAGGCATGCACTGTCCTTGTTTGATGGTACAGCCATAATCATTGAGACGTGTCACGTGTGCGGACGTTGCACGACATGGCCATGGCACATGCACAATCTTCGAGACCAGAGATGTCCTCGTTGATGGCATCCAAGAGGGCATTGCTAGTATTCTTCGTACAATTCCGGTCCTTGTCTCATTTGGACGGTCCGAATTTATATGGGTAAATCCACATATTTTATAACTACATGAGAAATGTAAATGAAATAAATTTTTTTTTCCGAAAACCAAAATAAGTTGTCATGGTACCATATTTACTTCATGTACGATTAGATTTAATGATAAAATTGAATAAAGGGATCTGAATTTGTTGGTCAATCACATATAGGGGCTATATACCACGAAGTCTCTCGAGTTGTCGCTGAAACCTTGAGCTGCGAAGTAGGCAAACCAACACATTTTCTGCATTTTGACCTCATATTTTGCTCATGTCTTGGTTTAGCGGTTAGACCGGCTAATGTGAACAAAAAACATGTTTGTCATTAAAAAAAATTCTACATGTTTGTTTTAAATGGTTTCCATTCAAGATTTTTTTGAGTTGGTTAAATAAGCATAACTAATTTTAAAAAACCGAAAAATTTAAAATCAGCACACATTGTCTTCTTATGTGACATAGTTATGATACAAAAATATGAAAATGGTTTATCGTTTCTTAATAGGTGCTTACAAATGGGGGTTGTTTACCGCATCATTTTTAATTTAGTGTTCATTTGAAGCACACTTCTTATAAATATATCCTCCACAAAGCAAAAGAGGCCGGATTGATTACCTATTAGTGTATATTCTAGTTAGAAAACACTGCGACATCATATCACCAAGAAATGGACTTCAAATATTGGTTCAAATTTGAATTTAACCTCCAATTTGAATTTTGCCTCAAATTTTACATGAAAAGACAATAGCATTTTACACCTCCAGGCTTTCCTAGCTGCGATATTCCGTGGTTTCACAAACAACTTGTTTCTAAATCAGTTCGTGCTACATTATTTTAGGTCGCGCCCAACTTAAACTGTTACATAGAAGTACTAAAAACATATAATCTTGTTTAGTCACTCAACAAGAAAAACATACTGCAAACAACAACGCCTAGCAATGTTAGACACTCTCTTCTTCGCTCTCCTCTTTAACCTTTTTTTAATCTCCTCTTTGACCTCTTATTTTATCAGGGTGTCCGCATCTTCTTCACTGGAATCTGCTTCACTGGTTTCCACATCCATATCGCAGATGATAATATTCTTCATTGGCCTCCTAGACGTTGGCGCTCACCTTCTCAAATGTAAGATGGATGTACTACGTCTTGATCTCTATCTTGATGGCAAAGAGACCATCTCTGCGCATATGCAAGAGATGGTAGAATGAAGGTCACTCCCGAGTGAACACGATGTAATCGCCTTCTAAACGATATGTTCAGAGCATCGGAAAATATATTGTGCATAGACAAGAAATCTCATAACTTGGTAGTGCATACCCATATGCTAATTGAACGTTCAAACGCTGACCAAAAATAACATGAATATTGTTTCAGAAAAGTGTAAATGAATCATAAAAGGATAAATGAATCATAAAATTAGTGTAAACGATACCAGAGCTTGCTCATTTATATCACATTCCATCATGCGCACGTAGAACTAAGGGATCTCAAAGAATTCGTCAGGATCCAATTCCATTGCCGCATCTTTGAATAAAACAAAACATATCGCATTCATTTCTGAAAAAGTGACATCTCACGGGCTGTGAAATATGGTTTTCATTAGAGCAGCCTTGCACCATTTATGAACTTGTACTAACTCTGATCAAAGATACGAAGACATTAAATTTGAAAAATATGAACTAATTAATATGTAAAAAAATAACACGACATGTACTAACATACCACAATTTTGAACCCGACCTTGCGAAGCATTGCTTTGGTCAGTCACTTCAATATTAAACACATGATCTGTTTCATCATACGTGAACTTGAATGTATCATTGACTGCGATGCAATAGCATAGACAAAACACTGTCCACCGGGGTCCACATATATTGGTCCAAATATGGGTTAAACTTGAAGTGTTATTTAACTTTCCACAACTATTGCCCAAACACGCATCCCAGTTGTGCATGCCGAAGTAGTATATGTCTCCCTGTGCACACTTACAAACTTTCCAATTCTTATCTGTGCCAACGGTAAGGCTATCTATCCAATATTTTAAAGAGCATGGCGCAAATATCTACATTTAATACAAAAAAGGAGAAACTAAAAACACACGAATTGAAGGAAAACAATTGTATTCACTCGAATTGAAAGATATTACTTACAATCGCTCGGAATAAATGTTCACACTCAATGGGAAAATTAAAAATGTTGGGGCGATTGCTTCTAGCACGGACATTAGGTGGATAAAGGCACAATTCACAAATCTCTTGTGCATAAGAGAAATGGACTTCCGAAAAGCTATATTCCATTTTGTTTTTTGAAATAACAAAAAAAAATTAGAACCTCATACACATGCATATTTGCAGAAACTGGGTTTTCCTCCCTATTTAGAAACTAAAATGGAAGTCAAAGTAACCGTCATATATTCCAGCATTCGGGAGCTCTAACCGGGAAATAACACATGTAGAGAAAATAACACTAACCATACAAACTGATTTGTTGGATTGCTTCAGGAAGCAACATCGAAAAAAAGACCGCTACGGCGACAACGACCGTACAATAACCCAACCCGAAAGCTGCAAAGGCCTTCTCTGCTTGTCCTCCCTTCTCGACGGGCCACGGGCGACGTCAATGATAATGGAAATCCTATGTGTCTCGAATCGTCCTCCTCGCTGCCCCTTCAATCCCAGTACTATTGCTCTGTGCTCTGTCATTGGGCTTTCCTGTGGTTTTCTCGAGGTATCTATCAATGGAAAGCAGGGGAAGAAGACCATGTGGTCTATCAGCGATATCCCCCGAATAAGCAAGTTCCCCTCCCGGCCACGCTCAGTCCAGGTGCAGTCTCGTCGCACGGTCCGAGTTTATGTGGGTAAGTCCACATATTTTCTAACTAGTTAAAAAAAAATTGAATGAAAAAATTGCTGAAAACCAAAATAAGTTGGCATTGTATCATATTTACATCATGTAACCTTCAGTTTAATAATAAAATTAAAGAAACGAATTTCAAATTGTTGGTGAATCCCATATATGTCTATGTACCATGAAAGGTCTCTAAAATTATAGTCAAAACCTTCCGCTATGAAGTAGCAAAACAACTAACTTTCTCCATTTTGACCTAAAATTTTGCAGTTTTTTGGTTTATGGTCTAGACAGGGTAATATGACCAAAAAGCAATTTTCTCATTATAACAATATTTCTACACGCTGTTTTAAAATGATTTCTATTCAAGATTTTTTTTTGAGTTGGTTAAATTAGCATAACTAATCTAAAAAATTCGAAAAATATATAAAATCGGCACACGTTGTATTTTTATGTGACATAGTTATGATACAAAAATATCAACATGGTTTATGTTTTTTTAATAGGTGCTTTGGGGGGTGTTTGCCACAACCTTTTTAATTTTGTGCTCATTTCAAGCACATCTGCCATAAATATCTCTTCCACAAAGAAAAACATGTCAGATTGATGACATATTCGTGTATATTGTGGTTTGAACACACTGCATCATCATATCACAAAGCAATGGACTTCATATATTGGTTCAAATTTGAATTTAACCTCCAATTTTAATTTTGCCTCAAATTTGACATGAAAGCACAATAGAATTTTACACCTCCGAGTTTCTCTAGCTGGGATATTCCGTGGTTTCACAAACATCTTGTTTCAAAATCAGTTTGTCCTACATTATTTCAAAGCGCATCCAGAGAGGGCACTTAAACTGTTGGACAGAAGCCCGAAAAAATACAATCATGTTTAGTCACTGAACAAGAAAACATACTGCAAACAACAATGCTTAGCAATGTTAGACACTCTCTTCTTCCCTCTCCTCTATAACCTCTTCTTTTATCTCCTCTTTGACCTCTTCTTTGATCAGGTGGTCTGCCTCTTTTTCACTAGACTCCTCGTCCATGTCGCTGAGCTCTTCTTCATTGGCCTTCTCAACGTTGGCGCTCACCTTCTGAAATGTCAGCTGGATGTACTCCACCTTTATCTCTACCTTGATGGCGAAGAGATTACCATAATCCACCATTCGGGAGCTCTAACAAAAGAATAACACATGTAGAGAACATAGCAGTGACCTTTCAAATTGCTTTGTTGGATTGCTGCTGGAACCTACGGCGACAAGAAAAACCCCGACGGTGACGGCGACCATACAATAACCGCGCCGGGAAGCTGCGAATGCCTTCTTTCCATGTCCTCCCTTCTTGACGGGCGACGGTGATGAAAATGTCAATGATAATCCTATTTGTTCCTCGAATCCGTCCTCCTCGTCTGCCCCTTCAATCCCACTCCTATTGCTTTGTGCTTTGTTCTTGGGTTTTCCTTGTGGTTCTCAACGGAAGCAGGGGAGGAAGACCATGTGGGCCATCAGCGATATTCCTTGATTAAACAAGTGCCCCTCCCGGCTCCACTCCGGACCCAGTAGATCACCTCCACATTTTGGTGGACGACCCGATGGCATGCAAACCTGGCCCGCTCATGGTTCTTTGAAATAGTCCGTCTCCAACAAAAATAACTTATGAGCCGGTTGCTTTTCTAGGCCGACATGCGAATACTTTGAGGACGCCCATTATACAAACCGGCTCCTATCATGTAGAATAATGAGTCCGTTATATTTCGCAGTTGTCTTGCCGATTTTGGGAGGCGGAATTGATTTTGGCCCATCACAGATCGCATCTTATTGGAGCCGGGTTTTTCTTTAGAAGCGGCTTTCTACATAAACCAGCTGAGGGATCGCCTTTGAGAGGTTGTTCTTTTTTTTACGGGTAAAACCGTTCTTGTAGGAGTCTCTAATACTCAGTTTTCTACTAGTGTGGTCTCTGTTGAGCATGTGGTTGGACTTGCCATTTGTTTCCTATGGGTTTTGTGTGACAGAAGAGCACACTGGTGCACAATGGCTTGCTTCCCTTAGTTGTTATGCTCTAGGGCCATTGAGTTAAGCTTGCTGGACTGTTTCTTTTAGCCATTATTGGAAAATTGTTCCTATTTCTTCACAATTTCTTTGATTTGTCACTAATATGAGTACCTGCCTAAGAATTTATCTTAGTCAGGGCTCCGTTGCATCCAAAACATCAAATTGCCCCATCTTTGGCGTGGGCAAACATTTTTAACGTAGTTTTCTTCTGTTTTCTGTTTTGCATGTTCAAGAATCTTGATCAAGATAGAAGATAGATAGGTTTTAGACTAGGTTTAGAATATGTTCTTGTAACGAATTAGATCCAAATTTGTAATATTGGCATTGTTTCCTTTGTAATGTAATTTGTAATACAAATTTTGTATTCTGGTATTTGAACATGAATGAAATTGGAATTCTATCACTTATTGTTCAATTTTAATACTTGTTTGAATTCCGTTTGAAATAATTTGAATAGCAATCTGTTGTTTACATTTGTTTGAATAAGGGAGTTTAGAAAATGATCGAGAGTGATCTTCCAGTCATATGTTTTAAATTGATCAAATCCATAATTAAAATATCTAGCTAACTCATTTGAATTTCAAATGATTCAACTGATGTTTATTTCGAAAACTTGTTCTCCCTCCAAATCCTTCCAAATGGTTTTTTTTTTGAAAACCCTAATCCAAAATATATGAGTCGAGGGTAACTCAAATATTATTGCTAGATGTCAATGACTTGTTTCCAGATCATCGATTCCAACTCAACTTGTCCTTGTAACTCATTCTTTCACAAAAGCACAAAATTTCCCTGATTTTGCAAAGATGCATGAATGCGAAGATGCATAATCATATATCTACCCTCGTGTATCCTATAATTACGGGGTATTACAGTAGTTGTGTGTATGGGCGATGTAGGATGGTACTCACGTGTATCGTACTATCTAGGGTGGTACTGTCAGATTCGTACACCGGGCGATCTAGGGTGGTGCACCTAGGTTCGTACATCCGTATAGTGATTAATTATTAAAATGCAAATCAATTCTGTAGAGATCTTTCTAGGCAAATACTATGTATCGTGGAACGATTGTTAGCGAATCGTCGGACGCTACTTTTGCCGTCGATTCAGTTTCACACGAGCGATTCAGATTTCCCTATATGATCAGCCACAATTAAATTACAGAACGTAATTAGCGCTGGAATTAATTACTGAATAAAGGGTTGACCGCTACCCCCACCCCCGCGTATCCCCTGCCCCCTGCTCGTTTCTCCCCCGACCCCAAACCAGAGCTTGCTTCCTCCGCTGTGCCGGAACCAAGAAATCCGCCGTCGCTTCCTCAGATTGTTTCCGCCGCCGCTGGTATCCAAGATCCGGATTCCCACGTACCTCGTCCCTCCGGCGGATTTCTTCATGGCGCTACGCGGCGTGGAGGACTCGCCGGATTGATGTGATTCAGGGCGGCGCCGGAGTAGGTGACGAGGGGCGGCGTATCTGTGGGCGTCACCGGAGTAGGTGACGGGGGGCGGTCCATTTGTGGCCGGCGCATCTCTCGTTTGAGGCTACACTTCGGTATTGACAAGGTACAAAACAACTCGATTAAACTGTTGTCTAATTCTTCTGAAACTTTGGGCCTTCAACCCCCTCCACGCATCCGTCCGTGATTAGATTCTTAAGTGTTGGTAGACACGGCCGATGCGTGATCTACGGCTGGACATCCAGTAATCCTCAGTTCTTCTTATTCCCAATCCATGCTTTCTAGATTTACGCCGCCGATGCATGCAAATATCTTGCGCCAATCGTATTTTTAAGATGGTCATAGTGTTGTTCATGCAAACAATTTGTATTCCCCACAACAGATTTTACACTTGTACAGATTAGAGGTAATCATTGTAGCACTTGTGCGGTTTGAAATATGATTGATTTCCACATTTATTTTGTTGTGTTTTGCATGGCAGAAATTTTATGCTACCCACCATGCTTCCCCGTAACATAATTTCCTTGCATACATATTGGCGGCAACCATGGAAGCATTCTTATGTTCAAATATCTATGCTTCTACATTTATATTATCATGCTTTGTATCCAAATTTATTGTGCTTCTGCTTCCAACTCACTAGGTATGTGTTACAGAGAGGTGACATGCTTCCTACCCCAGTTAGTCATGGTGATGCTTTTTCATCAATACTGTAATGTTGTGCGTGCAAAAAAATATGCTTATGCTTCCTATTTAGCTTATATTTTTACTGTAGACAATAGGCATGTTTCCTACCCATTAGTCATGCTTTCATATTACCAATCTATTCATACTTTGATTTTTTAATGCAAACATTTCGGTTTAGAGAATGGGTTACAGAAATGTGTCATGCTTCCCACCCATTTTATGTGTTGAAGCTTCTACATAGAAATTGTAATGTTTGTGCATGGAAAAAATATATGTTTTCGCTTATTTTTATTCCTAGTGATGTCGATTTAGACTTCCCCTTTTGGTTTGCCTTTGAGTACAGACAATTCTCAATTTTTGTACCCCATTACTCATGTTTTCATATTATCAAAGTATTCTTAGTTGTAATTTCAACCTTTCGGTTTAGGGTAGGGGTACACTTTCTATTGTGTCCTAAATGTGAGACTGAGTACTGTTTCCTGTTTTATGTTGGCAGGGATAACCTAAATAAGCATGAAGGAAACCAAGCAAATGTATAACCTGAAGAGTCGTTTTTAGGCTGCTCGTTTGAAGGATATAGTTTCGGGACTAAATGAAGGTCGTAGAACCCTCATTATTAACAGAGGGTGGGGAGTTCTTCTGGACATTTCTGCTTTCTCGGTTCCCAAGGGCTTGCTTCAATGGATGATTGGCCTCATAGATACTGAGCTTTGTGAATTCAGGAACCCTTGAAACAAGACAAGCATTGTGTTCAACAAAGAAATGGTTATCAAAGTCCTCGGACTCCCTCGTGGAAATAGAAGTGTGCTGCTACTTGGTAAACATGAAGAATCACCATATCGGGAATTCTACAAGATCGATAAAGACTATGGAAGAAGGGCGCCAATAGCCCATGCCGAGCAGTTGGTAGAAAACAATACTTTGGATGAGGAAACATGGTTTAGGTCTTTTTTCCTACTAGTTGTGAGCACATATTTCTGCCCTGGCACCGGATATGTGCTTTCGTTAGATTATCTTGGAAGCCTTGGTGATTCCAAGATGGTTCAGGATTATGATTGGGGCCAACATATTTTTCGACATACCATGTCTGAAATCAAGGCATTCCAAGATAGAAAGAAGAAGGCACTTGATGATGGTAACACCAATTTTCAGTCATGGTGTGGCGGTTGCATACCATGGGTCGCGGTATGTCAAGTTTCACATGTACTTTTTGTTTCCGTTTTTATTGTGAAGCACATGCCTTTGAAGATTCACCAAATATGTGTGCTGCAGGTTGTCTACATGGACCATTTGGTTTTCCCTGTGACATCTTTGTCGCAACATCGGATTAATTACTCCCTCCCTAGAGCTTCCCATGTTCCCGACGCCGACTTCAAGTTTGTTATGAACCATGAAAAAAACAAATTGACACTAAATGCCCATACATATGGTGTACGTCCGGTTAGTGTTTTTGTACTTGTTGCACCACATAATGCATACTTTCTTCCGCATCCTGAAATTCATGTCATCAATTCTATTTTGTAGTTTCGTCCATTCCGAGACACCCCTTATGCCAATGGGATTGGAACATCTGGTAACCTAGCACGCCAAGAACATGTTTTTCCTACGCCTATAGCTGCAAAATCGGTTCTTCCGGGGCAGGTAATACTAAACTAGTCATTTCATACATTTCAAATTTGTTACCCAGCATTTTGACTTTGCTTCAAATGCATCATGCTTCCTACAGGAAGTACCTCACCTACCCCCAGATATACCCAACTCCGCCGCTCAGGTACATCTTCTATGTACTGCCGGTTTTAACTCATTTTCTACTACACATGTACAGTTGTCATTGCAGATTTTTAGAGATAATGTTTTTCTTATTACAAAGAATGCTTCTATGAGTGACATACTAAGTTGCTATTTATGCTTCTTATATTCAAATTAGCGAATAAATTTTTATTCTACTTAATAACTATTTTTTCACATGTACAGGAGCTCCCAGATTTCATAAAACCTATTTTTGAGAAGCATACATCTTTGTGGCTAAAAGATGTTCAAAAACATACATCCAGGTTAAGAAAGTTGCACTCCAAGCACATGACAGCTTTTGCTTCTGAGGTGGTTGAAGATATGAAGACTCATGCCACACTTCCAGATGGGTTATCTTTGCCTAACAGAGCTTCCCCGCCCGTTGGCTCACCACCCAGAGCATCCACCACCACTGTTACACCACAAGTAGATGTTCCACCAACAAATCTCCAAAAAGACAAACATATTTCCGATCCTACTTGCTCAATAGAAGCACCAGGAACACAATTTTGGGATGAGGCCATGAGGATAGCAGCTGAGGTAGAGAATAATTCTACCAGAAGAGAAAGTAGGAATGAACCATCTTCATCAAACCAGCTGGCTCTTGAAGCACAATCTGAAGCTGCAACAATGAGACCACCGCGTCGCGGAGATGACATTGAATGGCCTTCACTTGACCTTCTTCAAGGGCAAACTTGGACACAACATATTGCAGAATTCACTAACACTTCCCCTCCAGGTATGTTTTGCTTATTTCAATCATTTCGACGCGTTCTCAGATGTCCATGTCTATGTGTTTGATCATGGCTTGCTTTTCATAACAGGAAATGCACCATATGTGGCCCCTCCCAATAACGTGGAATCAAATTCTGGTCTAGAATAGCCAAATCAGACGACACTCGAAGTAGAATCTGATGTTATGACAGCACGAAATCAGGACGATGATCAACCTGAGTCTCCTGGTACTATACAACTCTCACCGACATTTATAGACTTTACTATCAAGTATGTTTACAAATGCAACATGTCTCCAAACTATGTATACCTTCACATACTACACATCCTGATATTGCTGATAATTACAGTTTCCAATTTTATAGAATTGCTGCGCTTCCAAAAATTGCTATGCTTCCAAAACTTGCTATGCTTCCAAAAATTGTAAAGTATGTGCTGCTGATCATAGTGGCAAAATTGAACCTATTTATGCACCATGCTTCCCAACATTATCTCCCAGCTTCCCTAAACTTGATATATACAGTTTTCTTGAATTATTTTATGCTCGTTTAGAGTTCACACACAGTGTGCTACGTAACACAGAACTTTTTGCTACCTACATCCATGAATCATCAGGTGTTATTATGATGGGCACACAAACTCAAGAGAAGAAAAACAGGAAGAAAAGAGCTTTTCTAGGAAAAGATACCGGTGCCAAACAGAAGAGAGTTAAGATTACCGATGAAGCAAAGGATCTCTATACCACGTACATCCTTAGAAGGTGCATCCGCTATTCTGTTGGCGATGAAGAAGGGTACCATCTACACTTATTCTTGCTTTTCACGTATATTAATGTTTGTTAAATGTAAAATTACCTACCTTCTTTTACGATGCATTCCTTTAACATATGTACATTGGTAACACAATTTTTTGTGTTTCCACAGGCGACCATTTGTCGACTACGACAATTACCATGTCTCATATCCAAACTTCTGTGAATCTCTTAAACCCCGTGGAAGGGTTGAAAACAACACCATGGAGATTTTCATTAGGCATTTCAACATGGTTGTTAGCATCCCTATTTCCAGCGAGCCGTTGTGCACAAAGTTTGCATTCTCACAGTCCATTACCGTAAGTTCATGTAATCTGTACATGTCATGCTTCGTTACGAATTTATTTTACTACCTTGTGTTGATTTCTCATTTAAACCAACAAATTTTGTAGTCCAAACTACTTGTGCACGAGGACGCATTTGATCCAAAATCATGTATAAAAGAGTTCCAGAAAATGTATAAGGAAAACAGTCTCGTATCGAAGGATTTGGTATGCGCCACTTGGCTTTGTCATAGTTTCGTGAATGCAAGTCTTCACTAAAGATTCTAACATGTGATTCTTACTTTGCTTCTATTTTGTAAGCTCTACTTTGCGATAGTCGATGGAGAACACTGGATTCTAGTCTCCTTCAGCCTTCTTCACAAACAATTCAGTGTTCTCGAATCCATGAGGACTGACAAGAAAAAAAGCATATATGACAAAGCCCATTCCCTGGTACGAACCAAAACGAATGTTGTTTGAATATTTGTAAAACCATTGGTCCTCCAAACTTTTTCTTACTTCTCTGTAGGTAAATTTTTTTTTGCCACGCTTGCTAAATATGCAAAAGCATTTCCAAAAGAAGACTTTTCAAAATACGTGCAGCACAATCCGGAGGAGTTGCGCCAACAGACTACCAAGTAGTATATGCACTACTAAATACATAGTTTGAGTTTTAGTTTGCTTCCATTATCTAACTGCTTCCTTATTACACCAGTTTTGACTGCGGAATTTTTGTAATGCTATTCATGAAACATTGGGATGGCAAAAAAATGCAGGATTTCAATCAGGTAACTCGTAACATCTGGCTTCCTCACCTACAATTAATCAATGGAAGCATGTATTCTATTCCCATTTTTATCTGACTCAATGGTATACAACAAGTTTCCAGCTACCATTCTAATAAGACGTCTATTATTAAATTGCAGGACATGTTTTACAATCGCATGGTCGTATCCCACATGCTCATGACATCTTCGTTGAATATCGCTGACTCAAGCTGGGTCCTCGACGCTAAATAAGCTTCTGGAAGGAAGAGAAGCATATACACTAGTTCTTTCCACACTCAAATGTAACCCTTTTGAATGTAATGCACACTACTCTACGTCTTGTTCCCCTTTTGAGTTCACTGCCCACTACTCTACGGATTGTCGTAGCTTCTTTTGAAACTCTGTAATAAGTTATGAATACATGACTGATCTTGAGAAGTACGAATTTAAATGGTGTTTTGTAATTACTTTGCTTCCAAAAAGGAAAAGAGATGATGCTTTCCCACAATTGCAATACCAAACCAATTGTTAAGAACCATGCTTCTTAACCTACAATCCCTGGATACCCACCATCTTTATTTTTGTATTTCATTTATATGTGCTCATCATGGAAACACCTGTTCATTCATGCTTTGTAAGTTGTGTTTGGTACCAGTGTGTTTTTGGTAGTCCAATTCAGCATTCACAAATTCTATAAGCATGTTAGTATGTACTTAGATGCTGGGGAATTTTGCTGGTGCCAACATGTCCAATTTAGCATTCACAAATTCTAGAATTAACAAATTCTAGAAGCATGTTAGTTTGGAAAATGTTGCTGCCCGGATGGATTTTGGTAACCACCTTGCTTCCAAAGGGGAAAATTCGTGTTGTTTTTCATAAATTACCATGCTTCCAAAGAAGCAATTAAGTGCTTCTATTTTAAATATTTTTTCTTGCTAAGTTTGCTCATCATGCTTAGTAAAAAACCTGTGCTTCATTTCACTTCTTAAGAAATTTCTGGAAACCAAATGTACATGGTAAATTCCGTGCTTTCAAAACTCAATTAAGTGCTTCTTTTCCTAAAATTATATGCTTGCTTAGTGCAGGTACCATGCTTAGTACTAAACCTGTCCTACATTTCCTTTTCTAGATACTCCTCCACCAACTTTGGCAAATCTATTTAAATTTGCTTCAAATAAAAAAGGAATCTTGGTGCTTCTATTTATCAAAATAGTAGTATATATGTGCTTCCATGATGGGCACACGAACTGAAGACAAGATAAACAGGAACAAACGAGATTTTTACATGCAAACAAACTGGTGCCAACATGTATACCATGTACATCGGTTCAAGGTGCATCCGATGTTCTGTTCATAATTAATAAAGGTACCACCTAAACTTAAGCTACAAAAATGGAAAAGAGGTCACAAATATTGTTGAAATACAGATCAAAATAACCTTGTTTGCTCTCTACAATCCCATGATTAAGTATTACAATGTAGCACTCCTCAAATTCAAAATTAATAATGACAAGCTTGAAGTTTCAAACAAATTATGGAAGCATCAACAGCCATGCTTCCTACTTGTCTTCAACAACACAAAGATGATCACAAAGTGAGCTCTGTTTCCCGCCTTAGGCGTTCCTCGCGTTCACCTATTTCTTTGTTTTCAAGAGCCTGATATGGGCAATGTCTTTTGATGTGGCCGCGTTCTTTACACTTGGAACAACAGCTTGGCTTCCTTTTTTTGGACTTTTTCTCTGCTTCCTCCTGCCTAATCTCAACTGTTGGCTTCTTCCTTTTTTCTTTATCAGCTGGCTGCCCCTTTTTGGCAGACCTTGGAGGATTATCAAGCTTTTGTACACCACCATCTATTTCTTCCACCGCATCCTTTTCGGTCACACCACCTGACAGCCGGTGTGCTCGGACTAAAGATGTTAAATGTTCCGCACCACCTTCAACAATCTTGTATGTTCCTTCACCAAAGCATGCTTCCGCTGCTAGCGTTGTCAACGTCCTGCATAATGCATTCAACCTCAAAGTGTTTGTTTCTGGAACAGTACTGAAACCACTGAAAGACTTTCTTGCTTCTGCTACGGTAGCTTCCTCTGACCATCTATGAAGCAAGTACTTCTCGGGTATTTCTTGAACATTGTTATGCACAATAGCCTTCAGGATGTGGTGACACAGCATGCCATTCACATTGAATCTGTTGCACGTACAGACATAGGAATTGTCCCGTGACTCGAAAGTTACAGTTCTTACTTTCTTGGCTCTGGGATCATTCCGACGTAGCTCGTACTGTACACCAGTACCCACAACCGGGTATATGCTATAAGCTGTTGTCATCTCCATCATTTCCCTAAACTTCGCAAAAGCAGCCCTGGTGTAGAACTTTGATGCTTGCTCCTCAATCTTAAAACTACACACACACACAAAAACATGCGTACTGTGAGTACATTTTCATATGTATATCTGAAAAAATATAGTTTCCAATTTCATTCCACATACCTCGACCATACTGTTTCTTCGGTCGCCTCTCCTAAAAAGCCAGCATTGTCCTCCCTAGCAAGCCTTGTTTCTTGAATATACTCGTATTGCTTCACAAATTGCCAAACTGAGTCCTCTGGATGCACAAGCGTCTTGAAAAACGAGTTCAGTCCTTCTGACCTCCCGGTTGTACTAGTGAATGGGAAAAAAATCATTCTTGAAGTATGTGGGAGCCCAAGTATCCCTGCATCCCCACATATTAATGAGGTGTTCGTTAGCCTCAAGTCCATGCTTTGACACCATCAGCTGCCACATGTCCTAAAACTCGCCAACTGTGTCAGAACCATAAATTCAGTAAAAAAAACTCCTTCTCGAACCCTTCACGGGACCTGAAAAGTACTCCAAGCTTGCCTTTTGCTATCCGAAGCACATGCCACAAGCAGCAACGGTGCACCGTGAATGGAAAAGTATCAGATAAGGCACCTGCAATTGATTTGCATTGATCCGTCATTATGCATGTTGGATGTTCACCACCCATTGCTTCCATCCCAGTCTCAAACACCCACTTGAAAGTGGGGATTGTCTCATCCGGTATCAAAGCACACCCAAGCATAATGCTCTGCAAGTGGTTATTGATGCCTACTATGGGTGGAAACGGCATATCATATCGGTTGGTACAGAAGGTTGTGTCAAAAAATACACAGTCTTTGAACCTCCGGTACATCTCTCGCGTTCTTCCGTCTACCCAAAAAAGTTTTCTCACTGTATTATTCTCATCTACTTTGATAGCATAGAAGAATTGTGGACTCTCAGCCCGAAGTCTCTTGAAATACCGAACAGTTTTTGACATGTCGTTCCGCCTCACCTCATTTCTCAATTTTGTTCTAATGTTTCCAACATCTATGTTTGTGTATGGTAAGTTGCGGAGAGTCCCATGCAAATATCCAAGTGTGGCCATGATAAGGGACGTATCGGCATTACGATTATGCAACGTCTTGATCATCATATAGTCTTCATATGGCACTTTTCGATGAGATCTGTAATACCTTGTCCACTCGTCCTTACTCATCAATGTGTGTGTGTGTGTTCCTCAATGAAGATGGTTACCTCCCATTTTGCCCCCCTAAGACCAACTGACATTCGAGCCTTACAATCACGTCTCTTCAGCTTGTTCCGTTTCCTCTTCGCAACATCCATCTTACTACCAAATTGAGTCACCTCAGATGATGCTTCCGTTACATGCTCCACGGTATCAAAAACCTCTGGATCCATCCCCTCTTCTCCTGTTGTCATATTAACCTTGGATTTCCTTGCATGAGAACACTCAAAATCTCTCCTAATTAAATGATCACATCCTTTCTTCTGACTCCTTCTAGAGCATCCAATCCTGCTGCCAAAACCCATTTTCTCTGCGTACTCATTGTAAAACTTCTTTGCATCCTCAACATTATCAAAAAGCATTCCTATGTGCGGAGTTAACCTCTTTGAACTTCCACCATCAACCTAAAAATGGAAGCAGACAAATATTGTGAGGTCCCAAGCAGAAGATAGCATTCACCATAAGAATATGCTTCTTTACCACTAACACAATGTTTCTTCCCAACAATATAAATGCTTCTTTTCAAAAATTATGCGTTCAACTCAAATTACCATTTACCCATCAAAACACAAAAGGATGCCATCTCCCAAAAAACCAAATAAAATGTGTTATACATTTCTAATTTGCTTCTTCACATTCAGTTAAAAAGCTGCAATGACAAACAGACAGAGCTTATGTTACATTCTTGACACAATTATTACAACAGTTTTTCTTCCATATGGAATATGAAAACCTTGCAGTAAAATCTCATACTACATTTCGAATTGAATCAAAAACTTCTAAACAACTCAACGGCATACATAATATCAGTGGAAATCATACTACACTACGTAAAAAGCTTCACATAAACGAATATTCGTAACATAAAATTGTGCTTACATACGTACTACGAAATGCTACGTCATCTATTCGAAAAAGCTTTCTATTTTAGTATCAATTCCACTACCACATCCATGTGCTTCCTTGCAAATTTCCAAATGCTTCGACATATATGATAAAAACCTTACTTTCTGTCTACTCTCGAATTTACGTACCAAGTACATATGCTTCCTTAAGAACCATGAAATGCTTCAAGATATATAAAACAGGTTTTGTCATTGTTTCTTAACGGATTACACAAAAACGCAATTATCTCGAACCCAGATCAGGGACACCAAACAAGCACGACGGCTGCATCTATATAGTTCACACTTTGCAACTTAGTAAAATCAGAAGGGTTAACACCTTTACCTCAGCATCCCCATGGATTACTACAGGGGGGTTGCTGATTGGTTCAGGATTTGATGCTCCAATGTTACCAACTCCATCTCCATGGTTTGCCAAGGGGGGTCGGTGTCTGGTTGTGGACTAGATGTTCCATTGCTTCTAGACACAACAGAGACCAATTCCGGGTCGATTTGACAGGAAACACGACGGAAAAATGGATTCATACTATGTGGTTACTCAATTTCCTCTCTCAGGTGTGCCATATGCACTACAACGTGGATACAGGAAGAGGAAACTAAGAGGGAGAGGAAGCACACGGGTGAAGACTAAAATGAGAGGAGCGAAGCACTGGGAGAGGAAGTAGCCATTAGAGGTGAGGAAGGAGGTAACGCGCGCGCGTGAATTATGTAAGCATGCAGGATTTTCGGGGCTAAGATTAAGGAGTGATCCCCGGTCGCGCGCGCGGGACACCCAGCCTCATCTGACCGTCTCTATGCACTTGATCGTACGGACAAAAATAGGTCCGATTTTTTTTTCACGGAATCGGCGCCCGACTCCTAGTAACCAAGGTAATATTTCACCTTCATGATCAACGAGGCTCTCATAGGTGAAAATTCTTCTCCATAGACGTCCCACGTATTGGCTAGCTTGTCCTATAACGTGGCTAGCTTCTCTTTTAACTAGCATACTCATATGTATGTATTTCCTCTTCAAACACAACCATGGGGGTAGGTTGTATATACATACAAACACGGCCCAGGTTCTATGCGTTCTGCTCTCGTTGCCCAAAGGATTCGTTACATCCGTACCAATGCCCAACCTAACGTTTCTTGGATCGTCCCAAATTTTGGTTATTCGATAGATGATGTATTCAATGCACACATGGTATTTCATGTGCGGTAAATCGATAGGGAACACGACTTTCTTGGCCTCCTGATGGAGGGGCTAACCTCTTGGGTGGCCCGATCTTCACGAATCGACTAAGAACACGAAGAACGAACAATGAACACGATGAACACGAGAGAAGAATCGAGGGGAAATCGTGGGGAAACAAGGGGAGATAACTAGCAAGAACTAAAGAACCCAAATCTCCCGCCAACTAAGCCACAACGGCCGCCTGCGGTACGACCGATCCAACCGAACTCACCTTTTCGGAAACCGCTTCAACATCACGTGGCCGGTCCACCACGCCAATAGAACCTCAAGGATTGGTTGAGATAGATTGGAAAGTCCCTAACTGATTCACAAGGGGAAAGGATAGGTAATCCAGTATAGCCTTGATACGATCCTAGATACACATCATAGGAGTAGCCTTGATACGGTCCTAGGTACAAACCATAGGAGTAGCGTCACAAGAGGAGTAAGGAGAAAAGCTCACAAGTCTAAATTCATCTCTAACCTAGATCTGAAGCCATGGGGGTCTATTTATAGTCTGGGGGGTAAAGGGGGGTAGGTAGGCTTTGAAAGGGCAACTTGCCCCTTTCCCACGCAAAGGAGCCGGACAGGCCGGGAAGAGGCTGGCCTGGAGGCCGAGTGCTTCGTTGTGGTAACCGTCCTGGCACGCAGAGGAGCCGGCCTAGGCCGGGCTGGAGGCCGGGCAGGAGGTCGGGCTGCTCTGTGAGGTCGCCGGCCTAGGCCGGGCCAGAGGTCGGCTGGCATTGTTAAGGGGTCCGGCTAGAGGCCGGCCTAGGACGGTTTTCCTACTCTTCCTCTTCATCCTTCTTATCTTATTCTTTCGCAACGCCGTCTTCTCGGACTTCTTCCATAGCTTCTTGGCCACCGTCTTGGGCATCGTCTTGGGGGTCCATGGTGGGGTCAAGCCTGAGCACACATAGGGCGTTTCCATGATGTAGCGCACCATTCACCAAGTCATCAAATGCATAGAGAGAGAGGATTGAGTTCACCTTATCATGAATCGCCTTTTCTCGTGATCTTTTCATTGGTCCAATGGGTGTTGAGCTTGGTGGAATAGGGTGTGTTGCATCATCTCCCCCCTCCCCTTGAAAAATAGTCGATCTCGACTCGTGGTCCTCCTCATCACTTGGATATCCATGGAAGTGAGAGAGATTGTCGCACCCTGGGTTTCTAGAGGATACTCATCGCACGAACTGGAAGTCAGGTGCTTGGATTATGGGGCAAACATGCTCCCACGTCCCAGCTTCCTGGTAGGCCTGCGCTTATGCGCGACAACACAAGCCCTGCTTCCACCGTCGAAGTAAACTATCCGCTAGGAACCTAAAGGCACTACTGTCGACGTACTTCATAATCAAACACGCACGGTACGTCAACAGTTTGGTACGAATGATAGCACAGAATGTCTCTAAGACACAAAAGAATGAAATAAGTGCAACTGGCCTTCACTAAGGCAGAAATATCGAATACAGTCATCCAGAGGACACATGTCCCAACATATCATCCATTACAACAGCGGAAGCAATCAAAGGGGTCTGAGTACAGACAAATCCATGGCTTAAGAAGCCGGAGAAAATAAAGAAAAGCGAAGCCCATCCACGTAGGTCTGGATCCTGCCCTGGTCCAGCTAACTACTCGTCTGCAGACTCGTCGAACTCCACAAAGTAGCCATCCTGGGAAGCATCGTAGTCGTAGTCGTACTCTGCGTAAACCACAGCCCCAACGGGGTCAGTACATCCAAGTACTGGCAAGCAAGACTCACAGTTCATCAAGGAGTTACCCGTCAACACAAGCATTGATGCTTGGGATCAACGGAAGAAAAGGGTAATATAAAAGTTGCTGCTGGCTACTCTAAACAACTACAGAAGATAACTACAAGTTCCGGCTAACAGAAAAGATAAGATCGAGGATTGTAACCAACTGAAAGATAACTTCAACCAAACCCATCCTGGATCTCGCCCCTTATCCAAAGAAGCGATCCGAGGATAACTCACACAGTTGGATTAAGATGAATCAAGTTATTGTGTGGATAAGCTATTACTAGTCAAATTATTAATCATTGGGTGAAACATGATTGATCATTATGTTGAAGTTGTCCTGAGTACTTGTTAGCCAGTACTTTCACCAAGTAATCCATAACCGCGGAAAACACGGCTTCTCGAGAAGATTATCCCTGCAGGGTTGCACCAATTTGGCCGTACACTCAAGAATAACCCGCCAGATGGAAATGCACTTCCACCAAGCGGGGTACTCTACACAACCAACCATTCTTCGCATCAAGCCCAAAGCACCTTGGGCGCACGGCTAATCGAGCCCAGAAGAAAATGGACCCTCATAGCACTCTAAGAACGTGTCCCCCTATATGCCGACTACAAAAGTTCCACCCTGCGCTGGGCTCGCAAAAACATGCATGCGGCAAATAGAAAGCACGAACTAAATGAGGCGATTTGGACGAGATGCGAATCAGGTCAAGTTGAGGGGGGCGCCCATACTCGCTTCCCAAATGCGGGTAGTGCGCTCAACATGGATCAGTAGACAAGACCCTTTTCCTATTAGGGTCGACACTAGCAGGCTCCAAAACCACTCATGGGCCTCCTGCCGGTGCCTTATCATCAAATTATTATTACCATTAGCAATTAACAGGATTGATTGATTAATAACGAGCCCCGGTACCAGATAATAAGATAGTAACAGTAGTAACCGACAACAGACTCGAGTAAAAGCAACCCTAAGCATGCTAGATAATACTAAGGCACAAGCAAAGGCTGTAGGTATGGAGGTGAGGCAATATCATTGGTTCAGGGTATCATGTGATAGGTTCGGAGAACAAGCAACGATACATAGGGCTAGCAATAGTAGACAAAAGGATAGTATCGACAACAAGTGTGGAAAGGAACTCGATGATTCATGTGAGTGATAACTTGCCTGGCAGCTCAGCCTCGTACTGGGCTAGGTCCTGAGTAGTGGTGTCGTAAGGCTCGTCGGTACCAACGTCGTCGTCTAATCGAGAAGAAGCAAAAACAACAACGAAGGAAGACGGGCAATCAATACATGGCATAGGTGCACAAACATTGGATGATGCATGTCACGTTTAATAGGTGCACCAAACTAAACTAGTTGAGATGAGACACAAGTTTAAATGGATTCCATATGCAAAGGTTGCATATGGAAGCCCATGCTTTAGAGTTGAATTAATGGTTCTATCACTAAGAATCATGTGTAAGTGACTTAGTATGATGCATGCATGATGAGGAACAATAAGATAACAAATTAAATGCAATTGGAATGATAGTTAACCATTTTAGAAAACATTAATAAGTTTGGAAATTATTGTTACTTAATGGTGTTAAACAAGTAGTGGTTGTTTTCATCAAGTTAAAGGGTGCAAAACAAATAACAAATTTTATATTTGAAAAGTTTATCAAATTTTAGTTGGATTACATGTTTCACATTTGGAAATTGGACTTTAGATTAATTAATTATGAATTAAAAAATATTAAACAATTTCTAATTGAATTAAACAAGACTTAAATTGTTTAGGCAATTTAAATTGTTCAAACCAGAAAACAAAATTTATATTTGAATAGAGTATTCAAAAAGGTGTGAAAAACATATTTTATTTGAATTATTTGAAAACAGTATGAATTAGTTATGAATTATTTCAATTTGCATTTGAATTATTCAAATTTGAAATTTAAAAGTATTTTGAAAATTCAAAACAGAACACAAGTTGGATATTTGGAAAGATTATAAAATTTGGATCAGAATAGATATAAAGTTTGTGTTCATTGGATTGCCAAATGAAAGTTATTGAATTTCAAAGTGTGAGTTCAAATCTGTTAATTAAAAGAAATTGGAATTTTTGATTTGTGCCGAAAAACATTCGTTACGCAGCAGCACCCTACACTCTGCCACTGCGCAGTGGGCCAGCTGCCAACGTGGCGCTGCGCAACGCCGCGTGGCAGTGGGGGTGGCTGACTGGTGGGCCTTGCGCTGCGGGAGAAAAATTCCACACAAAAAGGTGGGGGGCTTGCGGCTCGAACCCGCGCCCTGCGCAACGCACACGAGGTTCAGAACCACTGCGGTGCGATTCAGTCTTTGACAGTATAGCGCGCGCAGTGAGGTTAACATGTTCTTCGTAGCGTTAACTGAAACTGACTGACGAACGAGAGCGTGCTCGACTGACAGAGAAGGTACGCCGGCGGGGGAAACGCGGCCAGTGCTCGCCGTGGTTGAGGTGTGCGCATGCTGCAGAGAGGTGCGCGGATCTGATGCAAGGAGGAAGGGAAGCGATCGGTGCTCACCACCGTTTGTAGAGGGGCAGAGGCTCGACGGTGATGACGCGAGGCTGACGACGGCGGTGACGCGGACAGTCGAGGACGGCGGCGAGCTCCTGGTGGTCCTGCTTGCGTCCTCAGGTGTCCAAACGAAAGATGGAGGAGTGGCGAGCTCGTTCCCGGAAACGGTGGGTGCAGCGGTGGCCTGCAACGCCGGCGCGAAGCGAAGATTCAGAACGGGCGCACGGTGGCCGGAGAGGACAGAGACAGTGGCGTCGATTTGAGGCTCACCTGCGCTGATTCTGGTGTCCACGAGGAAGAAGGAGGAGCGGCGACACGATTGCAATTGGCTGGTAGCTAGGTGGGAGTGAGACACGGTGGCGCCATGGATTTCTTCAGAAGCTGTCGCCGGCGAGAGGAGTTGCAGGGAGAGATGGAGCTTGGGGATGGAGGCGATTGACGGCGCTGCGAGGAACCCTAGAGCGATAGGGCACAGCTAGGGGGCTAGGGCTCCTTTTATAGGCCCGCGGTGCCCTCCTGGCCGCCGGAGTCGCCGCGGTGTCGAGGTGGCTCCGCTGGATGGCCGCCGTACGGGAGGGAGAAGGACGATTAGAAGGTGCGCACGAATCTTGGCGCGCAGCGAACCGGTACGCGGGTAAGTGTTGGGCTGGGCTGCGTGCGCTGCGGCTAGGTGGGCTGGGTTAGCTTAGGTTAGTTAGCTGTCGCCCGTTTCTCCTTTATTCTTTTTCTGTTTTTTTTTTTTTGCTGAATCAGTTTGTGGAGTAATTTGTTAAGGTTTTGGTTAAAGAAAAATCCAGAAAAATTTAGTTAAGCTTTTTAGGTAAATAGAAACCACATTCCAACTTTGGTTTTCAAAAATTAAATTTTAAAATAGTAGTTGGTGTTTGAAATCATAATAGAGGTATTTGAGTTTAATAAAACCTGTTAAGAAAACATGCATTGGATAGGGTCACCCCCTAGGGTTTTTGGATGAAAAAGAGAGGGAAGGAAGTTGGTGAGTTGTTATGGTTTACAAAGGTATTGATTTGAAACTTGGGAATGATTTGAATTTAAGTGGTGGAATTAAGTGAAAGATTTGAGGCAACAATTTATTAGTTGAACATTAATTGAATTACTTGGAAAACAATGAAAGGTTTTGTTTTGCAAATCTTTGTTTGAAAGATTGTAACAGACCAGTGTGAAAACAATGTTTGATTAAGTTTGAATTTTATTATGAAAACAATGCAAACAGAAATAAAAATGAGAATGATGCCATGATGCATTGCATAAATTAAACAAATAAGTAAAACAACTATGGGTTTTCATACTTGGATGTTACAAAACGCCCCCCCTTGAAGGAATCGCGCCCCGAGATTCCCTACTGAGAAATGAACAGGTCCGGATACTTCTTGCGAAGATCCTCTTCGGTCTCCCATGTTGCCTCTTTATCAGAATGATGCGACCATTGGACTTTCAAGAACTTGGTGCTCTTGTTGCGAGTCTTACGCTCGGTCTCATCGAGAATACGAATAGGGTGCTCCTCATAAGATAGATCATCTTGCAGCTCAATGGAATCATGATCAACTGCACGATCTGGATCTTTGAAACACTTCTTGAGTTGTGACACGTGGAACACATCGTGCACTTTGGAGAGTTTTTCTGGAAGTTCAATACGATAAGCATTCTCTGCACGTCTTGAGAGGATGTTGAAAGGGCCAATGTATCTTGGTGCAAGCTTTCCTTTCAAACCAAAACGATGGGTGCCTCTGAGGGGAGTTACACGGGGATATGCCTTATCACCAGGTGCATAGACCATATCCCTGTGCTTGCTATCATAATAGCTCTTCTGACGAGACTGTGCAATCCTGAGATTGTCACGAATGATACGAACTTTCTCCTCGGCTTCCTTAACAATGTCAGGGCCTAAAAGTGAACGTTCACCAGCTCCAGACCAATTGATTGGACTCCTGCATCTGCGACCATACAGTGCCTCAAATGGTGCCATTCCTAGGCTTGCCTGGTAGCTGTTGTTGTAGGAGAATTCAGCATATGGAAGGCAATCCTCCCATTTCATGCCAAAGGAGAGACCACATGCTCTGAGCATATCCTCGAGAATCTGATTGACTCTTTCGACTTGCCCTTGAGACTGAGGGTGATAAGCTGTGCTGAACAGAAGTTTAGTGCCCAATGCTTCTTGAAAGCTTTTCCAGAAATGAGAAGTGAAGATACTTCCACGATCTGAGCTTATTTCCAATGGAACACCATGAAGGGGAACAACCTTTGCTGTGTAGAGCTCTGCTAACTGGCTAGCTGAGATAGTTTCCTTTACAGCATAGAAGTGAGCAACCTTAGTGAGACGATCAATAACAACGAAGATTGCATCGTTGCCCTTTTTGGACTTTGGAAACCCAGTAACGAAGTCCATTTCAATCATGTCCCACTTCCACTCAGGAATTTTCAGAGGTTGGAGTAGACCTGCTGTCTTCTGATGGACTGCCTTAACACGTTGACAAACGTCGCATTCAGAAACGTATTGAGCAATTTCACGTTTCATGCCAGACCACCAATACAGAGTCTTAAGATCCTGGTACATCTTTGTACTTCCAGGGTGAATAGAGAGAGGAGTTTCATGAGCCTCCTTGAGAATGATATCCTTGAGACTTTGAATCTGAGGGACTGCAATGCGTCCTTCGAAGAACACAGTTCCCTTGTCATCAATTGAGAAGGACTTGAACTTATCATTGCCTTCCTTGATTTGCTCTACCATCTTCTTGATTTCATTATCACGAAGTTGTTCAGAACGAATCTTGTCCTCGAGAGTTGGGCTGGCTGTCAAGCTAGCAAGGTATCCTTCAGGAACAAGACCAAGGTTCATCTTCTGGAATTCTTCATGAAGTGGAGGTTGGCTTTCCATGATCATGAGATTATTGCAATAGGATTTGCGACTGAGAGCATCGGCCATAACATTAGCCTTGCCTGGAGTGTAAGAAATGGTGAGATCAAAGTCTTTAATCTTCTCAATCCATCTCCTTTGCCTGAGATTCAGATCTGGCTGAGTGAAGATGTATTTCAGACTCTTGTGATCGGAAAAGATTTCAGTTTTGTTACCCAACAAGTATTGTCTCCATTTCTTGAGGGCAAACACAACTGCTGCAAGTTCAAGATCATGAGTGGGATAGTTTTGCTCATGTGGGTTCAACTGACGTGAAGCATAAGCGACAACTTGTCGTTCTTGCATAAGAACTGCTCCTAGGCCTTGTAGAGATGCATCACAGAATATCTGGAAAGGTTTGGTGGTGTCGGGGCCAACTAGAACAGGTGTGGAAGTGAGTTTAGTCTTCAGGAGGTTGAAACTCTCATCACATTGTGGAGTCCAAACGAACTTTTTGTCCTTCTTTGTGAGATCAGTGAGAGGTTTAGCAATCTTGGAAAAGTTTTGGACGAAACGACGGCAATAGCTAGCCAAGCCAAGAAAACTTCTGACTTGCTTCACCGTCTTAGGGGGTTTCCAGTCAACAATTGCCTTAACCTTTTCAGGGTCAATGGCAATGCCTTTGGCAGAGATGATATGACCAAGATATGCAACTTCTGGAATCCAGAACTCACATTTGGAAAACTTGGCATACAGACGATGCTCGCGAAGTTTCATGAGAGTGAGACGAAGGTGTTCTCCATGCTCTTCCTCGGATTTGGAATAGACTAGAATGTCATCAAGATATACCACAACGAACTTGTCGAGGTATTCATGGAAGACAGAATTCATGAGTCTTGAGAACGTTGCCGGTGCATTGGTGAGACCAAAGGACATGACGGTGTATTCATATAGACCGTACCGAGTGGTGAAAGCTGTCTTAGGAATATCTTCCTTTCTGATCTTTATCTGATGGTAACCCATCCTCAAGTCCAACTTTGAGAATATTGAGGCTCCAGCAAGTTGATCAAAAAGATCATCGATACGAGGAAGTGGATACTTGTTCTTGATGGTTTTCTCGTTGAGAGGACGATAGTCAACCACGAGTCTCTTAGTTTGATCCTTCTTGGCAACAAACAGAGTTGGGCAACCCCAAGCGGAGGAACTAGGCTGAATGAAACCTTTGTCCATATACATATCGATTTGCTCCTTCAACAATTTCAGTTCAGGAGGAGCTATCTTGTATGGATGCTTAGAGATTGGAGCAGTACCTGGCTCAAGCTCGATCACGAATTCAACTGCTCTGTCCGGGGGCATCCCTGGCAACTCTTCTGGAAAGACGTCAGGGAATTCACAAACCACCGGAACATTTTCAATTGTAGGAAGGGGTTTGGCATCGAGGCTGAACAGCTGAACAGAAGTTGATCCATATGGAGAATAGACTATCTGGCCTGAAGTGTGGGAGAGAGTTATTGACTTTTGAGCACAGTCAATTTTTGCTTTGTGGGTCTTCAACCAATCCATACCCAGAATGACATCAATGTCAGAATTTCCCAGCAACATGAGTGAAGCAAGGAATACACGACCTCCAATTAGGATCTCATTGTCCATGCTTATCTTGGAAGTCAACATTTGCGGTCCCGGCGAGTGAACAGTCATTTGATTGCTTAGCGGAACCAGAACTAGGTTGTATGCTTTTGCAAAAATCTTTGACACAAATGAATGCGATGCTCCAGTATCAAACAACACTTTAGCTGGAATAGAGTTTACGGGTAATATACCGAGAACGACGTCAGCAGCTTCCTCGGCTTTGTCGGCCTTGATATGGTTCACCCTCGCGTTCCTCCCGACAGGCCTATTGTTGGAGTTGAAGGCTTTAGCCGGAGGAGCACGAACCATAGCCTGGTTGGTGTTGGGGCGAGGAGGTAGTGGTAGCTGCTTCTGAGTGCACTTATCAGCATAATGTCCAGTATCCTTGCACTTGTAGCAAGTGACGATACGAGAAGGACCTGGCCTTGGCTGCCCCATCGGAAACCTCTGACCCTGCATCTGAGATGGGTTGGGTGGGCGGGGACCAAAGCCTGGAGAAGGTTGGGCATTTGGAGCCCGAGTGACAGCACCATTTGGCACCCAGATGCGGCGCTTCTGCGGAGGGGTGGTCATGTTGGAGGAGGAACCACCCTCACGCGAGTGCTTGCGCGACTCTTCGAACGCCTTGCGCCCATTCTCCTCATTGAGCGCGGTGTTCACAAGCTCCACGAAGTCCTTGCACTTGATGTTGGTGAGAGCGTACTTCAGTTCCGGGTTAAAACCTCGGCGGAACCTTGCCATCTTCTTGGCTTCGGTGGACACTTCGTCACCAGCGTACCGAGCGAGACGATTGAACTCGTTCTGGTAGCCGAGAACGTCCAGCTTGCCCTGTCTGAGAGAGCAGAATTCCTCACGCATCCTTTCCATGAGACCATCCGGGATGTGGTGCTTCAGGAAGGCATCCTTGAAACATCCCCAGTTGATAGGAAAGCCAGCCCTCATGGCCTGGTAGTTCTCCCACCAAGTAGCTGCCTGACCCTTCAGTAGGTAGGTGGCGTACTTGACCTTATCCTCTTCTGCAACATGAGCAATCTCCAGAGCTCTTGCTACGTCACGGATCCAGTCATCAGCATCCAGGGGCTCACGTGTTGCCACGAAAGCTTTTGGGCCCAAGCTGAGGAAGTCCTTGATGGTGACCCTTGGAGCATTCTGGTTGTGTTGCTGATTAGCCTGGATCTGGGCCATCTGTGTCACCACTTGGGTCATCTGAGCCAACAGTTCCCCCATTGGTGGTGGCGGAGGCGGGTTGTTCCTGGTTGGAGGCATCCTGAACAGAAATTCATTTTAGCACAACAACAGAAAAGGATAGACTTGGTAACCGAAAGATAGATTATTCCGACGCATGAATAGATAACCAACAGGTACATCATCACATGTTCAAATACATCAGAATATCCAACAGACCAACACATGGTTCGAAAACGAAAGGATAAACTAGACACAGCTAGTAATGGATACAACGGTACTCCCATGCTCATCACGCAGGACGGCGGTGAGTAGTACGACGAGAGATACGGTGAGGAGGAATCCCACGGAAGTAGGTATCACGACGATCCATGTAGATAGGAACTGCTCTGAGAGCAACTCTCGGTGTGGTGAAGTAGAAAGCGTCCTCTCCCTGTGCTCCATAGCGGGGAATCCCTGTGTAACCAGCTCCGAGGTCGAGAAGTGGGCCTCTGATCGGCTCGTAACCTCCAGCATCTGGCAACGGAAGACCAGCTGGCTGAACGACACGTGCGAAGCGCTCGTCTCCAACAAAGTCTGTGGTGTACGTCGCCAGACGAGTGAGAGCAAGGTGGAGCTGCTCCCTGACTGAGGCTAACTCCTGAGAAAGTGCGGAAGCAACGTCTTCACTGTGACTAGCGAACTGGGCAGTGATCTGGAGCCTGGAGCTATCAGTCTCGTAGGTATCCATGTCGCGGTGGACAGTGAAGTGAACTCCCGCTGCCGTGATGTAACCACGGGGGACGTGACGAAAACTGGACTTATCAAACCCCCAGTAGTCAGCACGGAGAACGGTGAGACTCACGTACGCTGTCTGCTGCACGGCCATATCCACTGTGGACCCTACTGCCTCGTACTGGTGTGCAATGCTCCTGCCATCATCCGACAGAATGTAGACGATAGCCCGGTAGCAAGTCTGGTCAAACTCTCGCTGGTGCTCGTAGACCTGGTACTCTGGCGCCCAACGGAACCCCAGATAGGTAACCATGTCTCTCAGCAACTCCGGAAAACCGGCGGTGCTCTCACAGCGAGTCATGCGAACCACCTGCGGGTAGTAGCTGAGACCCATCTGCAGATGATTTGGAAGGTTTTGATTAGACTCCGGTAGATGAAAAAGGATGTGGAAAACAACAACAAGGTTCAACGGACGAAAAGGATGTTGAAAAGAACATGATATCGAAGCAACATCGGGAAAACGAGACCAAAAGTCCTGAGGTACTACAGATAACCCAAAACACGTGAAATCCTAACTTGAAAGTTTAGGTGAGAACAGAAAACAACGTTGCACTTCCTTACCAGAAAAGGGTGGGTGGGTGGGGAAAGAAGAAAAATGGCAGAATTCCTACTCTCACGTTTCATTTTTCCTATATAGCTACAAAATAGTTTCTAGACTCAACTGCGACCAGTAAAAAGGGATCCTACAGGCAGACAGGCTCTGATACCATTTGTCGCACCCTGGGTTTCTAGAGGATACTCATCGCACGAACTGGAAGTCAGGTGCTTGGATTATGGGGCAAACATGCTCCCACGTCCCAGCTTCCTGGTAGGCCTGCGCTTATGCGCGACAACACAAGCCCTGCTTCCACCGTCGAAGTAAACTATCCGCTAGGAACCTAAAGGCACTACTGTCGACGTACTTCATAATCAAACACGCACGGTACGTCAACAGTTTGGTACGAATGATAGCACAGAATGTCTCTAAGACACAAAAGAATGAAATAAGTGCAACTGGCCTTCACTAAGGCAGAAATATCGAATACAGTCATCCAGAGGACACATGTCCCAACATATCATCCATTACAACAGCGGAAGCAATCAAAGGGGTCTGAGTACAGACAAATCCATGGCTTAAGAAGCCGAAGAAAATAAAGAAAAGCGAAGCCCATCCACGTAGGTCTGGATCCTGCCCTGGTCCAGCTAACTACTCGTCTGCAGACTCGTCGAACTCCACAAAGTAGCCATCCTGGGAAGCATCGTAGTCGTAGTCGTACTCTGCGTAAACCACAGCCCCAACGGGGTCAGTACATCCAAGTACTGGCAAGCAAGACTCACAGTTCATCAAGGAGTTACCCGTCAACACAAGCATTGATGCTTGGGATCAACGGAAGAAAAGGGTAATATAAAAGTTGCTGCTGGCTACTCTAAACAACTACAGAAGATAACTACAAGTTCCGGCTAACAGAAAAGATAAGATCGAGGATTGTAACCAACTGAAAGATAACTTCAACCAAACCCATCCTGGATCTCGCCCCTTATCCAAAGAAGCGATCCGAGGATAACTCACACAGTTGGATTAAGATGAATCAAGTTATTGTGTGGATAAGCTATTACTAGTCAAATTATTAATCATTGGGTGAAACATGATTGATCATTATGTTGAAGTTGTCCTGAGTACTTGTTAGCCAGTACTTTCACCAAGTAATCCATAACCGCGGAAAACACGGCTTCTCGAGAAGATTATCCCTGCAGGGTTGCACCAATTTGGCCGTACACTCAAGAATAACCCGCCAGATGGAAATGCACTTCCACCAAGCGGGGTACTCTACACAACCAACCATTCTTCGCATCAAGCCCAAAGCACCTTGGGCGCACGGCTAATCGAGCCCAGAAGAAAATGGACCCTCATAGCACTCTAAGAACGTGTCCCCCTATATGCCGACTACAAAAGTTCCACCCTGCGCTGGGCTCGCAAAAACATGCATGCGGCAAATAGAAAGCACGAACTAAATGAGGCGATTTGGACGAGATGCGAATCAGGTCAAGTTGAGGGGGGCGCCCATACTCGCTTCCCAAATGCGGGTAGTGCGCTCAACATGGATCAGTAGACAAGACCCTTTTCCTATTAGGGTCGACACTAGCAGGCTCCAAAACCACTCATGGGCCTCCTGCCGGTGCCTTATCATCAAATTATTATTACCATTAGCAATTAACAGGATTGATTGATTAATAACGAGCCCCGGTACCAGATAATAAGATAGTAACAGTAGTAACCGACAACAGACTCGAGTAAAAGCAACCCTAAGCATGCTAGATAATACTAAGGCACAAGCAAAGGCTGTAGGTATGGAGGTGAGGCAATATCATTGGTTCAGGGTATCATGTGATAGGTTCGGAGAACAAGCAACGATACATAGGGCTAGCAATAGTAGACAAAAGGATAGTATCGACAACAAGTGTGGAAAGGAACTCGATGATTCATGTGAGTGATAACTTGCCTGGCAGCTCAGCCTCGTACTGGGCTAGGTCCTGAGTAGTGGTGTCGTAAGGCTCGTCGGTACCAACGTCGTCGTCTAATCGAGAAGAAGCAAAAACAACAACGAAGGAAGACGGGCAATCAATACATGGCATAGGTGCACAAACATTGGATGATGCATGTCACGTTTAATAGGTGCACCAAACTAAACTAGTTGAGATGAGACACAAGTTTAAATGGATTCCATATGCAAAGGTTGCATATGGAAGCCCATGCTTTAGAGTTGAATTAATGGTTCTATCACTAAGCATCATGTGTAAGTGAC
Organism: Alopecurus myosuroides; assembly: GCA_028641055.1. NCBI lineage: Eukaryota > Viridiplantae > Streptophyta > Magnoliopsida > Poales > Poaceae > Alopecurus > Alopecurus myosuroides. The sequence goes on along the minus strand of CM054057.1, from coordinate 269,096,888 downwards.
TTAGTATGATGCATGCATGATGAGGAACAATAAGATAACAAATTAAATGCAATTGGAATGATAGTTAACCATTTTAGAAAACATTAATAAGTTTGGAAATTATTGTTACTTAATGGTGTTAAACAAGTAGTGGTTGTTTTCATCAAGTTAAAGGGTGCAAAACAAATAACAAATTTTATATTTGAAAAGTTTATCAAATTTTAGTTGGATTACATGTTTCACATTTGGAAATTGGACTTTAGATTAATTAATTATGAATTAAAAAATATTAAACAATTTCTAATTGAATTAAACAAGACTTAAATTGTTTAGGCAATTTAAATTGTTCAAACCAGAAAACAAAATTTATATTTGAATAGAGTATTCAAAAAGGTGTGAAAAACATATTTTATTTGAATTATTTGAAAACAGTATGAATTAGTTATGAATTATTTCAATTTGCATTTGAATTATTCAAATTTGAAATTTAAAAGTATTTTGAAAATTCAAAACAGAACACAAGTTGGATATTTGGAAAGATTATAAAATTTGGATCAGAATAGATATAAAGTTTGTGTTCATTGGATTGCCAAATGAAAGTTATTGAATTTCAAAGTGTGAGTTCAAATCTGTTAATTAAAAGAAATTGGAATTTTTGATTTGTGCCGAAAAACATTCGTTACGCAGCAGCACCCTACACTCTGCCACTGCGCAGTGGGCCAGCTGCCAACGTGGCGCTGCGCAACGCCGCGTGGCAGTGGGGGTGGCTGACTGGTGGGCCTTGCGCTGCGGGAGAAAAATTCCACACAAAAAGGTGGGGGCTTGCGGCTCGAACCCGCGCCCTGCGCAACGCACACGAGGTTCAGAACCACTGCGGTGCGATTCAGTCTTTGACAGTATAGCGCGCGCAGTGAGGTTAACATGTTCTTCGTAGCGTTAACTGAAACTGACTGACGAACGAGAGCGTGCTCGACTGACAGAGAAGGTACGCCGGCGGGGAAACGCGGCCAGTGCTCGCCGTGGTTGAGGTGTGCGCATGCTGCAGAGAGGTGCGCGGATCTGATGCAAGGAGGAAGGGAAGCGATCGGTGCTCACCACCGTTTGTAGAGGGGCAGAGGCTCGACGGTGATGACGCGAGGCTGACGACGGCGGTGACGCGGACAGTCGAGGACGGCGGCGAGCTCCTGGTGGTCCTGCTTGCGTCCTCAGGTGTCCAAACGAAAGATGGAGGAGTGGCGAGCTCGTTCCCGGAAACGGTGGGTGCAGCGGTGGCCTGCAACGCCGGCGCGAAGCGAAGATTCAGAACGGGCGCACGGTGGCCGGAGAGGACAGAGACAGTGGCGTCGATTTGAGGCTCACCTGCGCTGATTCTGGTGTCCACGAGGAAGAAGGAGGAGCGGCGACACGATTGCAATTGGCTGGTAGCTAGGTGGGAGTGAGACACGGTGGCGCCATGGATTTCTTCAGAAGCTGTCGCCGGCGAGAGGAGTTGCAGGGAGAGATGGAGCTTGGGGATGGAGGCGATTGACGGCGCTGCGAGGAACCCTAGAGCGATAGGGCACAGCTAGGGGGCTAGGGCTCCTTTTATAGGCCCGCGGTGCCCTCCTGGCCGCCGGAGTCGCCGCGGTGTCGAGGTGGCTCCGCTGGATGGCCGCCGTACGGGAGGGAGAAGGACGATTAGAAGGTGCGCACGAATCTTGGCGCGCAGCGAACCGGTACGCGGGTAAGTGTTGGGCTGGGCTGCGTGCGCTGCGGCTAGGTGGGCTGGGTTAGCTTAGGTTAGTTAGCTGTCGCCCGTTTCTCCTTTATTCTTTTTCTGTTTTTTTTTTTTTTGCTGAATCAGTTTGTGGAGTAATTTGTTAAGGTTTTGGTTAAAGAAAAATCCAGAAAAATTTAGTTAAGCTTTTTAGGTAAATAGAAACCACATTCCAACTTTGGTTTTCAAAAATTAAATTTTAAAATAGTAGTTGGTGTTTGAAATCATAATAGAGGTATTTGAGTTTAATAAAACCTGTTAAGAAAACATGCATTGGATAGGGTCACCCCCTAGGGTTTTTGGATGAAAAAGAGAGGGAAGGAAGTTGGTGAGTTGTTATGGTTTACAAAGGTATTGATTTGAAACTTGGGAATGATTTGAATTTAAGTGGTGGAATTAAGTGAAAGATTTGAGGCAACAATTTATTAGTTGAACATTAATTGAATTACTTGGAAAACAATGAAAGGTTTTGTTTTGCAAATCTTTGTTTGAAAGATTGTAACAGACCAGTGTGAAAACAATGTTTGATTAAGTTTGAATTTTATTATGAAAACAATGCAAACAGAAATAAAAATGAGAATGATGCCATGATGCATTGCATAAATTAAACAAATAAGTAAAACAACTATGGGTTTTCATACTTGGATGTTACAGAGATCCTTGACGTTGAAGGATTTTTTGACAAGGTACTTGGATTGCGGTAAGTCGATCTTGTAGGCGTTGTTTTGTATGCGCTTGATGATCTTGAAAGGTCTGTCACCTCTTGGATTGAGCTTGGAGTTGCGCTCTTGTGGAAAACGGTCTTTGCGCAAGTGTAGCGAAACGAGGTCACCTTCTTGGAACACCATGGGCTTCTTGTTCTTGTTCATCATGGATGCTCGGTGCTTGTAATGCTTCTCAAGCGTAGCTCTTGTGGAGTCGTGGATTTTCTTGATGTAGTCGGTGCGCTTGTCAATGTTCGTGCTCACTTGCTCGCGTAGAGGCAAAGGTAGGATGTTGAGAGCGGTGTTGGGGTTGAAGTCGTAGACGATCTCGAATGGTCTCTTAGTAGCTTGGTGAAGTGCTCGATTGTAGGCGAACTCGGCATGAGGAATGCATTCCTCCCAATTCTTGAGGCTGGGCTTGATCAATGCCCGTAGGAGTGAAGAGAACGTTCAAAACACCACTTCGGTTGGCCATCCGTTTGTGGGTGGTAGGCGGTCGATAAAAGTATCTTGACGCCGATCTTGGACATCAAAGTCTTCCAAAAGTAGGAGGTGAACTTGACATCTTGATCCGATACAATTGACGTGGGCACACCATGTAGACGCACAAATTCCCTGAAAAATAAATTTGCGACATGTGAAGCATCGTCCGTTCTCTTGCAAGGAATGAAATGTGCCATCTTAGAGAAACGATCAACAACGACAAAGATGGAGTCCATGTTTGTTTTAGTGTGTGGGAGTCCTAACACAAAGTCCATGCTAATGTCGCTCCAAGGTGTGTGTGGTGTAGGCAATGGTAAATAAAGAGCATGAGTTTTGTAAGTAGACTTAGCTCGGAGGCATCCATGGCATCTCTTTACAATGTGTTCAACTTGGTGCCGCATCTTAGGCCAATAGTAGTGGTTGGAGAGCATGGCGTAGGTCTTGTCCCGTCCAAAGTGTCCCATTAGACCTTATTCATTTGATTCCTTCAATTACAACAAATGAAGAGAGGACTCCGGAATACACAATTTGTTAGCCTTAAACAAGAAACCTTTGTGAAGATAGTAGTCATCAAAACCTCAGTTGCGGAAGCATTTCTCAAAAAATGGGTCCAAAGAAAACATTGGAAGAGTATAAGTCTTTGATCTCATCCAAGCCAATCACATTGATTTCAAGGTGGGTAAGAAGACACTCTTTTTAAGACAAAGCATCTGCTACAACATTCTCTTTACCTTTCTTGTACTTAATTACATAGATAACGAATTCTTTAGCCCAAAGATAGTTTTGCCAAACTTCCAAGACTACAACCAAAGAAAATAGTTCCTTGTCATAAATTGGGTAATTGAGTCTAGCACCATCTAATTTTTCACTATGATAAGCAACGGGATGTCTACTTTGCACAAGAACGTCACCAATGCCTATTCCACTAGCATCACAATCGATCTCAAAAGTTTTCTCAAAATCCGGCAAAACAAGCAAAGGTGTTTCGGTCAAGCATTTCTTGAGGGTGTCAAAAGCCTTTTGTTGAGTATTTCCCCAAACAAATGGTACATTTTTTATTTTAAGCTCCTTTAAAGGGCAAGCTATTGTGGAAAAATACTTCACGAAGCGGCGATAGAAACCGGGAAGGCCATGAAACGCCTGATCTCACCCACGGAAGTAGGGTTAGGTCAATTTCTAATTGCCTTGACTTTTTTCTCATCGACTTCAATGCCATCTGAGGAAATCACAAAGCCCAAGAAAACAAGCTTGTTGGTGCAAAAAAATTCATTTAAAAAGATTTGCCGAAAGTTTTGCTTTGCGAAGGGCCAACAAGACTTGAGAAATATGTTCAAGGTGATTCTCCAAAGATTTTCTATAGATAAGGATGTCATCAAAATAAAACACAACCAATTTGCCAATGAAAGGGCTCAAAACTTGATTCATAAGACGCATGACAGTTGAAGGAGCATTTGAAAGGCTAAAGGGCATGCCAAGCCATTCATACAAACCAAGTTTTGTTTTGAAAGCCGTTTTCCATTCATCTCCTATGCTCATGCGAATTTGGTGATATCCACTTTATGGTCAATTTTGTAAAATATAGTAGCACCACTTAATTCATCAAGCATATCGTCGAGCCTAGGAATGAGATATCTATATCTAACGGTGATAGCATTGATAGTGCGACAATCCATGCACATGCAAGAAGTATCATCTTGCTTAGGGACAAGGATAACAGGAACGTCACAAGGGCTAAGAGATTCGCAGATGAAACCTTTCTCAAGTATTTCTTGGATTTTCTGCTCGATCTCCTTAGTCTCCTCGGGGTTGGTGCGGTAGGAAGCATGGTTTAGAAGTGGAGCACCCAGAATGAGGTCAATGCGGTGCTCGATGCCACGTAGCGGAGGTAGACCCAGTGGTAGTTCTTCGGGAAACACGTCCTCAATTACCTACAACAAAGGCAACAAAGACAGAGGAAAACTTGTTATGGTGTTAGTTTCAAGTGCCTCTCCTTTGCACACTAGGAAAAAGGGAAGTATGGACAGGTCATCTCGAACTCTCGCATCTATCTTTTGGTGGCAAGTAAGGCAAGGCCTTTGGCAGCACTCGAAATTTTTCCAGTCATGTTTGGCTTGTGGCTCTCACTCTCTTGGAGGTGGATCACTCTCTCACCACTCATCTCACGAAATTTGAGCTCTTCTTGTTTCCATGCAAGGGTCTTGTCATTGTCGGCGATCACTTGGCTAGGAGACATGGGGCAGAACACAAACTTCTTGTTATTCCACTTGAAGCTATAATGTTTGGTGTGTCCGTCATGAATAGCACTTGTAATATTGCCAAGGTCGTCCAAGCAGAAGATGACACACGGTCATAGGCACAACTTCACACTCAATCGTGTCTTCATAGGGGCCAATCTTGAAGTCTACGGAAACCATGTATTGAACCTTGAAGGTGTCGGAGTCACTAAGCCATTGAACATGGTAGGGGTGTGGATGATGCTTGTATGTCAATTGGAGTTTGTCGCAAAGCTCTTTGCTAGCCAAATTGTGACAACTACCTCCATCAATAATAACCTTGATTGATTTTCCATTAATGCCGGCAATAGTTTGAAAGAGGTTGCACCTTTGGTAATTGTGATCTATTTGACTTGAGGAGCGTTAGAGGTGGTGGTAGAAGACGCTTGTTTCTTGAACGGTTGCGGAGTTTTGTCGGTAGCATTGGGAGTTCAAGAGGCGCTCTTGCTGTTGGTCGGTGTTGTGACTTGTGTCATTGGAGACGACGAAGAAGGCCTTGATGCAGAGTAATCCTTTTGCTTGTTGTACTTGGGGTCTTCCGCAATTTGACGCTCGGCCTTGAGAGCTTGATGGACAAGTGAAACGATGTTGTCATAGGGTTGATACTCGACAATCTTCCTTATGGGATAGTTGAGGCCATTGAGGAAGCGGGCCATTGTTTGCT